>QRFJ01000081.1:25484-247984 GCA_006176705.1 Cocos nucifera | reverse complement strand
TGCCCGATCTCTATCGATATCCACTCGGACAGGATCTGAAGATTTTCTCTCTCAATCAATCCTCCAAAAATCAGATCTAGATCTAATCTTGAAGGTCTTCAAAATTACTTTTGAAGAACAGTCGTTGTCTTTTGCAGTAGTGCTACCTTCTTCCTTTTCTGGTGTGCTTGGATCGCACCTTGTTCATGCCCAAAAGCCCTTGGGCGTGGAGAGGAGAGAGGGGACCAGAGGGTGGCATGGAGAAGAAGGGAGAGAGGCTATGTGGCATGGGCTAAAGGTAGAAGCATTAAATTCTAGGCGCAGATAGGATTTATATAGATCCTGCAACGCCATGCAGTGCCACATCATCCTGGCCAATCATGGCACTTTATGCAATCAGATCTAAATCTGATTGGTGGGATGACATCATCTAATCCAATCAAATGGGAGACCCTCAAAACCCTCCTAAGGTGGCACCAAGACTGGGTCAAACAAGACTTCTTGGCACTATAGAGTTTAATCCCCTGAAGCAACCTAGAGTTTCATCTGTATGAACTCCATCTTTTATCCTCATAGGGCACATGCCTTCTTAGGCATGCACCCCTTTTCTGTCTGCATTTTAGCAGGAGGACAAGTCCCCAGGTACTCTCCTATGGGTGCATGACATATAGGCAGATGTCTAAGTGTCCATGGTCAATATTTGACCAATGTCCAAAAATAAGATTTAGCAGATGATCAAAAATGGTAGGTATTATTTTAAATTTATCTCATAAATTAAGACAACCATTTTCTGACCTGGACAAGCTTCAGTCAGACCAAGTAAAGGTTTCTAAGTGAGCCCAAACACATTTGGCTTAGTTGAGACAAGCTTTAATGATTATAAAATGAGAACATTAGGCTCAATCGTGTGCTAGCATGATTTTTTTGAACCTAATTGAATCTTATTCAAATCAATTGAACTGGATTAGTCCAATTGATGACATCCAGATCTAAACCTTTATTTGTGTGATCCAGTTAGGTTCAGTTCTATATGTAATGGGACATATCGCAATCTCTATCATCGACATCATCGAAACATCTTTCGATGGATCAAAACTTTTCTGATTCGAGACAACTAGAATGATCGATCATCTAAATCATTCTAATTGCTCCCAAAATCCACCAGTGACACCTAGCAGTATATGGTGGCAACCCATCAGAATTGAATGCGAACCTCTTGGTGCAGCTACCTGTGTGATTAAGTTCTTCTATCTTGAGCCCCGATCAGATTAGGGTTAAGGTGAACTCGTCAAACCCTAGTTTCTATCATATGATGTAATCATTCGATTCAAGTCCAATGTGAAAATCTTAAATAGAAACTCTTTCTATTATTTCACTCTGCCATGGCCATGGGCTTATGGACTTGATTCTCATGATCATCATAGGGCTACTCCTCATCCACCGAGGTAGATAGATTCCATCTTGATGCAATCCAGTTCCTACAATGAACATGCTATAGCCAACATACACCTCAGAATTCCGAATGGCTAGGAGATCGAGTTATGGTGTAGTCAAACTATAACACCCTCAAGGTGAACTGTCGATGCACCTCAGGTCAAAGAATCAGACACACCACTGCAGCATCGAGTCAGTCATTGACGAGAAGGTAGACTTCCTTAATGACTACTCGAGGTGGTCACGCTCAGTGCCCTCATTCTCTAATGAGTACCTGTACTCTCGCTCCAGGTGTCTCCACACCATAGACTCAAGACTCATCTACCTAAAGAAAGCGATTGTACACCAACCTTTCGGATCAATCACCATCCTCATGATGATCCTATGGTCGGAAGCATTTTATGAGTTAATAATGAAAATTCATGTCTTAAATTTTCAACTCTTAAAAATATCAACTATTATTACCATTAATTCAACGGATGTATCATAGATACTTTCAAAATACACACTATGATAGAAAATAATCTATTTTATTATTTATAGTCAAAATTATAATTTTGCTCTTAGAAGTGTATTATAAGTATCAGCCAATCTAGCTTTTAGGGCACACATATCTAACAAACTCCCACTTGATCTAAAGCCAATTGGCTACAAATCTAAGTCTCATCTTCTCAAGATGGGCTTCGATCTTCTACTAGCCCAATGGCTTTGTAAGTGGGTCTGCTGCATTATCTGCGTAGTCGACTCTCTTGATCTCGATGTAATCTTTCTTAAGACAATCATGGATGAGGTGGTATCACCGTTCGATGTGCTTGGATTTTTGGTGAAACCTCGGCTCCTTAGCAAGGACTATGGCATCATTATTATTGCAGTACAGAGGAATGGCATTTGATGGCCTCACTTCGATCTCTGCAGCAAACTTCTTGTACCAAAATGCTTCCTTCACAGCTTCTGATGCAGCGATGTACTCTACTTTCATGGTGGAATCTGCTATCACTGTCTGCTTGAAACTCTTCCAACTAACGGCACCACCATACACACAAACAAACTTTCAGATGTTGACTTTCGATCATCTATATCAAACATAAAATCTGAGTCTATATATCCCTGGACTTGGAGTTCTCCATTACCAAAAATCAACATTATATCCTTAGTTCTTCTTAAGTACTTAAGGATACATTTCATAGAAGTCCAGTATCTTCACCTGAATTCAACTGATATCTGCTTGTGACACTCACAGCATGGGCTATATCAGGTCGTGTACATAACATGGCATACATGAGGCTCCCTATTGCTGAAGCATAAGGGATCTTGCTCATGCGTTCAATCTCCTTAGGTGTGTTAGGACATATTTTCTTGGAGAGATGAATGTCATGTCTGAAGGATACCAATCCCCTCTTGGAGTTTTTCATGCTAAACCTCTTTAACACTTTCTCTATGTATATCTTCTGTGAAAGATCTAGCATCCTATTCAGTCTATCTCTATAGACCTTAATTTCTAAAATGAAGAATGCTTCTCCTAGGTCTTTCATGGAGAATTCTTTAGATAACCATATTTCAACATGAAAATATCATTTCCAATAAGAAAGATATCATCCACGTATGGTATAAGGAAGATAATAGTGCTCCCACTGATCTTTTTGAAAATACATGATTTCTCCTCATTTTTGATGAAACCAAATAATTTGATCACATCATTAAAATGAGTATTTCCAGCTCCAGATGCTTGCTTAAGTCCATATATGGACTTTTGCAGCTTGCATAACCTTTTGTGATCAGTATCACTGGATGTGAAACCTAGTGGCTATTCCATATAGATATCTTTCCTCAAGATATCCATTTAAAAATGCCATTTTTACGTTCCATTTATCCATATTTCATAATCGAAATAGACTGCAACAGCAAGCAATGTGCGGATGAATTTTAGCATAGCTACTGATGAAAAGGTATCCTGATAGTCAATGCCTTCATGCTTGACTATAATCCTTTTGCCACTAATCTAGCTTTGAATGTCTCCACATTTTCCATCTGCATCCAATCTTTCTCTTTGTAAGATCCATTTACACCCAATAGGTACTATACCTTCTGGTGGATCTACCAAGGTCCAGACTTGGTTTGAGTGCATCGAGTCAATTTTTGACTTCATTGCCTCTAACCATTTCTCGGAGTCGATATCTGATATCGTCTTGTCATAGATTTTGGGATCATCATCCATGAATCCCATTACCTTATGAGGAAATATTTTCTCTATTTTTTCTGAAATAGTACCTAAGTACCTCTCAAAAAGGATGAAAAACTCTTTTCGATCTACGAGGTGGAGGAGGTAGTGATTGTATTGGCTCAATCCTGATTTGGTTTCCATTGGATCCTTAGCTCGTATTGCTCTTATGAGACTTTTCTCATCGAAGCTTGATCTGCTTTCCAATGCCACCATCTTGAATAAACTATTTTTCAAGAAAGATGGCATGTCGACTCACAATCACATTATGGTCTTCTGAAATGTAGAAATAATATCCTAATGACTCTTTAGGATATCCTATGAATCGAGCTCTAAAGGACCTAAAGTCTAACTTGTCCGCTTGTTGTCTTTTGACATGAGTCCGGACAACCCCAAATTCTGAGATGACTCAGACTTGGTTTCTTACCATGCCATATCTCATACGGTGTGGTAGGAATGATTTTAGAGAAAAATCCTATTCAGTAAATATATTGCAAGTTAACAACTGAGTGTCCCCAAAGAAAATCAGGAAAGGTCTGTGAAGCTCATCATGGATCGAACCATATCTAATAGGGTCCGATTCCTCCATTCTGAAATTCCCGTTGAGTTGAGGTGTTTCCTGGTGGAGTCCATTGAGAGACTATGCCATTTTTCTTGAGATAGTCTAGGAAATTTTTGACTAAGGTATTCACCTCCTCGATCTGATCGAAGAATCCTTAATGGATTTTTCAGTTTGCTTTTTCTACTTCATGTCTGAATTTCTTAAACTTTTCAAAAGCTTCAGACTTTGTGTCTCATAAGATACACATACCCATACCTAGATAAATCATCGGTAAAGATTATGAAGTAGACAAAGTTGCCTCTAGCCGGCACATCAAATGGGCCGCACACATCAGTATGTACTAGGGCAAGGAGATCTGTGGCCCTTTCCCCATGTCCTACAAAAGGGAGCTTTAGTCATTTTGCCTATGAAGACATGATTCACAAATTGGATATGACTCGAAAGTCAATGGACTCAATAGCCCTGATTTTTCTCCAATTTGTTAATCCTATCTTCTGCTATATGACCTAATCTTAGGTGCCATAGATACTTATCATTTGGACTATCCCTAGGTCATTTTGATCTTATGGCATTCATATTTTGCTCGATAGTTAAAATAGATACATCAATATGTAACTGATAAAGACCGCTTAATAAGAAAACTACTTATGCAATTTTATTTCTTTCATAAAAAAATATTATAATGGTCCTTAAGAAAACTAATTACATAGCCTTCTTGTGCTAAACATGAAACAAAAATAAAATTCTTGTTTGCAGTAGGCATATAATAACAATCCTTAAGTACTAAATCTAAGCCAGATGGTAGTTGAAGAGGATAGATTCCCATGGTCACAGCAGCAATTCTTGCTCTATTTTCGATGCGTAGGATCATCTCACCATCCCTCAGCCTTCTGCTATTCTCAAGATCCTGCATAGAAGTGCACAAATGAGCACTAGAACCAGAGTCAAGCACCCAACTGGATGCAGAAGAAATCATAAGGTTAGATTCAATAATGAGCATACCTCTAGAAGGATCTGTCTCCTTTTTATTCTTTAGGATGGCCATGTATGTAGGGCAGTTTCGCTTTCAGTGGCCATTAGTATTATAGTGAAAATACTTTTCTTTGTCAGCAGCCTTCTTCTTCAGCTGTCTTCTTTTTCTTTCCATCTTTCATCTTCTATTTTTTTCACAGACTTCTTCTTTCCAAAAGACTTTCTCTTGGAAGAAGTCCGTTCCATAGCAAATATTGAGCCTTTAGAATTTTTCATAGAAAGCTCAGCAGTAACCAACATATTCATAAGCTCGGCTAGAGTATTCTAAAGTTTATGCATATGGTAGTTCATGATGAACTATCCATATGCATCAGTCAAGGATTGTAGAATTATATCATTCTGCAGATCCTGATCTAACTTCACTCCAAGCTTCTCAAGCTCTTCCAAGTCCTTGATCATCGTTAGACAATGATCTTGGACTGACTATCCATCACGTATTTTAGCCTTAAACGGTCATTTGATGATCTGATATTTGGCTGCACGACTCTGTTTACCAAATAACTCTTGTAGGTGAGCCAACATTTGGCGGACAATCTTAGTATCTTCATGTTGATGCTGAAGCTTATTAGACATCGAGCTCAACATGTAGTATCTGATCCTTATTATCTTTCATTTGTCCACTTATCAAGAGACACTCTCTGTTCAGCGGACGGACGAGCTGGTAAAGTGGGAGGATCTTGGTCCAATACATGAGTCAACTTCTCAAAATCCCAAAATAATTTTAAAGTTTTGGAGCCAATCCTTTATAATTGGGTCCAGTCAGTCTATGGGTGTCCAGGATATGTGCTAGTGGGTTGGATGCAGACATTTTTTTCTATAGAGAGTCAAAGATTTCTAGTTAGATTTTATAATTAAGACTTGATCAATTTATTTAGGAGTTTGATTTTTAAATAAATTAATTTTCACTATTTTCTTAGATCCCTACACTTTCTTTATAGAGATGCAAAAATCTTTACGATTATTGATTTTTAGTGGGTGGTGTAGTCCCACCAACTGACTCATCACCTCATCTAACAGTTATTGGTGATGGGTTAGTTAATGAGTGAATAACTCTTGTCCAAATATTTTCTAATCATGATGCATCCAGATTTGGTCTCTAATTCATGAATCTCACCGTGTCTGGAATATTGATCCACTCTTTAGTTACGTCAGACCCACCATTTACATAGATTGAATTTCTAATTAGGTCTCTCACTGTATCCAAAATATTGAGCCCAATTCATCCTCCAGCCTATAGCATTCAATGCCTAAAAGATATGGTTGCATCTTTTCAGTATAACTGAACCACTGTGATCAGTCGAGAACAATCAACCCCGAAAAAGGCCCGCACATCTACAATGGTGGAAGATCTTAGACTTGATCGTTTCTTAGGAAGATTTAGTTTAGATCTCTTTAAACTTGACTTGACATAGCCATAACCATTATGACTAATCTAGTGGCATGGGTTAGCTCGTATTATTAGCCACCTTAGATCAGGATTGGGCCGACAAATATGGCTAGATAAGTGAGACCGATGGAAGAGATATGCCATTAACTCGACTTGAATGCAGAACGCATTTGAGTCGAATAGCTTCCAATTAAAAATCAGTCGTATGTGCCAAACTTATCTTAGACACCAAATTGTTGAGCTAGAACCAATCTAATTAGCCTACAATCAAGCCTCTAACCACTGAGCCTAATTAGGTCTTAACTCGATCGATCACTCATGTGACTCGATCTTGACCCAGACTTAATCCTATTAGGCTGATCAATTTAAGTACTCTTGATCCCACCTAACCAACTCTTGATTCGATTTGATCAACCGCTAGATCTAATTGAGCTATCCAAGTCTGAATCCAATTTTATGAATATGTCTTAGGTATAAAAATTCTCAATTTTAGATCTAATTATATTTTATAATCTTAATTCTTAATTAAGTTTAGGGATTCATAAATAAAATATGTATAATAAAATCCTTTAGGATTTCAGGATCTAAGGGTTTTGCAGAAAATAAGTTTTTGATTTTTGATTAAGGACGAATGCGCAGCACCCCTTACACACCATAAGAACATCCCCATCGAATAGGAGGAGAGGGCCTTTAAATCCTACTTCGTTCTTATGATCGGATGGTCAAGGAGAATGCCTTAATCAAAAATATGATAAATCTATAAAACTAGTTAGATCTATATCATATATCACATATATAAAAAAATTGATCTAACTAAAAATATGTTTTGCATACATCTCATGTATCATATCATGCATGTTTTTAGATCTAAATTATCTCATAAATATCTAAAAAATGAGATTTAAATTTGATCACATCAAATTAAAATTTATTCAAGATAATTTTGTAGAACTATTCTATAACTAGTCTAAAGATGCATCTATCATATCTCATATGAATAAATTAAATAAATTTATTTTTTATTTTTAGATCTAATTATAATATTTATAATATTAAAAAATAATAAATAAATAGATCTAAAAATTATAATTAATTAAATTAAAATTATGATTATGCTAGACTACACATAGAATAATTCTATTCCTAATCTAGACATGCATCTCATACATTTTAGATCTAGATTATTTAATTTTTAATTTTTTAATTTTAGATCTAATCACATCTAATGTAATATCTAAAATCATCTAATTATCAGATAAAAAATATATTAAAATTAGATCTAATGAATTATGGAATTTATCTCTGATATCAGTTGAAGGAAAAAGTCTTATTTTTCGGATTAGATTCATTCAAATCTGATTGGATCAAGAGAAATATTTCAAAATTTTTTTCTCTGAGATTCTAATCAGATCTGAGATTTCTCAAATCTAATCCTATTTATCTAATAATAAAAATAAAAATAAAAATTAAATCTAATTTAATTATATCTTTATTTTTGGTAATCCAATTATCCTATATGATCTCGATGTTTGCCTGAGGTTCTGGATGTAGCCACGCAAGCATATGATCTCTACCGGTATTCACTCAAGCAATATCTAGAGATCTTCTCCTTCTCAATCAGTTCTCTAAAAATTAAATCTTGATCTGATCTTGAAGGTCTTCAAAACTGCTTTTGAAGAACAGCCGTTGTCTCTTGCAGTAGTGCTACCTTCTTCCTTTTCTGGCATCTTTCACTTGCTTGGATCGCACCTTGTTCATGCCCAAAAGCCCTTGGGCATAGAGAGGAGAGAGAGGACTAGAGGGTGGCTTGGAGAAGCAGGGAGAGAAGCTATGTGGCATGGGCTAAAGAAAGAAGCATTAAATTCTAGGCGCAGATAGAATTTATATAGACCCTGTTGCACCATGCAGTACCACATCATCCCGATCAATCACGATCCTCTGTATAATTAGATCTAAATCTGATTGGTGGGATGACATTATTTGATCCAATCAGATGAGAGACTCTTAAAATCCTCCTAAGGTGGCACCAAGATTGGGTCAAACAAGACTTCTTGGCGCCACAGAGTTTAATCCCCCGAAGCAATCTGGAGTCCCATCTGTATGGGACTCCATCTTTTATCCTTATGGGGAACACGCCTCCCTAGGCATGCACCCCTTTTCTATCTGTATTTTAATAGGGGGACAAGTCTTCAGGTACTCTTCTATGGGTGCATGACATATGGGCAGATGTCAAGTATCCAGGGTCAATATTTGATCAATGTCCGAAAATAAGATTTAGCAGGTGACAAAAAATGGTAGGTATTGTTTTAAATTTATCTCATAAATTAAGATAATTTTTTAATCTGGACAAGCTTCAGTCAGACCAAGTAAAGATTTTTGAGTGAGTCCAAATATATTTGGTTCAGTCGAGATAAGCTTTAATGATTATTAAAGGAGAACATTAGGCTCAATCGTGTGCTAGCATGATTTTTTTGAACCTAATTAAATTTTATTCAAATTAATTAAACTGAATTAGTTTAATTGATGACACCTAGATCTAAACTCTTATTTGTGTGATCCAGTTAGATTCAGTTTTGTATGGTAATGGGATATATCGCAAGCTCTATCATCGACATCATCAAAATACTTTTCGATGTATCAGAACTTTTCTGATTTAGACAACTAGTATGATCGATCATCCAAATCATTCTAATTGCTTCAAAATCCACCAGTGATGCCTAGCAACATATGGTGGCAATCCATCAGAAATGAAAGCGAACCTCTCGGTGCAGTTACCTATGTGATTATGTTTCTCTATCTTAAGCTCCGACCGGATTAGGGTTAAGATGATTTCGTCAAACCCTAATTTTTATAATATGAATTAATCATTCGATTCAAGTCCAATATAAAAAATTTTAGTAGAAATTTTTTCTATTATTTCACTCTACCATGGCCATGGGCTTATGGACTTGATTCTCATGATCATCATAGGGCTACTCCTCATCTACCGAGGTAGATAGATCCCTATTGGTATAATCAAATTTCTATAATGACCATGCTATAGCCAACATACACCTTAAAATTTCGAATGGCTAGGAGATCGAGTTATGATATAGTCGAACTATAACTCCCTCAAGGTGAACTACCGATGCACCTCAGGTCAAAGAATCAGACACACCACTGCAGCTTCAAGCCAGTCATCGATGAGAAGATAGACTTTCTTATAACTGCTCGAGGTGGTCATGCTCAGTGCCCTCGTTCTCTAACGAGTATCTGTACTCTCACTCTTGTATATCTACACCATAGATTTAAGACTCATCTTTCCTAAAGAAGCGATCGTACACTAACCTTTCGGATCAATCACCATCCTCATGATGATCCTACGGTCGGAAGCATTTTATGAGTTAATAATAAAAATTTATATCTTAAATTTTCAACTCTTGAAAATATGAACTATTATTACCATTAATTCAAAGGATGTATCACAGATACTTTCAAAATACACACTATGAAAGAAAATAATCTATTTTATTATTTATAGTCAAAATTATAATTTTATCCTTAGAAGTGTATTATAAGTGTCAGTCAATCTGGCTTTTAGGACACACATATCTAATAATATATATCACTATTATAGAAAAGAGATATGACGGCAGTTTGAAACTGCTGTTGTATCTTAAAAAATTACTGCTATAGTCTATGGCAGCGGTTACATAACCGCTGCCCCTATCACTGTTATCATAGGTCCATGGTAGTGGTTTATATAGCATTATTATAATCGCTACCATATGTTTCGTACAATAGTGGTTATACAATCGTTATTATAACTAGATCTATTGCAGTGATTCTTCAACCACTGCGATAGATCGCATATAGCAGTGGTTATAACAGTGGTTAGTGAACCGCTGCTATAAAATCAATAACCACTGGTTATAACAGTGCTGTTATAAAATCAATAACAATGGTTAGTGAACCGCTGCTATAGTTTATCTATAACAGTAGTTATTTAACCACTGCCATAAGTAAAACTTTGGTAGTAGTTTTAAAATCATTGCTATAGATCTATGGCAGTAGTTTTGTAACTACTGTCATAGATTATGGCAATGATTGGCACATATCTATGGCAGTGGTTGGCATGACTATGACAGCAATTTTTGAACCACTACCATAAGCTTTTGAATAGCAAAATATATATTAAATTTATCATTTTTTTACTTGATAGACGTAGTTTAATATATAATTACTCAAATTAAAATTTGAAAAATCAAAAATTTTACATAAAACTCAATACTAATGCAGGAATCAATAACACAAATACTAAAATTGTATTACTGATTAAATTATATTATAATATTTTTAAAATAAAAATAAAATATATTAAAAATTTATTAAATCTAAATCATCCTTTTCAAGCATCTCGTTGTCATTGAGAGGGGCTGAAGCAGGACCAGAAGGGATTGTAATAGAAGTTAGAGGGACTAGAGCTGGATGGGCTGGAGCAAGAGTTGGAATGCTAGCCAACATGTCCTGGATGTTCGAAAAATTAGCTCTAAGATGAGCAGAGGGTTGTGACACCACAACGGGCATGACTCTATAGCTGGTTTGTATGCTCCTGAGCCTGGTCTACGCACTCCTAAACCTAAGATGCGCGCTCCTCAGCTTGAGTTGTCTGCACCAAAGCCTCATCAAGCTGCTCCCGATTGACGATCCTGCAAGAGTGTGAGGAGATGTTCACCTAAGACTAGTAGCTCATTGACGTATGTCTGAGCCTGCAACGAATCTTCCTAGAGTGCTCAGGTTCTAAGACTTAGGACAGATAGTCATGATGGTCAGAGGTGTCCGAGCCCTCGCTTGCCAACATATTTAACTACTTCTATAATTATAAATTTAAATAAAATCTCATAAGAAATGCTATAATACTAATCATATTAATCATGATCCAGTTATTACTTATTAAAAATTTTTCGATCGAGGCATTCATCGGCCTGCCCTTTTTGTCCATACGACTCGATTGGAAGATGTTGTTATGGTTGGGCATCAACCCCTCTCTCATCAGCTATAATAAGCAACCAGCTTGTTAGACACATGAAAAAAAATAATAATTTAATAACTTATAAACTAAAAAGTCAGAATTCATTATCTCTCTATATACACGATTGGCCATAGACTCATGGTCGAGAGTGTGCGTGTACTTTTAAGTAGCCTGGTTCTCTTGATTCTAACGAGATGTAGCCTAAAAGATATTTAAATTATATAAGTTAAAATCAAATATAATTTATTAATATAATGAAAAATTCATAAGTTATAAATTAAACCTAAAACTCCTGACTTTTTTAATGCCTGACCATCGCCTCCCACTGACTCGGGAGATAGTCCTAGATCCAATGAACAAACTCCTCCTTAGTATTCCTATGGTGCTCTAACCATTCTTCATGGAGTTTGATCTTGTAGTTCTGGTATAACTCTCCAATTTTCTTTAGTCGAGCATCTCGAGCTCTCTTATGATTTAGAAAATCATACCTTTTTTACATAAAGTTATCAAAAATTAGTTATGAAATTATTCTAATCAAACATATTATAAACATATCACATATATAAATATAACTAAGATATACTTATCCAAATCTTCTTCCACACATAGTTTCTGACATGAGCATCCATCAATCATCAGTCTACAAGCAGTACGAAAATGATGTTGGACTGCCTCACAAGCACTTCGAAAAAAAATGCATCTCCCGCATGGTCTTTCCTACTTGCCTCCCCTCTTGATCATATTCACTATAAAAAACTAATTATTAGCGATGGCTAAATACCCTCACTAATAAGAGGTTTGCCTTCGCTAGAGCTATTAGCAATGATAAGCTATTGGTAAAAATCCGTTGCATAAATTTTTATCGCTAATTATCATTATTAGCGACAGCAAAACTCTCATCGCTAATAAATTAATTAGCGATGGTAATAGCAATGGAGGATACCATCGCTAATATTTTTTTATTTTATTTTTATAATTAAAAATTTAAAATACTATTAGTGATAACATGTTCTATCGCTAATTCTATTTTTAATATTTTTTTATTTTATTTTTTTCTTAATTTAACTTTTAAAAAATTATTAGTGACAACATTTTTTATCTCTAATGCCATCGCTAATACTTTTTTTATTTTATTTTTTAAAATTTAAATTTAAAAAATTATTAGTAATGGCAAGTGTTGTTGCTAATATCATCACTAATAGTTTTTTAATTTTTTTTTAAAAAAATTATAATTAAATTTTTTAGTGGAATATAAAAAGGATCGATCCAGGGAATGATTTCTTTACCAGGGGATGACCAATGGGTCGATCTCTATTGTTCTACCATTTAAAAATAGAAATAAAATATTTTTATTTTGCCGTAGGAGATGACTCATGGGTCGTCCCTGTGCCAGAGGATGATCCATGGGTCGATCCCTATGATGAAAATTTTCGTAATGACTAATTTTTTGATCCATTTTTAGCATATTAAATATCCAATAAATACTCCCCAATATCTCTAAATGTCTACTACTCATTCTTAAATATTGATTGAAGGTACAAAAGCATTCAAAAAAAAATCAAGAGAAATTAAGTAAAAGGGATTGAAAAGATTTTTCCGCTCCAAGTCAAAGAAGCCTTCATTTGAACCTTCACCATCTCTTAAAAGCAGATTCAACTCTTCATTCAGATTCCATCTGAAGGTGTTCTCAAAGGCTTCTTCTATTTTAAGTGTATTTAATGATCTATTGTGCTTATTGAGGAGCTAATTTTTGTTTGTCATTGTAAACTATCTTTTTTCTTGCTTGCTGTTTTGAGTTTAAGTTTTGGAGGACTCTAAAACTTGGAAAGGTTAATCCGAATCTTGAATTAGAGTGTATAGGATTGTTGCAAAGTATTTAAAATCTCTTTCAGGATAATTTGCCAAAAAGTTTGGATAATATAAAACTGTTAAAAAAATATTTTTTCTATGTATTCAAATAAAAATTAATATAGAAGAGACAAGAATAATAAGCATATTCTAAGCATTGATAGTTTAATCTTTCCTTTTTGTCAATTTCTTCAATCCTCTAACTAGTCTCTACACTTCAATTTCATAAATATTTTGGAAACACAAGTACATATAACTATATACGTACATAACACACTTGATATACATGCATACATACTATATAAATACATATCTAGAGATAATATATTCTAAAAATAAATATATTTAATATATAAATAAAAATTAAAAATAAAATAAAGGATATAACATTGAACATGATCAAGATCATCAGATGGAATAGTGGAGAAGATTCACTGCAATCAGAGGTCCTGCAAGCCACATCTACCTCAGCATCTCGGTGAGGATGCCACTTTCCACCCGATCAAGACTTTGAGAATAGACATAATAGAGGAAAATGTAGAGGAAAATATAGAAAAAATTAATAAAAATAAAGAGAATGTTAAAAAATTAAAAAGGAAGCCCTTTTCCCATATAGATTGTTCAACTTTTTTTTGCTTTTTTTCTTCTTTTTATTTTTATTTCTTTCTTTTTTTTGGATATATGTGGAAAGGATTGCACTTGAGGTGGAAGCACCTACAAGGACTTGAGAAGGGTTCCAAGCAAAAAAAAAAAGAAAAAAATGGAGACATGTAAAAAGAAAAGCACTTGTGGGAGACTAGGGGGAGGCAGACTGAGGGCTCGAGGAGGTGAGAGGCAGCCGAAAGCTCACGGCCAAAAGCTCAGAGAGGCGGGAGGTGGCGGGGTCTCATGGTCGAAAGCTCATGGTTGGATCAGCTACAGGAGAGGCGGGGTCGAGGTGGTTGGCTTGGGGCCACGGTGTAGGTGGTGCCGATGGGGTCGAGGCGGCCGTGGGTGAGGTGGGGCCAGAGCGGTGGATCGGGTGGTGGTGGGCGAGGTCGGACCGGGATGGCAAGCTCGAGGTAGCCATGTAGGAGGTGCCAATAGGCTCGGGCAAGGAGGGGCCAGGGCGGTTGGCTTCGGGCAGCATGGTGTTGGAGGAATGGGGTAGGGAGGGATAGGGCAGGGTGGAAGGAAGGAGGTTGAGGGGGTTTGGGTGCCAATGAGAGGGCAGCCGGTGGGTGTAGAGGGACGTAGGCTCGGGGCCACGAGACGTCGGAGGGACGAGATGAGGAGGAAGGAAAGGAGGGTTATGGGGGTTTGGGCATCGGTGAGAGAGCAGCTACACCTTGGAGGGGAGGGAGGAAAGAGGGTCGAGGGGGGGGATTGAAGGATATTTGGGCACCAACAGGAGGAGAATCATAGGAAGAGCAAAAATTTGATAGAGTATTAGCGGTAGCAAATTGGCCGTCGCTAATATCGTCGATAGAAGTATCGCGATGGCAACTCCATCGCTAAAAATAGAGAGCCATCGCTAATACTAATAAATTAAAAAAAATATATTTTTAAAATATTTTTAATTAATTTTTTTCAAAATTATTAGAGATAGCAAATAGAGCTATCACTAATAGCCATCGATAATTAACTAATTTAATTATAATTATAATAAATTTTTTAAAAAAATTAAATTTATTAGTGATGGCTTTAGCCATCGCTAATAGTTAGCAATGCATTGCTAATACCATATTAGCGATGGTAAAAATGCCGTTGCTAATTTTATTTTTTTTAAAATTTTTTTCTAAATATGATATAATTTTAAAATTTAAAATCCATCTTTATCATTTATTATCTAAATAATTATCGTTAGAGTATCATCAATAATACATCTTAGCGATGGATTTCTGACTATTAGTGATGAAAAAATCATTACTAATAAATTTAATTTTTTTTAAAATTTTGATTATAATTATAATTAAATTAATTAATTATCGATGGCTTAATTTATCATCGCTAATAATTTAAAAAAATTATTAAAAAAATTTAAAAATATTTTTAAAAATTTATTAATATTAGTAATGATTTTTTCATTATTAATAACATAATTTCATCACTAATAATCCTACAATCAAATTTAAAAATATAAAATTATTTTTTATTAGTGACGATAAAATACCATCGCTAATAATTATCTGCCATCATAAATAATAATAAAATCTAATTAAAAAAATAAAATTATTTAGTATTAATAATGATCAATTATCGTTCATAATATTATTGCTAATACCTATAGCAACGGCATAACCGTCTCCACTACCATTGCTAATAACTATTAGCGATGGCTAAACTTTCATTGCTAAAGCTATCGGTAAAAAAGATTTCTAGTGAGGACAACATTGGCATTACTAATTCTATCACTAATATCCATTATTAGCGATGCCAAAAATACTATTTTATCATCGTTAGTTTTTGTCGCTAATACTCTATTTTCTTGTAGTGACTCCACTTTGACCTGATGCAAGCGGTTCTATATATGCGGCATACATATGGGATCGTGAAATATCCTACTGAATGATACACTTGCAATGAAAGTATATTATGAATATGTAAAAGTATGTAATAACTATATAAAAAATAAATAAATAATTGATACAATAAAAATCTACTCTCACTAGGATAATGCAACGTGGATGCTGGTGGAGCTAAATCGATGGGTGGACTATGTGATGGAGATGCATAGACTGTTGATGTTGCTATCGATGGAGGCTCAGATGTACCGATGGGAGGAGTATGTGCTACCAAAACTGAAGCTGATGCAAAGGTGGATGGAGTATGCACTGACAGTGGCTCGGATGCGGAGCTTTGCGTAGCTCGTCGAGGGATAGGAGTGAAAGCTAGATGGTATTTTGATGCCATTATGACCTGCAACATTAATAAATATTAATAATATTAAGAATTTTTAAAAATTCTTCTTCTATTTTTAAGGCATGATTTTTACTGCTTTAGTTGGATCTCTATTATTTATTTTTCCAGCATAATATCTATATTGTTTATTTCTGTGCTTGTGATCAATCTGCATTTTTCTGCCAGTTTGATATGAAATTTGCCAAAAATGGTCTATGATCAATCTATGGAAATACTATCTCACTAGGAAAAATATATCCAGTTGCTGATTGTTATCTTGCCTAAAATTAGAGGCTATTATGGTATGTTTATTTTAGATTCTAACTAACTGGAGTCTATTTAAATTTTACCATATTTTTGCATCATGTTCTATTGATAGAAAAGATCAAGTGGGTATGCAATACCGAGCTTGGCATTGTATAACAATACTGCTTACCAAAGCACGTATCTAGTAGGAAAACAAGTAGTATCTAGAAAATATTGTATTGAAAATCAATATTAAGATTTGTGACTTTATTATAAATTTATTTTGATTAATTTAGATGATTGTTCTTTCTGATATATCTACATGGATAGGTTGAGCTCGTCGTAAACATCCAAAAAATTGCAGTACATGACGTGGAGGATTCTCTCCCCCTCCAAGCAGAGCTGCACCGCATATCAGGCATCATCCATAGGGGCATGAAAGTCTAGGTCCTCCATTGTTGGAGTCTCTCTGGCCATCGACGGTGCTGCCACTCGTTTTAAAGCCATCCCTCTATTTGCGATGCTTGTTGGCGATGGTTGATGTCACAGGTATACGATGCGATGTTGTGATGTGATCGATTTGTAGGACTTAAATTACATTTTAGCTCATCATTGTTTGTTTGCTATACTACCCGTTTAGATTGGGTTCACTTGGGCTTGGGTTTGGTTATATTAGATCGGTTTAAGTTGTGGATGCAAGGTTCGAGCTCCATCATGGTCCATGATTGAACATTATATTTAATCAATAAAACTAGCCTATAACCCATGCATTGCATGGGATATGATTTTTTAAAAATAATATTTAAGCTTATTTATCTATTTTATTATATCTATTCTATATATATTTTAAAAATAATTAAAATAATTAAGGAGTAATAAATAATTTCATTTTCTATCTACCTTTCAAGATTAAGGGAAATCTATATCTCTAACATTCCCATTATATATCATCTCAAAAGCATTAAGAAGTACTCCTTGGGTTAGTCAGGATAGATCTTACCTTAACAAATCATATGATAAATATACATATATACCATTACTATAGGTTTTTTTATCATAATTATGATCATATGTCACTCTTGGAAAAGATGATTATATATAGAATCAATAACCATCACATATATGAAAACTCTTAGGTAGAACCCGATGGCCCAGAATCCACCAACATGGCTCAGAACCCATTGGGGTGGCCCACAGCCATCGGTACGGTCCAAAAACCTACCGACGGAGGTTCTCTTTAAATATTAAAAAAATTAAAAAATAAAAAAATAAAAAGAAGGCTCAGATTCATCATTTAATCATGCATTGTAAAAATACTTTTGGTATCCGCTACAATTAAATCAAATCGGCTACGAACGGTTACTGGCCATTCAAAATCATCTTGCTATTTAAAATTATTAAAATATTTACAGAAGAAGGAAAAAAAAAAGAAAACTCATATCACTAAAATCATATTAAGAATTAATCATTTTTCACTCGAAATCATCATAGCCTCTTTATAAAAAAAAGAAAAGAAACTAATTTTTTAAATAAGATATTATAGAAAATAATAAAATAAAAAATGATATAAGATAAGTATTATTTATAACATAAATAATACTTATGTTATAAATAATTTTTCATAGCCTCTTTTTTTGTTATAAATAACTTAATTATTTGGTGGGTCATTTATTATAATATTATTATAATAAATATTATAATAATATTTATAATAATTATTATAAATATTATCATAAATATTAATAATATTATAAATAAATATTATTATAAATATTAATAATATTATAAATATTATAATAAATATTTATAATATTATAAATATTATTATAAATATTATAATTAATTATTAATATTATTATAAAATTAAATAAAAAATTATACCTGTTGTGGCGATGGGGTCGTGCAGATTGCAAGGGTTGCTGGCAGTACACTTAAGGAGGGCTGGAGGTGGTGGGGTGGGTCGCAGCGGTGCTAGAGAAAGGGATAGGCCAAAGGAGGCCGGGACTGAGGGGGCTGGAGCCAATGGGGGGTGGGCCTGCGGTGGTGCTTGAGGGGAAGGGGGTGGTGGGGAATAGGGCCGAGAGAGGTGAGGCCGATGGGGATAGGGTCGGGGCTGAGGGAGATGGGGCCGAAGAAGGTGGGGTTGAGGTCGAGGGGGTCGAAGCTAATGGCAGGAATAAGGGAGGGGGTGACGATGGGCGGGTCGGTGGTGGGGTGGGTACCTAGGACACTGGTTCTTGCTCAAAGAGAGAAAGAGAGAGAGGGAAGGGGCGACGCTATAGGGAGGCAGCCGATGGAGGGGCGAGTCAGCGATGAGGAGGGTAGTTAGAGCTCGAGTAGAGAGGAGAGAGAGAGAGTGAACGAGAAGAAAGATGAATTAAAACTCGATGCATAGGCAAATTTTATGAAATCGCTAAATCTATGGCAGCGATTTTCGAAACGACTGCCATAGGTCTATTACAGCGGTTATATAAAATTACTATCATTTGATCTATAGCAATGATTATCAACTATTATAATAGAATCTATAGTAGTGCTTTTAACAATCGCTGCTATAAATGGATATATAGATTTTTTTCATATTTTTCTCTGAATATGGTATAATTTTAAAATTTGAAGTCCATTTTCATCATTCATTATCAAAATTATTATCGTTAGAGTGTCATTATAAACGACCATCTCGATCCAATAGTCCTAGCTATATCGATTGATAAAATTTTATTTTGACGGTCACGAACGATCGTATAATGATCTGATAGATAATGACCATCGATTGATCCAAAAATTTATAATGATGATCTTGATGATGTTTATAACATACTATCAAAATTTTACTTTAATCAGACATCATTATCATGATCAATCTAGTACTGGATGATTTTGATCGTTAAATAAAAAATGAGTAATTAAAAGACCAAACGATGTCCGATTAATAGATGATTTTTTAGATAATTGATTTTTGCTACTACTTTAATTATTTGTATGGTGGTGATCATAAAATTCAAACTGTATCTATATAAACTATTCACGTTAAATATATCTTACAAAAGTATAAGGATAATTACATAAGATCTTTAAGAACGAGTATCAAGAGACATATAGTTTTGAATCGTTCATATATGCATGGTCTAAATTTTATGATCATCACTTTACAAATGATCAAAGTAGTACCAAAGATTATTTATCTAAAAAATCACCATATAATTGGGCATTGTTTGGCTTTTTGGTCACTCATTTTTTATTTAATAGTCGAAATTATTTCGTATTAGATTGACCATGATAATAATGTCTGATTAAAGTAAAATTTTGCTAGTATGCTACAAACATCACCAAGATCATCGTTGTAAGTTTTTGGATTAACAATGGTCTTTATTTATCAGATCATCATATGATCATTTATAGCTTTCGAAATCAAATTTTATTGATCGATAGAGCTAGGGCTATTGGATCGAGACGGTCTTTTATAATGATATTCTAATGATAATTATTTAGATAATGAATGATGAAGATGAACTTTAAATTCTAAAATTATATTATATTTAAAAAAATATAAAAAAAATTATATTATGTACCTACAACAGCGGTTACTATTAATTACTGCTATAGATTGATCTATGGTAGTGGTTAAAATAAACCATTACCACATGTCCAATCTATGATAGTGGTTACATAAAACTATTGTCATATGTTCAATCTATGGTAGTGGTTAAGAATAACCGCTTTCACTGATTAAATATATAGTATAATTATTTAGCCACTATAATAAGTCAAATTTTTAGTAGTGGTTAAGTATAACCGTTGTTATAGATTTGACTTATGGCAGTGGTTATATATAACCGCTACTATACGTCGAGTCTATAGCAGTAGCTAGGTATAACTGCTACCTTAGAATTTTATGGTAGCGATTTTAGAACCACTGCTGTAGCCCCATTTTGTAGTAGTGTATATATATATACACACACACATACATACATGCATACATACACACACACACTATGTATGTATATGTGTGTGTATATATATATATATATATATATATGAATGGATGTATGTATATATACATACAAACATACAGACATACATACATATATACATATATAGATGGACTGGGCTCTGAATGATCGGATCCCAATCCATATCCGATCGAACTTCGATCGTTGGATTAGCACGTATCTACGTGCACGTGCCTGAAAGGGCACGTTTGAAAAAAATAGGTGCGTGCTGCACTTGAAAAGAGTAAAATTCAGGTTTTTTTAAACAGGCACCCACTGCGCTTGAAAAAAAATCAGGTTTTTTTAGGTGCCTTTAGAATGTCTGAAAAAAATAGGAAAAAAGATAAAAAAGTAAAAAAAACTATAGAAGAAAAAAGAAGGCTCCTTTCGACGCCCAAAAGGCGTCTACAGGCACCTTCCTTTTTTTTTTCTTTTCTTTCTAACATGACTTTTTTTAATTAAAAAAACTATAGAAAAAAAAGGCGTCTGAAGGTGCCTACATTAAATGTAGGCACCTTTAGGGCACCTTCTTTTTTTTTTAAAATTTTTTTTCTAATTTTTTTTAGGCAGCAGACTTTTTTTTTTGAATTTTTTTCAGGTGCACGTGCCTATTTTTCTCGGCCAATGAATCTTTTCAAGTGTGTTCCAAGATGCACGTGGATTGAACGGTCGGAGATTTGACCAGATGTAGACTGGGCTCTAGTTGACTGGAGCCCAGTCTACCTCTCTCTCTCTATATAGAGAGAGATGGACTTGGCCATGCTCAAGTGTATCTTCATTCAGACTTGGTCAGATTTGTATTCAGTGATGAAGATCTCATATCGATGTTTCGAGCTATTGAATATCATCAACTTTTTTTAGATTGCTTATATATCAAAAACTATATGATCTAGAACTACTTTTTATGCATAAATCTTTAATTTTTTTAAAACTATATAACTTGTACGGATAGAATAAATTTGGTAAAGTATTTTTACACTTTTTGAACTAAGGAGAAAGGGTGGGTTAGGAGATGTAGCGGAAGTCACTAATTAGGTTAGTAGGGAGGAAGCATGAGTATTTTGTTTTCTAATAAAAAATAAATATATTATGGGCATGCGATGAGAAAATTGATAGCAATAAAGAAAATTTTGTAAAAAGAAAATCTTGTGATTTTGGAATCCATGGAATTTTGTGCTACTTTTTATTTTCTTAGAAAAAAAGGAGTCCTGCCCTTTATATGAACGTCATCCTTCCAAATGACTTTTCCTTAATTTCCATTTTAGCTTGATTTTGAATTTTGTTGTTCATACATGGAACTGCTTCCTGCATTACTTTTATAAAATAACTATTTAAATAACATTTCTATTTACTTATTTTGTAGTTAGTTGTCACTCTATAAAAGTTCAGGTTTATATTTTCTATATATATTAATCTTTTTTACTAATGAGATGCTTGAACTAAAATTATGAATCATGTATTAAATACATTCTGCTTAAAATTTTATATGTCATTTTTCCTGAGAAATTACTTGTTCTTCTACTATATAAATTCATGTTTACGATTTTATTATCCTCCCATGCATTGCGCTGGTATCATTCTTGTGATGGTTTAATGGTTTAAGATTTATTTTATTATTAATCTAATATCTGATATTTATACTTAAATCGAGCCTCAAGTAATCAAGTACAAGTTATAATCAAGAACCAATAATTAAATAGCATGTAGCTAGATATAATTGAAGAACTTATTTTGGATCAAACTGATTGAGCACCGTATAAATATGTTCATCAAAAGAACAAAATCATGATGGCAAACAAAAAAAATGTTTTCTAAGTTCAGTAATCTTTGATTTTTGGATCAAATTGACCTGATAAGTATTTATATTGGTTATATGGTCATTATTTTGTTATAGCAATCATTATATACCAAATATTGGTAACTATTACAATTTATCTGTCATCCTTTTTCTCTGAAAAATTGCTTATTCTTCTATTACATAAATTCAGGCTTATAATCTTATCATCCCCAAACATTGCAGAGGTGTCATACTTGGATGAAATTAAACAAAAAACACATATTTCTCAAACTTAGTCTAGATATTGGAATCACAGCAGTCCCCGAATAAACCACATGCATCACAACTAATCAAATAATAGTATTATAAACACCCAACTTCTCACTATTCAATTCAATGCTTGGAAGAATTAAAGAATGAGAGCTCTCAAGTCAAGCAGATACTTTTAAAATGTCCAATAAAGAAAGCTAAGGAGGTAAGCGAATCTTTTCCCTGTGTCCCCGTCCCTTCCCGCGGTTTTTGGGTACCCTTTTATAGTATCTTCCCAAGTACACTTTGGCCAGTGCTTTCTTGGTGTCATCTCCGGTCACATGCAGTAGAGGCGCCAACCGAGACCTATCTCTCCCTCCAAAGCGTTATTCCTACAGTCGGCTCTGTGGATTTCTGGTTTTGAACGAATGAAGAAAAGAAAAGAAAATCTTCCACAACTCGTGAGAGATTCCTTTACCCAATATAGAACTCCTTTTTCTAAGGCTGCTGACTCAAACATGGGGACACTCTGCACTGTTTAGGTTGTAAAGATGTTGGGAGTTTCCATGAGGCTGCCTTTCTCCTTGGCATGCGTTGGTTCATGATAAGGCGATGATTGACATCTGGACTTGGAATTAGCTAAAGTCATCAGGAGTATATTTTTCATAATTTATAGCACAAGCCACTGATTCCAACTTTTTAAATTTTGGATATCAGCCATCCTGATTGTTCATTGATATTGTGTTTGTATTGGTCAAGAAAATACGTGAGAAGATTTTAAAGAGGGTTAATATACTCCAAAATCTCAGCCAATATAGAAGAATCAAGATGTGGATGGTTAGCTCAATACAATGAAAATCGAAATCAAACACTACTTTTTTATAATTAATATCGATATTTTTATTGAAGCAAAAATCTGAAATATGTGGTGCATTAGTTTTGTTTTAGTCTGAATTAATCATTTTTTTTTTTGGAGTGTAGATCCATATTTAAAGTCAGTCTTGTTAGTAAGTCTTGTTTATGGATTCAAGGTTAATCCATGTAACTTCAATTTGAATTGGATTAGATTATCTTCATATCAGAATAAGATCCACTGTGGCTCTAGTTCTTTATTATTTATTTATTTAGTTATATTATTACTACTATTATTTTCTTGTCAAGCAAGTGCCTTCTATTTAGGCAAAACAAGTTGCCGGAATCTAAATCTTGCATAATTAGCCATAGAATCCTACTAACCAAAGTTGATCACCTCATTGGAGGATGGAATCGTGCCCACGTGATCTCGGCCAACTAGGGAGCTGTCATATCATCTGTCTCCAGGACCACTCCAAAGCACCAAGAGGAGGTGTCACGGAGTACGATTAGAACGATCGATACTACCAAACTCTGATGTTGATGCTGTTCCTGGTTCTTTCCATGCTTTAGTTCTTTTTCACCGTTCTCCCTGCGCGATGGCTGAATTCGATGTAAGCGTGCGGAGAGAGCTCTCGATTGGTGGACGGGATAAGGTTTCATGTCGTTCACGTGCATGCCGGTTGGTAGGGTTTTGACACGTACGTGGGAGTGATAAGAGAATGACGAAGTTTGGTGCTAGGGTTCTAAGACCAGATTACTTGAACCTGTCCCTTGTCTATTAATTAACTGCTTGATATTTTATTCTCATTCCATCTTTAGATGCCCATCAGCTCAAGAAAGACAGCATTTTATTATATGGTTTGGTTTGAAGCTTTGTTTTCTTCCAAAATACTTGCAGGTCAATTACTTGATGCCGAAGCAACAAAGAAACGTGGACGTATTCTTAAAAAAGAGACAAAGATAAAGGAGTAGCAGATTCCAAGTCCTTTTTCATCCACCGGAAAGTTTAGGCCTCTTGGTATACCAAAACAGCACCAGATGTCAGTAGCGAGCTCGCCAACCAAGCAGTTTGCTATAACCATAAATGGAAAAGATCGAGCCAGTCTTGGTCAATCTAGTCTTTGTACTCTTTATGTCTCTGAATCGGAGTTGTCTAAATCTCTAGAAACGTAGGCGTCTTGCTTGGTATATGTTCAGACGATTAAAATTATAGGGCATCCGGCAGATTTAGAGACTACCGAGTTGTTAGAGGCCTGGAGTCTCGAGTTATTTGAGATTCTAAATAGTAAGAAGAATCAAACACTAAGGATATGAGGTTTATTGATTTTGTAGAAAGATATCAGGTTGAATGAAGTTTTTTTTTTTTTTCCAGTATAGTCTTGTGAACTTAACTAGATCCTTTATTAAATTAATGCGATAAATTAACAGCAAAAAGTAGGTTGTTGAGTCATAGAAGACCTAAGCTGTTGTCTTCTATTTCAATGCTCCATCCCTCATCTTAGACCTCGAACACATCCCACCACCTCATTGCCATCGTCCTAAGACAATCACCCCACCTAATTGTCACCATCCTCATAGCCATGAGGCCGTCGGTTGATTAAGATTCCTCTTCTTCAGCATACATGCTCTCCCCTTATTTATTCTTTGATAAAAGCAAAGATCAAAACCACTCCACAGGCCTCAGTATTTTCTTTTTTGAATATTTTTATGATTTTTATTCAAAAATTATAGTTAAATGGTAATTATACTAGCTCGGTTTAGATTTTTTTTTTGCACAAAATTTTCATGTATCCTACATCATGATATTGAATAAAAATGTCCAATCAGGTCACATTCAAATGGCAATTTATATCCCCTCTTGAATTGTACTTATATATAGGGTGAGGAGCCTTTGGAGGCCGTGGCCAACAAAATTCGGCCTATTGATGATCTGGAGTTTTTAAGTGGAAAGTCGATGATGGATCTATATGGGAAAAAAAGGAAGAGCTAATCCACACTAGAAGACTTGCATAGAGAAAGATAAAAAGCTCAACCAAGGTCCTCTGATGCTTAAATCAGATAGAGCTTTGGGAAACAAGAGATGTTAAAAGACAAAAGTAGAAGAGAAAGTGTGATAGCTTGTTGCTTGTCTCTGCACATCTAAAATCTTGAGCCTTTGTTTATAGTTAAAGAGTTCTAGTCTGGCTGGGGTTGGACTCTAGAATCTGAATTCAAGTGAATAGCGAATTCTCCTTTTCATATCTAGGTCAGTCTAGGAATTGAGTCCAAGAAAAATAGTTTTCCCTCAATGCCACATATCAGTTTATAATTGAATGATTAGATTTGGGCCACATTAGTGGCTAATTATACATGTCTCTTGAACTATTAGATTGTCTTCGAAACATTGAGCGAAGAAAACAAACTTGCACCCTTGCACAAATAAACTTGATAAATTATAGTTAGGCACAGCTTGGTTGCTAAAAGTGAAAGAAAAAAACTATTAGAAAAAATCTTCTTTTCTGTTGTTTGTGATAAAAAATCTAGAAAAAAATTGACAACCAAAATTTTGTATAACATAATTTCTTTTTTTTTTTGGCCTCCTCAAAAGGTAGTGATTTTGTGGTAAAATGAATGTAGGCAAGTGTTTAAGACAACTTAGTCATATCTTACCAGTTACTCAACATTTTTCTTTATAATTTTCTTAGTTAACCTAACATGAGAAAATATTCGATTGTTTTCCTTTTTGCTCTTTTGATTTATCCTTTTTCCTTCACCTTTTTGGTAATCAATTAAACAAATTCTTAGGGTCCTCAATTCAGCTACAAAGAGTCATGCTTGACTATCTTTGTATATTGGTTTACCTTTCTTTGAAATTTAATTATTGTGATAATAAATTGTAGTAAATGCAAAATCTCAAACCCACATCATTGATAACCAACTTTCAATGATTTTGCCAATTAAAGCAGTTGGCATCCTCTGCCATGTGGCTGTTCACCTGATAAATAATGAGGTGTTAATGTTGATTTTACAACATCTTTGCTTGAATTTCTTTTTCTGGAAAACATCATGCAAATATTGGTAATCCAGGCAAAGACATCATGCACAAGAATAATAGCACCTAACACTTCTTCAAATAATTTGAGTCATTTACCACAAAACATTCTTAATTTGTCTTAAATTTCTAGCTATAGGAGGGAGGACCCATCATGCAACCATTACGATTAAACAAAATTGCTTTGGTGCTAAACTTGTTTAATGTAGTATTTGTTTTGGTCGATTGGTAGATTTTAAATTTTTAATAATAATATTATAACATTATAATGCATCTCAGTCCAAACTATTATTGATAATATTATTTTAATAGTTTCTTAATTTCTACCCCCAAATAATTTGACAACTATAATATTATAATGGATGATAACAAACAACATTAGAAGAATGATGCTATTATCATCAAACTACTATTTACACTATAAGAAATCAGACTATTAGTGATAACTAAATGCCATTGCTAATAGTTACTCTGCCGCAGCTAATAGCCCCATCGTCGCTGATACTATCGTAAAAGCCAATTTGAAAAATTCTTGTCGCTAATTGCCATTATTAGTGATAAAAAAACTTAGCCATCGCCAATAAGGCTATTAGCACCAGCTTTAGAGATGAAAAAATTCTATCACTAATTATTTTTTAATATTTAAATTAAAATTTTAAAAAATATTAGCAACAGCATTGTTGTGGTTAATATCATTGTTAATAATTATTAACGATCAAAACTACAATCATTAATTCCATCTCTAATTATTTTAAATTTTTAAATAAAATAAAAAATATTTTAAAAAATATTAGTGACTGCAAATAATGGCTAATGCCATCGCTAATAATTATTAGCGACCATAAATACCATCGCTAATGCCATCTTTAATTTTTTTAAATTTTAAAAAAAATAAAAAAAAATAAAAAATATTAGTGATAATAATTTGATCTCTAAAGTCATCGCTAATAGTTATTAGCGATGATAGTTATCATCACTAATACCGACACTAATAGTTAATTTTTTTTTAAAAAAATAATAATATTTTTTAAAATTTATTTAAATTAATCATAATAAATTATGATTTATAATATCTGTTATAGTTAAAATTCAAAGATAATACGATAATAAAAAATTTAAAATTAATTATATTATATTAAAAATATAAATTATATAATTTTTTTACAAACAGTATCAAAAAAATATAATACATCAAAAAAAATTAGGTCCGATCCACGTCATAATCCGCCTTCTCTTTTTGCTCCTCTCCAGTAGTCAGTGGATGAGAGCCGGATATCCTAGCATCCTGTAATAAAAAAATAAAATAATATTAATAAGTTTTGATATGAAGGTGTATCTTTTAATAAATTTTTTTAATTTTTAAATAATAATATTATTTTTATATATTTTATTTGATAATATGGAGCTATAGACATTCTCAGCCCATCGATTGGACAGTTAGATTAAATTTTTAGTTTCTAGATTTTTTTTTTTAGACTTAAACTTAAATATATGAAGCTTCTAAATATGAAAACTTAAAACAAATAAAAAAATTTAATAATACAATAATCTAATATGATGGCTGGGATGATGAGCCTAGCTGATCACACAGCAATAGATTCTGGAGATGCTCTATGATCATATCATGGATGGCATCTAGGAGGCTTTGAGGTTGCTAGCATTGAAACTTCTATTATAAGAAAATTGATTATTAGTGATGGCTAAATGCCATCACTAATTATCAGTTTACCATCACTAAAAATCTGATGAATATATTTTTATTGCTAATTATCATTATTAGCGACGATAACTATTGCCATCACTAATAAGTAATTAGTGATGACATTAGCAACAAAGATGCCATCGCTAAAAATTTTAATTTTTATTAATTAAACTAATAAAAATCTATTAGCAATGATATTTTTGTCGCTAATGCCATCGCTAATAATTTTTAATTTTTTAAAAAACTCAAAAAATAATTAGCGATGGTAATTTTGTTGCTAATATCATCGCTAATATCTTTTTTATTTTTTCTAAAAAAAATTAAAAATTATTGATAATGGTAATCTACCATCACTAATGCTGTCGCTAATAATTTTTAATTTTTTTTAAAAAATATAATTAAATAATTTAAAATTTATTAATAAATAATAATATTTTTAAAAATTTATTAAAAAAATAATAACTATTTAATATAATCATAAATATAAAATTAATTATATTATATTAAAAATATAAATTATATAATTTTATATTGAGATATTGCTTTATAAGTATCAAAATTATATACAAATCAAAAAAAAAAATTTCCTCATCCTCCTGCTCATCTTCAATTATTAGTGGATAAGAGCTGGATATTCCAGCATCCTAAAATAAAAAAAATAAAATATTATTCATAAATTTCAATATGGAGGCATATCTTTCGATGCGATCCTTCGATTCTCGAACAGATTATTCTTACACATTTCATTCTTTGATATGAAACTATAAACATTTCCAACTCATCAATTGGATAATTAGATTAAATTTTTAGCTCCTAAATTTTCTTTTCCGACTCAAGCATAGCCTAAATATGTGAAGCTTCTAAATATAAAAATTTAAAATAAATAAAAGAGTTTACTAATAGAATTATCTAATGTGATGACTGGGACAATGAGCCTAGCTGGTCGCGTAGCCACGAGTCCTAAAAAGTCTTCACGATCGTATCACGATCGACATCTCGAATGCTCTGAGGTTGCTAACTCAGAAGCCTCTACACAATCTCCTTCACGTGGACATCGCTTCAAATCTGGAATATCGAGGCTTGTGAGGATGTCGAAGATGATCAAGTCACTGGAGGATCGAAGCTATGATCGAATCCTATGACTCAGCTCCTACTCACCCCTTCGGTGATCTTGTGCCATCCCTCAAGATCAAGGATGGGTTGAGTAGATGGATCATCATCGTACCGTGCAATAATGTACTCCACGTAATCTGCTACATAGTTCAAAAATACATTAGTTCTAATATACATATCAGATTCTATAATAATTTAATAAATATAGTTTGAAATTTTTACCATAATCTGTCGCGATCTATAATCTAAATAATCATCAGTCCTCCTAGACTGGTATGTGGCCTTCTATAATTACAGCTGGCTTGGTGGATGATCCAGTTACCATATCTATAATAAGTAAATAATATAATTAAATTAATTAAAGCATATATAAGAATTTTTATAGTTTTAGTAAAGAGTTTTGGTATAGATTTCTTACCAATCAATTGGCCATAATATAAAAAAAAATTAGGTAACATCCTTCTCGTCCTCCTGCTCATCTTTAGTAGCTGGTGGATGAGAGTCAGATATTTCAGTATTTTGAAATAAGAAAAACTAAAATATTATTTATAAGTTTTGATATGGAGGCATATTTTTTGATACAAAGACGTATCTTTCAATACTCTCTTTCAATTTTTGAATAGATTATTTTTACATATTTTATTCTATAATACAGAACTATAGACACCCTCGATCCATCAATTGGATGATTAGATTAAATTTTTAGCCCTTAGATCTTCTTTTTCGACTCAAGCATAGCCTAAATATATGAAGCTTCTAAATATGAAAACTTAAAATAAGTAAAAAAATTTACTAATAGAATTACTTGATGTGATGTTTGGGACAACGAGCCTAGCTGATCGTGCAGCCATAGATCCTGAAAAGCCTCCACGACTACATCACGAATGGTATCCCGAATGCTCTGAGGTTGCTAGCTCAGAAGTCTCTACATGACCTCCTCTACATCGACATTGCTCTAAATTTAGGACGTCGAGACCTGTGAGGATGTTGAAAATGATCGAACCACTGGAGGGTCGAAGCTATAGTCGAATGCTATAATCTGGCTCCTACTCACCCCTCCCATGACCTTGAGCCATCCCTTAACATCAAGGGCGGGCGGAGTGGACTGATCATCACCATACCATGCAATGACGTACTCCATGTAATTCGCTACATAATTCAGAAATACATTAGTTCTAATATACATATCAGATTTTATAATAATTTAATAAATATAGTTTGAAATTATTATCATGATCTTTTGCAACTTAGAATCTAAATAATCAGCAGTCTTCCTAGACTGGTATGTAGCCTTTCATAACTATGGCTGGCTTGCTGGATGATCCAATTTTCATATTTATAATAAATAAATAATATAATTAAATTAATATATATATATATATATATATATATATATATATATATAAGAGTTTTTATAGTTCTAATGAAGAGTTTTGGTATAGATTTCTTACTAGTCTGTCGGTCACAATATGTGTGCCGATAGAGTCACTCGTGTACCTGATCGAATCCTGTTGAGTAGTCCAATTCTGTCAGACAATTTGATTCTGTCGGACCCTCTGCCACCTACCGACGTACTCCTCGCTGCTACACTAAGGCACATAAAATAATGCCCCACAATATAAAGTATTCCTTATCTTTTAAGTTGATTTTTTTCACTTCTAAATTAAACTTATTCTCTTCTTTAGATGCATCTTTATCCTTTTTTCGATGATCCTAAAGCCTAGCAACTTCATCTAACTCATCTTCTTTGTTTAATATAATATTCATATATGTTTTGATGTATTCATCATTTTCAACTCAAGTTCATATTTCAGCCTACATAGACATAGTTTTTCTATAATTTCTTTCAACAATTTTTTTGATGAAATCTCTACAATATCCATTTCTACAATAATAATCAAGAGAAATATCAAATATTTATGAAAAAAAATTATATCAAATATCCATCAATTTTCATATGTTTCTCTTTCTTTATCTTAACAAAAATAACAACTTGAGAATAATTCCATTAGAGCACTATTTAGATGTGGTAGATGGACAAAAGTTAGTATTCATAAAATCAAAACCAAACCAACCTATAATATGGTATTTTATGATATATAGGATTATCATTTAAATATATATTTGGATATTATTCTTCTTCTCATGGGTAAAATGTATCTATTCAAAATTTGTCAGATCTGAAAGATATATTATACCATCAGGAGAACACTAGGTTATTATAATAGAGTGGAGATTTTGTTGATAAGAAAAGAAAAATGAAGTCAAGAATTTTTTACTTTTATAGGGGCCTCAGGATTGGAGCTGTAGGCTCGGAATGGTGGGGCAGGGCAGCAGGGCCAGGGCCATGGCTCTGGGATGCAGCAGCGGAAACGAAAGAGCGGGAATGAGGCCGTGGGAAGATGGTGTAGGTCGGGGCCATGGGGTCAGGCCGGCGGGGTGGGGGCACAGGCTGGGGGTGGCGACTCAGGGATGCAGCCATGAAAATGAAGGAGCAGGGATGGGGCCATGGGAAGGTGGTGTAGGTTGAGGCTGCAGTCTCAGGCCGACAGGCTGGGGGTGGTGAGGTGGGGGTCGTGGGGTCGAGCCGATGATATTGGGTTGGTGGGGTAAGGTAGATGTGGACATGGAGGGACGTGGGCTTGGACTATGAGGTTGGGCTGGTAGTGTTGGGGGTGGCAAAGTTGGGCAGGCTGCGAGGTCGGGTCGGAGATGTCAGTGCTGGCATGGTCAGCGCATGATCGTGGAGTTAGGTTGGCACCATCGAGTCGTAGGGGCAGGGCAGGGCAGTCGCAAGTATGGACGGACATGAGCTTAATGTTGAGGGGTCGGGCTGGCAAAGGGATGGGGCCAACGGGGTCGAGTGGCTGTGGGATGCTAGAGGGATGGGGCGGGAGGGAAGGAAAGGGAGGGGTGGGGGGGTGAGGGGGGCTAGGCGTTGACGAAAGAAGGACGAAGGATGGGAATGAGAGAGGATGAGCGCGGGCAAGTTATTTTTTTTTCTTATGGTGGTTTTGAAGTTGTAGACTATTAACGACAGCAAAGTTGCCATCGCTAATACTGTCTTTAAAAGCATTAGCGATAGAACTCCATCACTAAAAATAAAAATCCATCACTAATACTTTTATCAATTTTTTTCATAATTTTTATTAGCGACGAAAAACTTATCGTCTCTAATGCCGTTGGTAAAAGATCCATCATTAATATTTTTTTAAATTTTTATCTAAATATTATATAATTTTAAAATTTAAAATCCATCTTCATCATTCATTATCTAAATAATTATCATTAGAGTATCATCATAAAAGACCATCTCGATCCAATAGCCCTAGCTATGTCGATCAATAAAATTTAATTTTGATGGCGACGAACGATTGCTTGATGATCTGATAGATAAAGATCATCGATGGATTCAAAAATTTGCAATAATAATCTTGGTGATATTTTTAGCATACGATCAAATTTTACTTCAATAAGAAATTACTATGATGGTTAATTTAGCATAGGATGATTTTGATTATTAAATAAAAAATGAGTGATCAAAAGATCAAATAGCATCCGATTAAGATAATTTTTTAGATAAATGATCTTTACTACTACTTTAATCATTGGTATGATAGTGATCCTAAAATTTAAATTGTATATATATGAACCATCTACGTTAATCAAATCTTATAAAAGCACAAGTATAATTATTTAAGGACTTCAAGAATAAGTATCAAGAGTCATATAGTTTTGGATCATTTATATACGTGTGGTTCAAATTTTATGATTATCACTGTACAAACTATCAAAGTAGTAGCAAAGATCATTTATTTAAATTTTTTTTTATAATTAAATATCATTTGACCTTTTGATCACTCATTTTTTATTTAACGATCTAAATCATTCCATACTAAATTGATCATGATAATGATGTTTGATTGAAGTAAAATTTTGCTAGTATGCTATAAATATCATCAAAATCATCGATGTAAGCTTTCAAATCTATCAGTGATCTCTATCTATCAGATAATCAAGTGATTATTCATGACCATCGAAATCAAATTTTATTGATTGACATAGCTAGGGCTATCGGATCGAGAAAATCTTTTATGACGATACTCTAATGATAATTATTTAGATAATAAACGATAAGGATGAACTTTAAATTTTAAAATTATATTATATTCATAAAAAAATAAAAAATTTAAAATTAGTGATGATATTTAGCAACGATATTTTTGTCATAGCTAAAACATATTAGCGATGGAAAAGCCATCGCTAATAAATTAAAAAAAATTTTAAAAAATAATTATAATTATAATTAAATTAATTAATTATCGATGACTATTAGCGATGGCTCAATTTACTGTCACTAATAATTTTAAAAAAATTATTTAAATAATTTTAAAAAATATTTTTAAAAATTATTAATATTAGTAATGATTTTTTCATCGCTAATAATATAATTTCATCATTAATAATCCTACAGCCAAATTTTAAAAAAATAAAATTACTTTTTATTAATAATTTTAAAATACCATTGCTAATAATAATGTGCCATCGCTAATAATTATAAAATTTAATTAAAAAAATTATTTAGTATTACCGATGGCTAAACTTTCATTATTAAAATTATCGATGAAAAAGATTATTAGCGACGATAATTTTGTCATCACTAATTCCATCATTAATATTCATTATTAGCGACGATATTTTCTAATGTCCATTGCTAATATTCTATTTTCTTATAATGTTCTACACGATCTCCTCCATATACGCATCGCTCCAGGTTTGGGACGTCAAGACCTGTGAGGATGCCAAAAGATATCAAGATAGTGGAGGATCAAAGCTGTGGTCGAATCTTATGATCCGACTCCTACTTATCCATCTGATGGCGTTGAGCCATCCCTTATGATCAGGAGGGCTGAGAAGATGGATCATCGTCGTACCTCTCAGCAATGTATGTTACAAAATGCATTTATGTAGTTTAGAATATATTAGTTCTAATATAAAAATCAAATCTTATAATAACTTAATTAGGAAATAAAGTTTGAAGTTCTTAACGCGATCTATTGCAATGTAAAATCTAAATAGTTACCAATCCTACAGACTGGTGTGTGGCTTGCCATAACTGCAGCTGGTCTGGTGGATGGTCTAATTATCATATCTATAATAAATAAATAATTAAATTAAATTAATTAAAATATATATATAAAAAAAATTTTAGTTCTAGTAAAGAGTTTAGTATTGATTTCTTACTAGTCTATCGACTACAACATGTATGCTGATTGAGCAACCCATGTGCCTGATCGGGTCCTGCTGGATGGTCCAGTTCTATCGGATCTTCTACCACCTATCGAAGTATTCCTCACTACTCCATTGATCATAGAGGGCCTGCCATATGTTCACTTACATCCAGTGATCCATGAAGGACCTTCAGTCCGATGGTGACTAGAAATAAGAGTGTTGGATGGTAATTTGCCTGAGGTTGTAAAGGCCATCTTGGAGCCCCCGTATAGCCATCTCCTCAAAGGTCTGACGGTAAGCCTCCTCATCTTAGAAAGTCTCGAATTGATAGTACTCCTACAACATAAAAGCAAGTATGTATTAATATATAACTAAAATATTAATATATTAAAAATTTAAAAATTAAACTAGTTTTGACTCATCAAAAATATCTTTCAGACCACATCACGAGCTCCCGACAACCAACTTGAGAAATCATTCATTGGTCTTGGCATCAATCGATATATGATCCTAGTAACGACATGAGATATTGAAGCTCTCTAAATGTACTGCAAAATTAATTTTGAAGAATAAATATTAACTTTAAAATTATTAAATTCTAAATATATTAATTATGTAGTACTTATGAGTGGCTTTGGATATGGATAATATGTCTATCCTTTGACTAAGTCGGAGGTGTCGTGAGTCGAGCAGATCCTCGATCATGGTGTTGTCTGAGAGTCGGCAGCCGCTACTGCATACGACTGTGGGGTCACTGGTGACCCCTATCCTCCAAACTTGAGAGCAAAAAATCTAATATAAAGAATATTATATTAGTTAATAAATAATAAAATAATATAAATGAGAATATATAAATAGAGCTTACCGCCTAGTGTGAGAGGTGCAGAACTATGAGAGCTATCCTCGATTAGCATGGCTCTGACCTTTGGAAGGCATGATATATACTTTTTAAAATAAAAATAAATAGATTTATCAAATTAATTATATAATTATGGATGATAATTAAGATCTAAAATGATATAAGATAAGTAATTAAAATGATCCAAAAATTATATACTTAGTACTAGTCATTGGCTTTTTAAGAGTTTTGGTATCCTTCGGGATCTTCTTCTGATTCTTCCTCTTCTTCCACCTCTTCCTCTTCTTCTTCCTCTTCTTGGGGAGGATTGTCCTTTAAAACAATCTCAATTAGATCTACCTCCTCAAGTTGGCCATTTTCACATAGGAGTATTCCTGAAGCATCTAATTTTACATCATCGATAGATTGATGAACTCCTACTATCTTATTCTCTTGAAAGCATTCTGATAATTGGGGCTCTTCTTCTTCTTCGAGTGCATCATAAATAGCTCGAGACTTAATTTTGCATATGCCCACCAATCTTTCCTTCCTCTTTTTTTTAATGGAAAGAAAGCATAATACACTTGAGCAGCTTGTGCAGCTAGTATAAATGAATCATTGATATAAGCTTTTGATCTATATTTGATCTCAATAAGCTCGTGCCGTGAATCAACCTTCATATCATTGTCGATATCGAATCATTGGCACTTAAATAGAATGATACTATTACCTCCAATATAGCTCTTTTTAATCACTTCTTCAAGGATTTCATAGTAGTCACTCTTCGCCTTATCTTTCCACCAACTGTCTTTTATACACACACTACTATTCATTATGCTTTTATAATTTTTATATTACTGGATGTGAAATTTAAAATCATTTATGTTACAGCCACTATAGCATGTCACATATTTTTTAGGTCCATAACCTAATGGTCTCAACTTTCTTGGTATAGACTCGCTACTTTGAATGACCAATGAGAGTAATCATTGCATGAATACATGACGGTCATAGCTCTTTAGCCCATAGAATCTACAATATGTGACATTGATGCACCGAGCTACTTGCATAACCATTTAGGAATTTAAGACTTTTACAACATTCACAAATGCCCTTCAACTACTCCCTTGTTAAGGTATAAGATGCTTTCGGCTTCAAAATTTTTTTAGGTGATAGCTTAACTAGCTGTAATAGAGGATGCTTGCATATGTTCTTCATATCTGCTCGAGCTTTGAGATTGTTCTTTATCTTGCCCTTGATATTTATAATAGTATAAAAAATATTCTCGAATATATTCTTCTCGATATGCATGATGTCAAGGTTATAATTGATGAAATTGATGGACCAGTATAACAATTCCTAAAAGATGTTTTGCTTCACTCAGTTATGAGTTTTATCAAACTCTCAAGCTTTTGCTTGTCAAATTTAATGCCAAACAAGACTTCGTCCAATTGGGATACTCTCTAAAATACTTCCATACCACTAAAGTGCTAGGGTACATGGTCCTTCTCTATCTTATTCCTCCTAAAACTATCCCACTACTTATGAAAAGAATGATGCTCAGGAAAAAATTGACAATGATAATCAAATCAGCATGGCTTATGATCATGCTCAAGCTGAAATGATTTTGTATTCTCCATATAATAGGGACATGCTAGCTTCTCATGAGTGCTCCATCCTAACAGTATCCTATAAGCAGAAAAATTACTAATGGTCCACATCAACGTAGCCTTCATTATAAAATTTTTTTCTTCAATGCATCAAAAGTATGAATGCCATCGAACCATAATAATTTTAGCTCATCAATAAGAGGTCTTAGATATACATCAATATTTCTACCAGAATGTCGTGATCTAGAAATAAGTAATATAAGAAAGATGTCATGTTCTTTCATGCACATCCCAGGCAGTAGATTATATGGAGTAACAAAGACTGGTCAACATGAATAAGGAGCCGTTGCATGATTGAATGATGTAAAACCATCCATAAATAGATCCAGTCGGACATTGCATGATTTTTGAGTAAATAATGGATGACAAGCATCAAATTGCTTCCATACCTCGCTATCTGATGGATGACACATCATATCACTATAAGAAAATAGAGTATTAGCGATGGCATTTTTACCATCACTAATAATGGATATTAGCGATGAAATTAGCGATAATAATTTTGCCATTGCTAATAACCCTTTTTATCGATAGCTTTAGCGATGAAAGTTTAGCCATCGCTAATAGTTATTAGCGATAGCAGTGGCAACGATAAAGTCGTCACTATAATTATTAGCGATAGTATTAGCAACGATAAATAGCCATCGCTAATACTAAGTAGTTTTAATTTTTTAATTAAATTTTATTATTATTATCAATGATAGATAATTATTATTGATGACATTTTACTGTCACTAGTAAAAAATAATTTTATTTTTTAAAATTAAATTTTACTATTATTAGTGATGGTAGATACTTGTTAGCTGGTATTTTGGCATCACTAATACTATTTTTATCGATTGCAAATAGTGACCAAATAATCCATCATCGTAAAAATTAAAAATTTTATTAGCGATGATAAGTTTGGCTTTTAGCGATGGCAAGGTGCATCACTAGTAAAAATTAATTTTTTTATATTAGTTCTAATATTATTAGTGATGCTAAAAAGCCATCGCTAATACTAAAATAATTTTTTTAAAATTTAATTTTAGAATTATTAGTGATAAAAAAATCATTATTAGCAACGGCTTTTGCCATTGCTAATACCACTATAACTTTTAGCGATGGATAATAATGCTTTTTATCGATGGCATTAGCGACCAAAAATTAAGCCATCAAAAAAATATATTTTTTATTTTTTATAATTATTAGTGATGGTGGAAAGAATATTAGTGATGGCAAAAGTCGACGCTAATGATCATTAACGATGGCAATATTAGCGATAGAAATCTCCATCGCAAAAAAAAATAATCATTTGTGATGGCACTATTTCCAATGGAGTTGTCATCGTAAAAAAATATTTTTTTTATATTTTTTTTGAATATGATATAATTTTAAAATTTAAAGTTCATCTTTATCATTTATTATCTAAGTAATTATTGTTAGAGTATCGTCGTGAAAGATTGCCTCAATCCAATAATCCTAGCTATATTGATCAATAAAATTTAATTTCGATGGCCATAAATAACTGCTTAATAGTCTGATAGATAAAGACCATCGATGGATCCAAAAATTTATAACAATGATTTTGGTGATATTTATAGAATACTATCAAAATTTTATTTTAATCGGACATCACTATTATGATCAATTTAGCATGAAATTATTCAACCATTAAATAAAAAATGAATGATCAAAAGACCAAATGACATTCAATCAAGATAAATTTTTAGATAAATGATCTTTGCTACTACTTTAATCATTTATATGATGGCGATCATGAAATCTAAACCGCGTGTATATGAATGATTCAAAATAATATATCTCTTGATACTCATTCTTAAAGTTCTTAAGTAATTATATTTATACTTTTTTAAGATCTACTTAACATAGATGGTTCATATATGTATGGTTTGAATTTTATGATCATCATCATACAAATGATTAAAGTAGTAGCAAAGATCATTTATGTATAAGACCTTCTTAATTGGATGCTGTTTGGTATTTTGATCACTCATTTTTTATTTAATGATCAAAATCATCCTGTGTTAAATTTATGATGATAGTGATGTCCAATTGAAGTAAAATTTTGATAGTATACTATAAATATCATCGAGATCATTATTATAAATTTTTGAATCTATCGATGATCTCTATCTATGGAGATCATTAGGTGGTTATTCATGGCCATCAAATTAAATTTTATTGATCGACATAGCTAGGACTATCGGATCAAGATGGTCTTTTATGATGATACTTTAATGATAATTATTTAGATAATAAATGGTAAAGATGGACTTTAAATTTTAAAATTATATTATATTTAAAAAAATAAAAAAATATTAATAATAATTTTTTTATCGATGATATTAGCAACGATAAGTTTGCCATTGCTAATAATAATTATAAAAAAATTTAATTATTTGATAAAAGTATTAACGATAGATTTTTATTTTTAGCGATGAAGTTCGTCGTCATTATTTTTATCGATGGTATTAGCGATAGCAAGTTTGCTGTCGCTAATAGTCTGCAATATCTAAACAATCGAGGGAAAAATTTTTCACTGCCATGCTCATTCTCTCTCGTTCCCATCCCTCATCCTCCTCTCACTGGCATCCAAATCCCCCTCACCCCTCAACTCTCCTTTCCTCCCTCCCCACCCCATTCCTTCGACGTCCCATGGCCTCTCCCACCTTGTCGGCCCCGTCCCCACGTCGGCCCAACCCCTCGACCTCGAGCTTTCATTTGTCCATGCCCGCGGCCACCCCACCCTCATCAGTCCCGATGTTACCAGACCGACTCTATGGCGCCCCGACCTGCCAACTCCGACGTCCTCGGCCAACCTTGCGGCCGCCCAACTTTGCACCCCCTATGCTGCAGCCCAACCCTGCAGCCCCAAGCTCACGTCCCTCGATGCCTCATCCACCCCAACCTGCAGCCCCGACGTTCAACTCAACCCCATGGCCCCTGCCCCCGCCCCCAAGCCCACGGCCCCACCCCATTGGCCTAACCCTATGGCCCCGACCTACGTTGCCTTCCCACGGCCCTGCCCTACCGAACTGACCCCATCGCCCTGACCTATGCCATCTTCCCGTGGCCTGTCCCTACTTCTTCATTTTTACTACTGCATCCCGGAGCCACGGCCCCGATCTTATGGTCCTGCCCTACCATCTCGAGCCTATGGCTTTGATCCTGTAGCCCCTATGAAAGTAAAAAATCTCTTGATTTCATTTTTCTTTTCCTATCAACAGAATCCTCACTCCATTATAAAAACCTAGTATTCTACTAATGGTATGATATGTCTTTCAGATCTAACAAACTTTGAACAAATACATTTTATTCATGAGTAGAAGAACAATCTCCAAATATATATTTAGATGATTATCCTATATATTATAAAATATCATATTATAGGTCGGTTTGGTTTTGATTTTATGAATACTAACTTTTGTCCATCTGCCATATTTAAATAGTGTTCTAATGGAATTGTTCTCAAGTTGTTATTTTTGCTAAGTTGTTGTTTTTGCTAAGAAAATTGATGAATATTTGATATAATTTTTTCTTCTATGAATATTTGATATTTTTCTTGCTTATTATTGTAGAAATGGATGTTGTAAAGATTTCATTAAAGAAAATGTTAGAAGAAATTATGAAAAAAAAAACTAGGATAAATTATAAAAATCTTCCTGAGTTTAGGTATAAATTATACCTACATCCAAAATTTATGCAACTCAGAAAGATTTGCAACTGGATAGAAGTCAGTTAAAGTGAGTGTAATATACTAGAAAGAAGATCCATAAATTTTATTAATAATTATTGATAATTATAAGAAGAGCAGATGCAAGAAGATGATCCATCTGGATGCATAGTCTTTTATGATAGAGAATAAACTGTGAGAGAATTTTAGAGAAAAGATTTATGTAGAGATAATTTAATATTGTATAGATATTTGGTGTCTTATTATTTTAAAAATATAGTTATATCTTATATGTTACGTTATTATTCTATATACTCCAGTGGAGCAGCAAGGAGTATGCCAGTAAGCGGCAGAGGGCCCGATTGAGAGATTTGGAGATTTTAAGAGCTTAATCTTGGTAGAAGCTTGAGAGCTTAATATTTGGTCCATTGAGGTTTTGAGAGCTTAATCTTGGTAGAAGCTTGATATTTGGTAGGATTTGGAGATTTTTTATGGAAAGGATTTATTGTTGGCTACAAAATTTTTGATTTATGAGACTTTGTTCTCAAGATAAGATGTAGGGGACTACTGGAAGAGGAGACAGCTAGGGGTGAATTATTTTTTTGGGTGGTGATTTTGGGGGGCAGGGGTGGGACTCTTAGAAAAGGAAAAAAAATCAATCTTTATGAGAAAAGATTTTGCATTTTAATTTTTTTATCATAATTTTTTCTATATATTTTTTTGGTTTTTTCATTCTCACGAGTCTCAATTGGATGGTTCTTCCCCCAAGCAATAGCATTGCTTTTTTTCTCCTTATTTTTTTTGGTTTTGATTCAATAGGCAAAACATAAAGTTAGCAATAGTATTTCTTTTTATTATTATTTTTATTATTTTGTTAGTTTATTGAAGGATTCCAATGACCAAAAAAGATGGTCTTTAGAGCACTCAGTAGAGAAAGATAGGGTTAACAATGTTGTTTCTTATTAATTATTTTTTTTATTATAATTTTTTATTATTTCACCAGTTTGCTTGAGAAGAAACTAAGAGAAGTGAGCTAGGAAAGGTGAGTTGCATATCTTTTTTTTTGATTTGTTGAATCATTCATTATACTTTATATTTTCTCATTAGTTTAATGGAATGATGTTAATGCAAATTTAGTAACTTTTAGATTTTTTGATCTATCATATGAGACACCGTATTTGATTTCTCATTAAAATGTATCTATGTTTAGGTAGCCTTCCACTCCATCCAGTCTATCTACTTCTTTCACTCCATCCATCTTTTTTTTGGTTTGTTTAATCATTCATTATACTCTATATTTTTTTATTATTTTTTTTAAAAAAACTAACTTCTCTTTTCTTGTATAGAGATGAGATAGTATCATCACCAAAGAAAAAAATGCATATTAGATAATTTAACTTTAAGCAACTTATTTTTTTGCTATAATAATTATTTATTTAATTATGATATGTATGTAAGTTTATAACATGAAAATGTAATATTTACTTTTTGATTTTCAATACAAGTGAAGAAAAGAGTTCTAAAAAAATTGATCAATATATAAATTTTTAAAATAATATTATATATCATATATCAGGATCCACGACTGTGTGATTAGCTGGATTCATTGTTCCAATCATCACATTAGATAATTCTATTAGCAAACTCTTTTACTTATTTTATGTTTTCATATTTAGAAGCTTCACATATTTTGGCTAAGCTTGAGTCGAAAAAGGAGATATAGGGACTAAAAATGCAATCTAATCATCTAATTGATGGACCAGAGATATCTATAGTTTCATATCATCGAATAGAATATATAGGAATAATCTGTTCAAGAATCAAAGGAGGGTATCGAAAGATATGCCTTCGTATCAAAAGATACATCTCTATATCAAAATTTATGAATAATAATTTATTTTTCTTCGTTTCAGGATGCTGGAATATCCGGCTCTTATCCACTAGCTGCTGGAGATGAGCAGAAAGATGAGAAGGACATTACTTAATTTTTTTGATTTATATTTAATTTTGATATGTCATTATTCTATGTGCCCCAATGGAGCAGTGAGTAGTAGGCTAGTAGGTGGCAGAGGGTCCGACAAAATCAAACTGTCTAGTAGGATCCGATCAGACACATGGATGGCTCTATCGGCATATATATTATGGTTGACAGACTATTGAGAAATCTATACAAAAATTCTTCACTAAAACTATAAAAATTTTTATATGTATGCTTTAATTAATTTAATTTTATTATTTACTTATTGTAGATATGGCAACTGGATCATCCATCAAGCTAGCTGCAGTTGTGGAAGGCCACACACTGATTTAGATGGACTGGTGATTATTTAGATTCTAGGTCATGGTAGATTGCGATAAGAATTTCAAACTATATTTATTAAGTTATTACAAGATCTGATATGTATATTAGAACTAATGTATTTCTAAACTATGTAGACAGATTATGTGGAGTACGTTGTTGTGCGGTATGGCGATGATCCATCCACTTAGCCTGCCCTTGACCTTAAGGGATGGTCAAGATCATCAGAGGGATGAGTAGAAGTCGGATCATAGGATTCGATCATAGTTTTGATCCTCCAGCGACTCAATTCTCTTTGGTATTTTCACAGGCCTCGATGTTCCAGATTTGGAGCGATGCCCATGTGGAGGAGGTCGTGTAGAGGCTTCTGAGCCAATGATCTTAGAGTGTCCGAAATGCCATCCACGATACGATCGTGGAGGATCTTCAAGATCCATAGCTGAGCGACTAGTTGGACTCGTTATTTCAGCCATCTTATCAGATAATTTTATTAGTAAATTTTTTTATTTATTTTAAGTTTTTATATTTAGAAGCTTCATATATTTAGGCTAGGCTTGAGTCGAGAAAGGAGATATAAGGTTTAAAAATTTAATCTAACCACCTAATTGATGGATCGCAGGTGTCTATAGTTCCATATCATAGAATGGAATGTGTAAGAATAGTTTGTTCGAAAATCGAAGGAGAGTATCGAAAGATATGCCTCCGTATCGAAAGTTATAAATAAAATTTTATTTTCTTTTCATTTCAGAATGCTGAGATTTTTGGCTCTGATCCATCAACTATTAAAGATGAGCAGGAGGATGAGGAAAACATTATTTTTTTATTTATATATAATTTTGATACTTATAAAGCAATATCTCAATGTAAAATTATATAATTTATATTTTTAATATAATATAATTAATTTTATATTTATGATTATATTAAATAGTTATTATCTTTTTTTAATAGATTTTAAAAAATATTATTATTTATTAATAAATTTTAAATTACTTAATTATATTTTTTTAAAAAAAATTAAAAACTATTAGTGAAGACATTAGCGATGGCAGATTGTCATTGCTAATAATTTTTTAAAATTTTAAAAAATAAAAAAATATTAGTAGCAGCATTAGCGATAAAAATATCATCACTAATAGATTTTTATTAATTTAATTAATAAAAATTAAAATTTTTAGCGATGGCATCTTTGTTGCTAATGCTGTCGCTAATTAGTTATTATTAATGGCAATAGTTGCCATCGCTAATAATAATAATTAGTGATAAAAAATTTTTAGATTGGATTTTGCGATGGTATTAGTGACAGTGTTCAGCCATTGCTAATAGTTAGAATTCTTGTAGTATATTGAGATGCTTGCATAGTCCTTCTTTGTACTATCTCATCTATTCGATAGTACTATTGGATAAGTAGAGCCTCTGAAGTTTAGGAATGAGAGAAAGATATCGAAGAACCTTGTATGGTATATCCTTCTGATTTCTATTCTCTTATCTTGGCTTAAATCGGCTTGCATCGCATACATCACATGAGCTCTTCTGTTAGTCTTCTTTATAGAAAAATATATAACCATTACAGCATGCATCTATTTTCTCATATCCCATGCCCAATCCTTTCACCATTTTCTTCGAAGTATAGAAGCTTTCAACAAGCTTCTCATCCTTCAGTAGTATTTTTTTTATTATTGCTACCATCTTATAATAATAATTGATCATCATATTAAACTCGATCTTTGAGTTCAACAACTCTAACACAATCGATATTATAGTGTGTATTTTGCATCTCGGCCATAGTCGTTCATCAGCATCTTTCAGCATATAGTAGAAATCATCGCGCCAACTTTTGGATCATTCTTCACATCCTAATTAAATTTAGGATCAGCCGCATATCTATAACTATGTCCACCATTCTATCTGTGTCCATGTCCTGCTCAGTTCTAACTCTTGCAACTTTCTTCCACATCTCACCATGCAGATACCAATGCTTATAGTTGGTCATAAATCCACTCTTATATAAATAGACAATAATTGTTTCCCTATCAAATATTTTTCTATTGCCACATCTATTACAAGAATAATGAGCCTATCCTTGATGTAAGAGTGTCGCATTCCCAAAAAAAAATATAGAAGTAATCTATACCCTCCCTATATTCAATAGAAATCTTTCGGTCGACTACTCGATGGTCCATCCAACTACGGTCCATGGTAGACTATCTAAGAATTCTGCATATACATAAATATAAGGCAATTGCTAAATGCTATTTATCATTTAATATAGCTTATATAGTAAATTAATGCATCCTATCATCAATCAATAGATAAAGATAGATTCTATCCCATTCAGAAAATATATTAATATTATTAATCCATTACAATAATCAAACGATATACAATAGAGATCAAAAAAATTGATAATATATTTTTTTAGTTCTTCCGTATAGGGAGAATAAAAAAAAATATTATTCAAATTTTTTTTTCAAACCCTCAGTATACTATTTGATTACCGTAATGACCTATAGAATTACTTGCATTTTTTAAACCATCCATAGTGAACAATCAATTGATCAATGTATATAATTTTTTTTACCCATATAAAAATAAATAAATATATGGATACGTTAGCATATGTATATCAACCAACTGATGAATCTATCATTCTATGCAATGTAAATTTTATTAAAATTAATACATAATTAATATTGTCTGGTACTTTCCATTGGTCTGAGCATATAGGGCATGCGAAGGCTAAATACCTTAGATACTAGTTATGACCCAAGGCTTGAGCATGTAGAGCATGCCCCGGCCCCATGTTTGCAATGCTGTCCGACACCTTCTCTCAATCCGAGCACTCTATATGCCAAGATTCAAATTTTATATAATTAATTAATTAATTAATTAATTATTTAATAAATTAATTAAATAAATATTTAATTAAATTTTAGTGATGGCACTAGCCGTCGCTAATGCCGTCACTAATACTAGACAACATTAGTCGATGCTAATGTCATCGCTACTACTACTACTCATAATGATAGGAAAAGGGCCACAGGATTGGAGCCGTAAGCTAGGGGCAGTGTGGCAGGAGCTGCGTAGTCAGGCCGACCAGGATGGGGCCATGAGAAAGCTAATGAGGTCAAGGCAGCCGTAGGAGAGATAGGGCTAAGGTGGCAGGCTCGATGCTGTAGCATGGGAGGCATCGACTGAAGGAGAAATCCTGATTTTTCAGATCAAGTTCATTCAGATCTGATTGGACCAAGAGAGATATTTCAAAAAATTTTCTCAAGCATCCATATCAGATCTGAGATGTTTCAGATCTAATTTTATAGATCTAATAAAATTAAATTAAATTAAATTTATACCTTGATGTGGATAATCTGATTATCTTTTGATGATCCTGCTGATTGCTTGAGGTTCTGGATCTAGCCATGCAAACGCCTGGCCTCTACCGGTATCCACTTGGGCTAGATCTAAAGATCTTTTTCTTCTTTATCACTTCTCCAAAAATCAGATATAGATCTGATTTGGAGGATCTTCAAAATTTCTTCTGAAGATCAGCAGTCGTCTTTGCTGCAGTGCTGCCTTCTTCCTTTCTCGTCATCCTTTTCTTGCCTGGATCACATCAAACTGGAGTCCAACTTCCCTTGGATGTGAGAGGAGAGAGAGGATCAGAAGATGGCATGGAGGAGGGAGAGGGACAACCTTAGGGCATGGGCTAAGAGGGACTCTTTTTAAAGTTGGGCGCAGACAGGGTTTATTTATAGACCCTGTTGCACTATGCAGTGCCGCATCATCCCGGCCAATCGCGTTGCTTCATGTAATCAGATCTAAATCTGATTGGTGGGATGACATCACCTAGTTCAATTAGATGAGAGCCCCATAAATTCATCCTTAGATGACACCTAAGACTGGTCAAAGTCTATAGGTAAGGGTCACCTAAGTTGAATCCAAGAAGCAACTTAGAGTCCCATCCGTATGGGACTCCAGACGTCCCTATCCATGGGTGCATGCCATCCTAGGCATGCACCCCCTCATTTCCAAATTTCGGTAAGGAGACAAGATCCTATCTACTCTCCAATAAGTTCATGACATATGGGTAGATGTCCAAGGGTCAAAGGTTAACGTTTGACCAAAGTCAAAGGACAAGAATTAGCAGATGATGAAAAATGATAGATGTTGTCTCAAATTTATCTCATAAATTAAGACAATCCTTTTCTAATCTGAACAAGCTCCAGTCAGACTAAGTAAAGATACCTAAGTGAGCATAAACATATTTGGCTCAGTCGAGACAATTTTAAATGATAGTAAAAGGAGAACGTTAGGTTCAATCGTGTGCTAGCATGATTTTTTTGAATCTAATTTAAATCAATTAAACTAGATTAGTCTAATTGATGATATCTAGATCTAAACCCTTATTTGTGTAATCCAGTTAGGTTCAGTTCTGTATGATAATGGGATATATCATGATCTCCATCATCGACATCATCGAAACTCCTTTCGATGGATCAAAACTCTTCTGATTCAGACAACTGGAATGATTGATAATCTAAATTATTCTAATTGCTTCCAAAATCCACCAATGACACCTAGCAGTATATGGTGACAATCCATCAAAACTAAAATGGAACCTCTCGGTGTAGCTACTTATGTGATTAAGTTTTTCTATCTTGAGCTCCGATCAGATTAGGGTTAAGGTAAACTCGTCAAACCCTAATTTCTATCATATGATTTAATCATTCGATTCAAGTCTTATGTGAAAACCTTAATAGAAACTGTTTCTATTATTTTACTCTCTGCCATGGTCATGGGCTTATGGACTTGATTCTCATGATCATCATAAGGTTGCTCCTTTTTTACCGAGGTAGATAGATTCTATCTTGGTGCAATCCAATTCCTACAATGAATATGCTATAGGCAACATACACCTCAGAATTCCGAATGGCTAGGAGATCAAGTCATGATGTAGTCAAACTATAACACCCTCAAGATGAACTATCGATGCACCTTAGGTCAATGAACCAGACACACCACTGTAGCTTTGAGTCAGTCATCGATAAGAAGATAGACTTTCTTATGATTGCTCGAGGTGGTCACGCTCAGTGCCCTCATTCTCTAACGAGTACCTATACTCTCGCTTCGATGTCTCTACACCGTAGACTCAAGACTTATCTATTATGAAGAAGCGATTGTACACTAACCTTCCAGATCAATCACCATCCTCATGATGATCCTACGGTCAGGAGCATTTTATGAGTTAATAAATGAAAATTCATATCTTAAATTTTCAACTCTTGAAAATAAGAATTATCATTACCATTAACTCAAGGGATGTATCACAGACACTAAATATATATTTATGATAAAAAATAATCTATTTTATTATTTATAGTCAAAATTATAATTTTGCTCCTAGAAGTATATTACAAGTGTCAGCCAATTCTGGCTTCTAGGGCACACATATCTAACAAACTTTCACTTGATCTAAAGTCAATTGGCTACAAATCTAAGTCCTATCTTTTCAAGATGGGCTTCGATCTTCTGCTGGTCCAACGGCTTTGTAAGTGGATCTATCGTATTGTCTGTAGAGTCGACTCTCTTGACCTTGACGTAACCCTTCTCAAGATAATCGTGGATGAGGTGGTATCGCCGCTCGATGTGCTTGGATTTTTGGTATGAGACCTTGGCTCCTTAGCAAGGGCTATGGTGCCATTGTTGTCGCAGTATAGAGGAATGGCATCTGATGGCATTACTCTGATTTCTGCAGCAAACTTCTTATACCAGAATGCTTCCTTTGCAGCCTCTGATGCAGCGATATATTCTGCTTCCATGGTGGAATCTGCTATCACTATTTGCTTGGAACTCTTTCAGCTGACAGCTCCACCATTGCACACAAACAGACTTCCAGATGTCGACTTTCGATCATCTATATCGGACATAAAATCCGAGTCTGTGTATCCCTGGACTTGGAGTTCTCCATTACCAAAGACCAACATCATATCCTTAGTTCTTCTCAAGTACTTAAGGATACATTTCACAGAAGTCCAGTGTTCTTCACCTGGATTTGACTGATATCTGCTTGTGACACTCACAGCATGGGCTATATCAGGTCGTGTACATAGCATGGCATACATGAGGCTCCCTATTGCAGAAGCATAAGGGATCTTGCTCATGCGTTCTATTTCCTCAGGTGTGCTGGGGCACATCTTCTTGGAAAGATGAATACCATGTCTGAAGGGTATTAATCCCCTCTTAGAGTTTTTCATACTAAACCTCTTTAGTACTTCCTCTATGTACATCTTTCTGTGAAAGTCCTAGCATCCTATTCGGTCTATCTCCTATAGACCTTAATTCTCTAGAATAAAGGATGCTTCACCTAGGTCTTTCATGGAGAATTCTTTAGACAACCATATTTTGAACTGATGGTCAACATGGGAATATCATTTTCCAATAAGGAGGATGTCATCCACGTACAATAACAGGAAGACAACAGCGCTCCCACTGACCTTTTTGAAGAACACATGGCTTCCTCCTTCATTTTTGATGAAACCAAACTAATTTGATCACATCATTAAAATGAGTATTCCAGCTCCGAGATGCTTGCTTAAGTCCATATATGGACCTTTGCAGCTTGCAAACCTTGTGATCAGTCATCACTAGGATGTGAAACCTAGCGGCTGTTCCATATAGATATCTTTCCTCAAGATATCCATTTAAGAATGCCATTTTCACGTCCATTTGCCATATTTCATAATCAAAATAGGCTGCAATAGCAAGCAATGTGCGAATGGAATTTTAGCATAGCTACTGACAAAAAGGTATCCTGATAGTCAATGCCTTCGCATTGACTATAATCCTTTTGCCACTAGTCTAGCCTTGAATGTCTCCACATTTTCCATCTGCACCAATCTTTCTCTTGAAGATCCATTTACACCCAATAGGTACTATACCTTCTGGTGGATCTACCAAGGTTCCAGACTTGGTTTGAGTGCATCGAGTCAATTTCTGACTTCATTGCCTCTAACCATTTCTCGAAGTCGATATTCTGATATCGCCTCGTTATAGGTTTTGGGATCATCACCATGAGCATTCCATTACCTATGAGGAATATTTTCTCTACTTCCTCTGAAATAGTACCTAAGTACCTCTCAGGAGGATGAAAATTTTTTTCCGATCTACGAGGTGGAGGAGGTAGTGAATGGATTGGCTTAACCTGATTTGGTTCCATTTGGTCCTTAGCTCGTTGCTCTTGTGAGACTTTCTCATCTGAAGCTTGATCTACTTTCCAATGCCGCTATCTTGAATAAACTATTTTTCAAGAAAGATGGCATGTCGACTCACAATCACATTGTGATCTTCTAGAATGTAGAAATAGTATCCTAATGACTCTTTAGGATATCCTATGAATCGAGCTCTGAAGGACCTAAAGTCTAACTTGTCCGCTTGTTGTCTTTTGACATGAGCCGGACAACCCCAAATTCTGAGATGACTCAGACTTGGTTTCTTACCATGCCATATCTCATACGGTGTGGTAGGAACGGTTTTAGAGGGAACCCTATTCAGTAAGTATAATTGAAGTTAACAAACAGTATCCCCAAAGAAAATCAGGGAGGTCTGTGAAGCTCATCATGGATCGAACCATATCTAATAGGATCCGATTTCTCCGTTCTGAAACCCCGTTGAGTTGAGGTGTTCCTGGTGGAGTCCATTGAGAGACTATGCCATTTTTCCTTGAGATAGTCTAGGAATTTTCGGCTAAGGTAATCACCTCCTCGATCTGATCGAAGAACCTTAATGGGTTTTTCAGTTTGCTTTTTCTACTTCATGTCTGAATTCTTTGAACTTTTCAAAAGCTTCAGACTTATGTCTCATAAGATACACATACCCATACCTAGATAAATCATCGATAAAGGTTATGAAGTAGACAAAATTGCCTCTAGTCAGCACATCAAATGGGCCGCACACATCAGTATGTACTAAGGGCAAGAAGATCTGTGGCCCTTTCCCCATGTCCTACAAAAGGGAGTTTAGTCATTTTGCCATGAAGACAAGATTCACAAATTGGATATGACTCGAAAGTCAATGGACTTAATAGCCTAGTTTTCTCCAATTTGTTAATCCTATCTTCTACTATATGACCTAGTCTTAGGTGCTATAGATATCTATTATTTGGACTATCCCTAGATCGTTTCATGGTATTCATATTTTGCTCGATATTAAAAATAGATACATCAATATGTAACTGATAAAGATCGTTAATAAGGAAATCACTTGCAATTTTATTTCTTTCATAAAGAATATTATAATGATCCTTAAGAAAACTAATTACATAGCCTTCTAATGCAAGACAAGAAAAATAAATCAAATTTTTGCTTGCTGTAGGCACATAATAACAGTCTTTTAACACTAAGTCTAAACCAGATGGTAGTCGAAGAGGGTATGTTTCCACGGGCAGCAACTCTTGCTCTATTTTTGACATGCAGGGTCATCTCACCATCCCTCAGCCTCCTGCTATCCTCAAGATCCTACATAGAAGTGCATAAATGAGCACTAAAATCAGAGTCAAGCATCCAACTGGATGCAGAAAAAATCGTAAGGTTAGACTCAATAACAAGCATACCTTCAGAAGGACCTGCCTCCTTCTTCTTTAGGGTGGCTAGGTAAGTAGAGCAGTTTCGCTTTCAGTGGCCGTCACTGTTGCAATAGAAATACTTTTCTTTGTCAGTGGCCTTCTTCTTCATCTCTGCCTTTTTCTTCTTTCCTCTTTCCATCTTCTACCTTTTTACAGACTTCTTTTTCTTTCTAAAAGACTTTCTCTTGGAAGAAGTCCATTCCATAGTAAGCACTGAGCCTTTAGAATCTTTTATGGAAAGCTCAGCAGTAACCAGCATGTTCATAAGTTCAGCCAAAAAATTTTGAAGTTTATGCATATAGTAGTTCATGATGAACTGCCCATACGCATCAATCAAAGATTTTAGAATTATATCATACTGCAGATCCAAGTCCAACTTCACTTCGAGCTTCTCAAGCTTGTCCAAATTCTTGATTATCATCAGATAATGATCTTGGACTGACTGCCCATCATACATCTTTGTCTTGAAAAGTCATTTAGTAACTTGATACTTGGATGCGCGACTCTGTTCACCAAACATCTCTTGTAGGTGAGTCAATATTTGGCGAGCAGTCCTGATATCTTCATGTTGGTACTGAAGTTCATCAGACATCGAGCCCAACATGTAATATCCAGCCTTGTTATCTTCGTCTGTCCACTTATTCAGAGATGCTCTTTATTCAGCGGATGGATGGACTGGTAAGATGGGAGGGTTCTGGTCCAATACATGAATTAACTTCTTAAAATCTAAAATAATTTTAAAGTTTTGAAGTCAATCCTTGTAATTTGATTCGATCAATCTATGGATGTCCAAGATTTGTGCTAATGGATTGGATGCAGACATTTTCCTATAGAGAATCAAAGTTTGTAGTTAGATATTGTAATTAAGACTTAATCAATTTATTTAAAGATTTTATTTTTAAATAAATTAGCTCTCACTATTTTCTCGGATCCCTATACTCCCTTTATAGAGATGCAAAAATCTCCATGATTAATGATTTCTAGTGGATGGTGCAGTCCCACCAATTGACTCATCACCTCACCTAATAGTTATTGGTGATGGGTTGGCCAATGAGTGAACAACTCTTGTTCAATGATTCTTCAATCATGGTGCATCCAAACTTGATCTCTAATTCATGAATCTCACCATGCCCGAAATATTGATCCTTTTCTTAGTTAAGTCAGACCCACCATTTGTACAGATTAGATTTTTAATTAAGTCTCTCATCGTATCCAAAATATTGAGCCCAATCCATCCTCCAACCCGTAGCATCTGATGCCTAATAGACATGGTTACGTCTTTTCGGTGCAACTGAGCCACTATAACCAACTGAGAACAATCAACCCTAGGAAGGAGCCGCATATCTACAATAGTGGAAGATCTTAGACTTAATCTTTTCTTAGAGAGATTTGATTTAAGTCTCATTAAACTAGACTTGACATAGTCATAACTATTATGACTAATCTAGTAGCATAGGTTAGCTCGGATTATTAACTACCTCAGATTAGAACTGAGCCAACAAACATGGCCAGATAAGTGAGATCAGTGGAACGGATATGCCATTAACTCGACAAGAATGCATTCGAGTCGAGTAGCTCCTAATTAAAAATTAGTCGATCGTATCTGCCAGACTTACCTTAAACACCAAATTATTGAGTCAAAATCAATCAGGTTAGCCTACAATCCAGACTCTAACAACAGAGCCTAATTAGGTCTTAGCTTGATTGATCACTCACGTGACTTGATCTTGACCCAGACTTAATCCTATTAGGCTGGTCAATTTAAGCACTGTTGATCCCATCTAACCAACTCTTGATTCAGTTTGATCAACCGCTTAGATCTAATTGACCTACCCAAGTCCGAATCTAAATTTATGAATATATCTTAGATCTAAAATTTATAATTTTAGATCTAATTAATATTTCATAATCTTAATTCTCAATTAAGTTTAGAATTCATAAATAAAATATATAAATAAAATCCTAAGATTTTGGGATCTAGGTTTTGCAGAAAGTAAGTTCTTGATTTCTGATTAAGAACGAACGTGCGGCACCCCTACACATCATAAGAACACCCCATCGAATGGGAGAAGAGGGCATTTAAATTTTACTTTATTCTTATGATTGGACGGCCAAGAAAAATGCCTTAATCAAAAATATAAATCTACAAAACTAGTTAGATCTACATCATATATCTCATATACAAAATTTGATCTAACTTAATACATATTTTATATGCATACATGTTTTACAGATCTAAATTATCTAATAATTATCTAAAAAATTAGATTTAAATTAATTATATCAAAATAAATTCTAATTTAGAGAACTACATAGAACTATTCTGCAACTAGTCTAGACATGCAATCATCATATCTCATATGATCTAAAAATTAAATAATTTTATTTTTTATTTTTTAGATCTTATTATGATATTTATAGTCATTAAAAAATAAAAAATAAATAGATCTAAAATTATAATTTAATTAAAATAAGTCATGATTATGCAAGACTATGTATAAAATTATTCTATTTTACAACTAATCATGCATATTGTAGAACTTAGATCTATATTATTTAATTTTAATTTTTTTAATTTTATATCTAATCACATTCCATGTGACATCTAAAATCATCTAATTTTTAGATCAAAATAAATTAAAAATTAGATCTAAATAATTTAGAGAATCTGGCTCTGATATCAATTGAAGAAAAAATTTTGATTTTTCGGATCAGATTCGTTCAGATATGCTTGGATCAAAAGAGATATTTCAAAAATTTTTCTTAAGCATCCATATCAGATTTGAAATATTTTAGATCTAATTTATAGATCTAATAAAATAAAAATAAAATAAAATAAATTTAATTTAATTTATATCTTGATGTGGGTAATCTGATTATCCTTTAATGATCCTGCTGATTGTCTGAGGTTCTAAATCTAGCCACGTAAGCGTCTGGCCTCTATCAGTATTCACTCAAAAAGTGATAAAGAAGAAGAAGATCTTCAGATCTAAATTTTTGTTTGTGTGATCCAGTTGGATTCAGTTCTATATGGTAATAGGATATGTCATGATCTCCATCATCGAAACTCCTTTCAATGGATCAGAACTCTTTTGATTCAGACAACTGGAATGATCGATCATCTAAATCATTCTAATTACTTCTAAAATCCATCGGTGATACCTAGCAGTATATGGTGGCAACCCATCAAAACTGAAAATGAACCTCTCGGTATAGCTACTTATGTGATTAAGTTCTTCTATCTTGAGCTCCGATTAGATTAGGGTTAGGTGAACTCATCAAACCCTAATTTCTATCATATGATTTAATCATTCGATTCAAGTCCTATGTGAAAATCTTAATAGAAACTCTTTCTATTATTTCATTCTCTGCCATAGCCATGGGCTTATGAACTTGATTCTCATGATCATCATAGGACAGCTCCTCTTCTACCGAGGTAGATAGATTTCATCTTGGTACAATTCAATTTCTACAATGAACATGCTATAGCCAACATACATCTCAGAATTTCGAATGGCTAGGAGACTGAGTCATGGTATAGTCAAACTATAACACCCTCAAGGTGAGCTACCGATGCACTTCAGATCAAAGAATCAGACACATCACTGTAGCTTCGAGTCAGTCATCGACGAGAAGGTAGACTTTCTTATGACTGCTTGAGGTGGTCACGCTCAATGCCCTCATTTTCTAATGAGTACCTATAATCTCGCTCCGATGTCTCTACACCATAGACTCAAGACTCATCTATTATAAAGAAGCGATTGTACACTAACCTTCCGGATTAATCACCATCCTCATGACGATCCTACGGTCAAGAGCATTTTATGAGTTAATAAATGAAAATTCATGTCTTAAATTTTCAACTCTTGAAAATAAGAATTTTCATTACCATTAACATAAGGGATGTATCACAGACACTAAATATATATTTATGATAAAAAAATAATATATTTTATTATTTATAATCAAAATTATAATTTTGTTCCTAGAAGTATATTACAAGTGTCAGCCAATTCTGACTTCTAGGACACACATATCTAACATCGATGGGGTTAGAACGATTGTGGGAGAGGCAAGGCCAGGGTTGCGGGCTCGGGGCCATGGTGTAGGTGGCGTCGGTGGGGTCGGGGTGACCGCAGGAAAGGTGGGGTCATGGTGGCTGGCTCGGGGCCGTGGCACATGAGGCGTCGATGGTGTTGGGGTGGTCGTGGGCAAGGCGGGGCTGGGGCTATGGGGTCGGGGTGGCCGTGAGCGAGGCAAGGCCGAGGCAATGGGGTTGGGGTGGCCGCGTAGGAGCACTGGCGGGCTCGGATGTAGAGGGGTTGAGGTGGAAGGCTCGGAGCCACGGTGTAGGAGGCATTAGTAAGGTCGGGATACCGAGAAGAATGATGCATAGGGAGCGAGGAATGTTGGAAAGTACGTGTGGGGAGCGGAGAAGGCTCGAAGATTTTTTTTTACTCAATTTTTTTTTCTTCGGCAGTGTCGAGGATGGTATATGGGCGAACTATTACCGACGGTAAGACTATCATCGATGATATGGTCGGCTAATCCATAATTTCTATGCCAGGATATTAGTGATGACTTTCCATCACTAATACAAAATAGCCATCCCTATTAGTATTATTTTTTTTAAATATAAAATTTTAATATTAAATTTTTTTAAAAAAATTTAACCATTATCGATGATAGACTACCATTATCAAAAAGTAATATTTTCTATTAACGATGGTAGTTTCCCTCGCTAATACCAAAAAGCCATCATTAATAACATTAATTTTTTTAAATATTAAATTTTGATATTAAATTTTTTCAAAACTTTTAAAATAATATATTTTTTTAAATTATTAGCAACGATAATAACTCCTAAATAATCATAATTTTATTTAAATTATATTTTTTTAATATTAAATTTTTTCTCCTAAGTTATTTTTTATGTGGTTAAAAATCAATATTGAGTTTTATTAAATTTTTGGATCTAATTAATTTATGAATTAAGTATTAATAGAATTAAATTAGATTTAATTTAATTAGACTTGATTTAATTTGAGGCTAATTAGATTTTAATATTTTAATTAGGATTTAGATTCAAAGTCTAATTGAATTAGGTTTGACAGGATTTTGAATTGAATTTGAATTAGATTCGAATAGAACTAAACTAAAACTTATTTTTTTTAATTAATTTAAATTAAATTAAATTTGATTAGGTATGACTTAATTTAAGGGTAATTATATTGTATAATTTAATTAGAACTTAGATTCAAAGTCTAATTGAATTAGATTTGATAGGATTTTGAATTAGATTCAAATTAGGTTTGAATTAAATTTAAATTGAATTTAAATTAAATTTTTTTAATTCATTTAAATTAGATTAAATTTAATTAGGCTTGACTTAATTTGAAAATAATTATATTTTACTATCTAAGTAGGACTTGGATTTAAAGTCTAATTAAATTAGGATTGATAGGTTTTCGAATTAGATTCGAATCGGATTTAAATTTGATTCAAATTAAATTTAAATTAAAAATTATTTTCTCTTAATTAATTTAAATCAACTTTAATTTAATTTATCTTAACTTAATTTAAGGCTAATTAAATTTTATAATCCTTGTAGGATTTGAATTCAAAGCCTAGTTGAATTAGGTTTGACAAGATTTTGAATTAAATTTTAATCAGATTCGAATTAGATTCGAATGTAATCATGGATCAAGTCTTGATTAATTTAAATTTGATTTAATTTAAGTAAGCTTGACTTAATTTGAGGCTAATTGAGTTTTATAATCTAAGTAAAATTTAGATTTAAAATTTAATTGGATTAGGTTTGACAAGATTTCGAATTAGATTTGAATTGAATTCGAATTGAATTCAAATTGAACCTAAATTAAAAAATATTTTTTAAATTAATTTAAATTAAATTAAATTTATTTAAAATTAATTTTAATTTAAAGGTAATCAAATTTTACTATCTAAGTAGGACTTGGATTAAAAGTCTAGTTGAATTAAAATTGACATGTTTTTGATCTGGATTTGAATCAAATTCAAATTAGATTTGAATTAAATATAAATTAAAAATTATTATTTTTTAATTAATCTAAATTAGATTTAATTTAATTGATCTTAACTTAATTAAAGACTAATTATATTTTATAATCTAAGTAGGACTGGATTCAAAGCCTAATTAAATTAGGTTTGGTGGGATTTTGAATTGGATTTAAATTGGGTTCAAATTTGAATTCGAATTGGACTTGAGTTGTGTTCTAGATTATTAGTGATGGTATATATGCCATCACTAATTTCATCACTAATAATATTTTTAAATAATTTTTTTAATTTATTATTAAATTTTTTAAAAAATTATTAGCAACCATAGGATTTTTATCGCTAATAGATAAAATTTACCAGCTCTAATATATATTTTATATTTAAATATTATATAAAAATTAAAAATTTTAAATAATTTTAGTGATGGTTTACACCATCATTAATAATTAAATGTTATCATGAATAGTTAATTAGTAGCAACGATAAAATTTTTATCACTAATAATCTAAATTTACCTTCATTAATAATTTTATAATATTAAAATATTTTAAAAAATTTATATTTTTAGAGATGGTATTTGCCATCGCTAATAATAAAATTATCATTGCTAATAGTATTAGCGATAGTAGGATTTTTTATCCGTATTATGGTGGCAAAAAAGTATTAGCATCTATTATTGCTGAAAACTGTGCACTTTGAAAGTAGAGTGATTGGCTACTCGTAAGAGGTACTAGAGTGACTTGTAAAATAAGTCCAAATCAAAAGATTTAATTTCGACGAGAATCCTTCGATGCTTAAGTCAGTAGAAAATAAATAAGCAATAAGTTCTCTGAAAGAGATTTCTTGCTTATCTTGATCCTCGAGATTTATGATATTTGTAAGAGAAGTCTTTTATGGATGTTATGCCATTCCATCTATTTTAGGCCGCTAATAACATCATGGCGAGATTAGGGCCATATTTTTAGAATGAGAAGATCATCGTTGGTGGGATTGGGATGCCTTATCCGCTCCTGAGAGTCTAGGTTGAGTGAAAAATTACTTATGCATGGCTGGATCATAACTGAACCGACGATAGTCCATGAGATGGATTGCTAGGGATGCGATAAGCTGCTTATTCGAGGTGACTTGAAAGTTTTGGATGTTATCCGAGTTGTTGTCGAATAGAATGGCTCGGATCTCCTGCCAAGACCCGATCACTAGCTTGAAGGGCATTATGGTAACTTTCTTGACCCCAGTACATCGATTTTCATGAGTTGAATCAAAGTGCTTCAGGTATCGATCAAACGATCTGAGGTATTTATGTTATCACCATAAAACTATCCCCTTAGTGCTGATTCTGAGGATCAGGCGAAGCGGTTCCGATCAGAAAAACTCATTGTTGGCTATTCTGATCAAAAGGATCTTTAATTAAAGTGGTTCCGACTCTACGAGCTTGCTGTTAGTTATCCTGATCAAAAATAATTTTAGTTGAAGCAGTTTCGATTCGAGGAACTCGCTATTAGTTATCTCGATCAAAAAAAATTTTAGCTGAAGTGGTTTCGATCAGAGGAACTTGCTATTAGTTATCCCAATCAAAGAAAATTTTAGCTGAAGTGGTTTTGATTAGAGAAACTCGCTGTTAGTTATCTTGATCAAAAAAAAATTTAGTAGAAGTGGTTATGATCTGAAGAACTTGTTGTTAGTTATCTCGATCAAAGAAAATTTTAGCTGAAGTGGTTTTGATCCAAGAAACTCGCTGTTAGTTATCCCGATCAAAAAAAATTTTAGCCAAAGAGATTTTGATCCAAGAAACTCGCTATTAGTTATCCCGATCAAAAAAAAATTTAAATGACTTTTCTATGTCTTTTCATCACAGAGACATATACTGATGAACTCAAAGAGTGAATTTATAAGTTCATTCATTTATTTGAACTATTGATAATATATATGAAGATTAACCAAGTCCCATAGCCTGGAAAGTGGAGTCCCATTGAGTCGCTTTAGCCGATAAATTCCTGATCGCACCATCTCGTTGACTTGATATGGACCTTTCCAATTAGATGAAAGCTTTTCTTATTTAGTGGGCTTTGAGATTTGAGCTTTATGGAGGACAAGATCGCCTGCTCAAAATTCTTTGATTTTGATCTAAGCATTATAATATTTGGCCACCTTTTATCGATAAGCAGTCATCTTCATCATGGCTTATTCCTTGCTCTCCTCGATCAAGTCGAGGTTGGCTTGGAGCCAAACAGAGTTGGTGTCTTCATCATACTCCTCGAATCTAAAAGAGGGAAGCCTGAATTTCACTAGGATGACAGCTTCTATCCTAAATGCTAGGTTAAATGGCATCTCATCGGTCGGGACTCTTTGCATCGTACGGTAGGCTCAAAGGACATGGTAGAGCTCTTCTACCCATCACCCTCTTATCCGGTCCAATCTAACTTTCAGATCTTGCAAGAGAGTTCTATTAATGACATTCACTTCTTCGTTTACTTGTGGGTGGCCCGCTGAAGTAAAGCATTGCTCTATCCCATGGTCCTGAGAGAATTCATGAAGCCAGGCACCATTGAACTACCTACCATTGTCAAAAATTAATACTTTGGGAAGACTATATTGATAGATGATTGACTTCCAAATGAAGTCTCGGACTTTTGATTATGTGATCTGAGCCATGGGTTTGGCTTCGATCCACTTTATAAAGTAGTCGATGGCTACTTGAATGAATTTGCGCTAGCTTAAGGCTCGAGGAAATGGGCTTAGGATGTTCAATCTCCATTGGACAAGTGGCTATGGATCCTCAATTGGGTTTAGAAGTGCCACCGGTTGATGCTGGATCCGATCGTTCCATTGGCATTGTTCATATCTTTTAATAAAATTCTGTGCATCCTGTTGCATTGTCGACCAGTAATATCTTTGGTGAAAGATTTTATAAGATAAAGACCGACCCCCCAAGTGACTTTTATAAATCACCTCATGGACTTCATGCAGGGGATAGTCAGCTTCGGACGGACGCAGACACTTTAGGAGAGGTAGAGAGAAAGACTGCTTATACAACTTATTATCGAGTAATACGTATCTAGCAACTTTATGCCTAACCTTCTGGGCTTCTTTCGATCAGGTGGCAACTCTCCTACCCTCAAATATTTTAGGATAGGATCCATCCAACCGAGTTCTTCATCAATTTGCTGAACAGTAGCGGGCTCCACAGAGCTTGAAGCTTTTAAGACCTCAAAGTAGGACTCTTTATTCAAGTTGACGGGCAATAAGGATGCCATCTTGGATAGAGCATCGGCTCTAGCATTTTGCACCTTAGGAACCTGCTGAATGTTAAAATGATGGAAGAGTAAAATGAGATCTTTTACCTTTTGAAGGTATTTTTTTATGTTTTCTTTTCGAGCTTCATACTCTTCTTTGATTTGCCCAACCACTAGTTGAGAATCACTAAAGACTTCCAGGCATTGGGCTCCAGTCTCTTTGGCGATTTTCAGCCTGGCAATCAAGGCTTCATCCTCCGCTTCATTATTGGTAGTCAAAAACTCAAAGCTTAAAGCATATATCGCCACTTCTCCTTTTAGATTGGTTAGAATAAGTCTGATCCCCGACCCTGACAAGTTTGATGAACCATCGACGTGAAGGTCCACGTCTCTTCTGGATCTGACTTGGAGTTTTTGTCACTTTTTGAACTTTTGGGGTCTTCTGGCTTATCTTTCAAATTTGTTTCCAGGGCTCTCACATCTGAGACAGTGCATTTGAGAATAAAGTCAACCAAGATCTGAGTTTTGATAGAAGGCCTCGATCGATAATGTATGTCTAGTTTCGAGAGCTCTAGTGCCCACTTTGCGATCTAACCCGAAGTGTCTTGGTGAGTAGGATCGCTCTTATTAGCTGATCCATGAGCAAAACCATGTTGTGGTCTTGGAAGTAGGGCCGAAGTTTTCTCATAGCGATGACTAGTATGAAGACTAACTTTTTTCATTTAGCATATCTAGTCTTTGCATCATGAAAAACCTTGCTAACATAATATATGAGCTTTTGAAGCTGTCCTTCTTCTCGAACAAGGACTGCACTGATAGCCACGAGTAAGATGGCTAGATATAAGAGGAGCTCCTCGTCCGACTGCGGTTTAGCGAGTAGAGGTGGGGAGCCAAGATATCTCTTTAACTCTTCAAAAGTCTTTTGACATTCCCGATTCCATTGAAAATATTTTAGCTATTTAATGGTCTGGAAGAATGGAAGATATCTCTCAACCAACCTGAAAATGAAACGATTAAGGGAGGCTATTTTACTAGTTAGGCATTGTATCTCTTTAATTATTTTTGGTGGTGACATTTTCAGGATTGTCTTGATCTTCTCAGGATTCATCTCAATGCCTCTATGAGAAATCATGAAGCCAAGAAACTTGCCGACAGTCATCTGAAAGGCACACTTTGTAGAATTCAGCTTCATCTGGTATTGATGAAGCATGTCAAAAGTCTCTCAAAGATCCTCAACGTGGTTCGTGTCGCTCGGCTCTTGACCAACACATCATCCACATATGCCTCCATATTTTTTTCAATCTAGTCTTTGAAAATTTTATTCACCAGCCTTTGGTACGTGGCTTCTGTATTTTTCAATCCAAAGGGCATCACCCTGTAATAGAAGAGTCCATGATTAGTTATAAAGGCCATTTTCTTCTCATCTTCAGGGACCATTCGAATTTAGTTATTGCCGAAGAAGGCATCCATGAAGCTGAGAAGCTCGTGCCCTAAAGTGGCATCGATCAGTTGGTTGCTTTGAGGAAGTGGATAGTTATCTTTTGGGCAGACCTCGTTCAGATCGGTGAAGTTGATGTAGATACGCTACTTTTCATTCACCTTCTTTATCAAGACAACATTCACCAGCCAATCAGGGTACATCATCTTTTTGATAAAATCAACCTTAATTAATTTATCCAGCTCCTCAACGATGGCTTTTTGGCGCTCCAGGGTGAAACTTCGCTTTTTTTGTTTGATTGGATGATGGATTGGGTCCACCCTCAAGTAGTGGGCCTTCACCTCCAGATCAATCTCAAGCATATCTATGGCTGACTAGGCAAAATGGTCCGCATTCACCTATAAAAGAGTGATTAGTTGATTTTTTGTTGCCTAATCGAGGCATGAACCGATCTTTATGGTCTGTAGGGCATTCTCCCTTTTTAGTGGGATCTCCAAGAGCTCATCAGATAGTTGAGCATGATTTTCCACCAGATCATCTCGAGCGTCCAACCCTATTAGGAGTTTGGACTGGGCCTTCACTTCTTTCTCTGCTTGGAGTTTGGTAGCGAAACATTGCCATGCCATAATTTGATCGCCTCGAATCTTTCCCACTTTATGGGCTATCAAAAATTTGATCGTCAGATGGTAGCTGGACACCACGGCTCTCAATGTCTAGAGACTGGATCGTCTGAGGATGGCATTGTAAGCTAAGAAAAACTTTACGACAAGAAAGTCCATAAGGATAGTCACTTACTGAGGTGGAGTGCCCACTGTGACAGACAACTTGATTATTCTCTTCGAAATTACTGAGCTTCTAGAGAATCCTTGAATCAGTGTATTAAATTTATTTAGCGATCAAAAGAGAATTCTATTCGAGAAAAAGCAAAAAAATATAAAATATCAACTGAGCTTCCATTATCAATGAATATACGATATACATTATAATTAGCAATATTTAGAGAAATAACTACTACATCATTATGCGATTATTGTGCACCTTCTATATCCTACTCAGTGAAAGTTATTATCTTTTTGAGTCTATCTTCATGTCTCGGTCTCTTAGCCACCATTGTCTTGGATGACCCCCCAGTAATCATGTGGATTTTACTGAGGAAAGATCATTCTTCGACCGCCGTCGACTCTCCTGCCTCCTGCATAGATATCTACATCGGGTGCTAAAGCTGACGAGGTGGTTGTCGAACTCTCAGAGGAGGCTGTCACGGGGGAGTTCTCCCATGGATGAAGTGCTCCAGCCTTCCTTTCCAAATAAGCCTTTCAATAGCATCGCAAAGGAGGCAGCAATCCTCAGTATCGTGAACATGATCACGATGGTAGAAACAGTATCTCATTGGATCGTGGCACTCAAGTTTCATCTGCATCTTCGAAGGCTGAGGAAGCTCATTCTGGATTTGCATTAAGACCTCTCCTCGAGTGGTGTTTAGAGGTGCATAGTTGTGATAATGCCTCAATAGAGATCGCTATCGATCTCTCCTTTGGGGACTCGAAGGTTTCAGGATGAACCTCCACCCTTCTACTTTCGGTGTGGAGATCGAGAGGCTGGCGATAAGCCTCATTCTTCAGCAGGAGGTGCTCCTTATTTGATCCTACCAAAATAGCATTGGCAGGGGTGTCCTTAGCAAAAGTTTCTTCGATGTTGGTATACTTTCTAGCACGCTCCAGTATATCAACATAGTCCTAAGGGAAGGACTTTATTAACGATTTTTTTAGATCGTTCTTCAGTAATCTATCCATAAAGATGGTCATCGCGATCGAATGCTCTAGGTCATGGACATTTAGAGTTGCCGCATTAAAGCAGCTCACATAGGAGCAGATCAACTCCTTCTTCTTTTGTCGGATGATATTCAGATAGTCGGACCGCTTCTATTACTTGCGACTGCTGACGAAATATATAACCAAGGACTGGCTTAGCTCCTCAAAAGAATGGATCGAGATTGATTTCAGACTAGAGTACCATTGCCGAGCCTCTCCCTTGAGAGTGGCGGAGAATGTCCGATAAAGAATGGCATCCAACACTCCCTGAAAATGCAACACTATCTTGAAAATCTCTATATCGATGGGGTCAGAAGTCCCGTTGTAAGTTTCAAGCTGGGATAGCTTAAAGTTTGGTGGCGGCAACTCTTTCATGATCTTCTCATCGAAGGAGGCTCGCCACTGAGCCCATCAAAGGGTCGAGAAGTAGAAGCCTTATTTAGAGCTTCAAGCATTTTGTCAAACTCTTGAAGCTTCTTTTCAATGATTAAATCTCGGATGGTACAAGCCTCATACTATTGAGACGAGTGGCAGTCAGGAGTTGAGTCATGCTCAGACTGTGGGCTAAGAGATCGTCGATGGGTCTACCTCTTTTTTGGGCTCTGAGGTGGCGCTCGAGGAGGCTCGTCCTACTACTACAGCTAGGAGAGTGGTGGTTGAAGCGGTGCCATGGCTGGGGGCATGATTAGAATTGCTGAAGAAAGCACAGGCTGCACCCTAGAAAGAAGTGCAGGGGCAGCCTAGCTTGGCTGCGGCACCATCAAAGGAGATGCGAATGCAGTTTGGACCATCTGAACGGCGGCCACCAGAATCTGAACCTGCTGAAGGAGCATGTTGAACTGGTATATTGTAACAGGAATTGGTTGAGCCAGTAGAGAAGCTTCTACCATCAGAAGCTGAGTATAATCATCAGCCCCAAGATCACCTTGTTGAGAAGTGGAAGCATCTGCGACGTCATTAAGACGTGATGATGCTTTCTTGGATGGCATTTTCAAGAGATTGGTCCTTCTTCAATCTATTGTTGCTGAAAACTATGCATTTCGAAAGCGGAGCGATCGACTGCTTATAGGAGGTGCTAGAGTGATCTACAAAATAAGTCCTAACTAGAGGATTTGACTTCGACGAGGATCGTCTGACACTCAAGTCAGCAAAGAACAAATGAGCAATAATAAGAACTTTGAGAGAGATTTCTTGCTTACCTTAGTCCTCGAAATTTATGATATTTGTAGAAGTCTTTTGCAGATATTATGGCGTTCCACCTATTTTGGGCTACTAATGATGTCGTGGCGAGATTAGGGCCGCATTTTTAGAACAGAAAAATCATTGTTGGTGGAATTGGAATGTCTTATCCACTTCTAAGAGTCTAGACTGAGTGGAAAATAACTTGTGCATGACTGGATCATAGTTGAACCGACAATAATTCACGAGATGGATTGCTGGAGATGCAGATAAGCTGCTTATCTGAGGTGACTTAAAAGTTTTGGATGTTATTTGAGCTATTGCCTAATAGAATGGTTCGGATCTCCTGCCAAGACCTGATCACTAGCTCGGAGGGCATTATGGTAACTTTCTTGACCTCAGTATGCCGATTTTCATAAGTTGAATCGAAGTGCTTCGAGTACCAATCAGACAATCTGAGGCGTTTACATTACCACCATAATAGGGCCAAAAAAATTTTCTATCGCTAATACCGTCACTAATATTCAAAATTCTTATAGTGCTATATAATAAATAATTATAATTATTTCAAGCAATAAAACTTTGTTAAAAAAATTCATAAAGATTATAATTTAAATATTATATTATTTATAAAAATAATATAAATCTAAATAATTATTATTTTTGTTATAGATAAATAATTATAGAATAATAGTTTGTTTGCTACAACTCATAACTAGTGGTGTATGGAGCAATGATGTGATAGAGTGCTAAGGTCGATTCATAGAATTAAGTCAATCAGCAGACGGTTAAATTTGCCTCAGTAAAAGAACTTAAATATCTAATAGAATGAGGATTTTGCAAAGAAAAAAAAAAGACAATAAATGAGTAATAACTTACATATAGTAATAACTTCTGAGTGGAATGGTCGATATACTGAAAATTTGGATTGTTGATGAGGGACAAGGATACAGAATCCTTTCAATGCTTAGTTGATCTTTTCCAAGATAAAATGAGACATCACATTGGAGAATATTGGACTTCATGTCAGAGTAGTCAAATGTCTATATATGATGAGTCAAGTGATCTCGAATGAGGTCTTCTTTCTCTTTGCATATTGCAAATTAGTAGTTGTCTCTAGCAATCTTCTAGGTGGTGGTGGTTGCCAGTATTTACTTGTATGAACAACTTCCTATTATTCTAAAGGTAGTCAACTTCAGTGATCAACTATCTAAATGTGATCTCTTGTATAAATGACATGTGGCCAACCATGATCTTTCCAAGTATCCAGATATAAGTTATTAATAGATTAGATCTTCGCAATGTAATGTTATCCTTTAATTTTTAGATAAAAAGATTTCTCCTTGTGGCTTAATCAAATGAATATATTTTTAAGCTAGATAAGCATAAGTTATTACCTGATTGACCAACTAAAAGACATGCTAAATCAATTATATAAAAATAGGCTATTATATGTGATTGATAAATATATTTTGATTGTAATATTTTTCATAACATATAGCCCATAAATCATCATGCCTATTAACCATGATAAAAATTAAAATTTTAAAATTGACCAAGCATGCGTGTCAACCATAACATAGACTAGAACTTTGTATTATATTTGGTAGATTATTATTAATACATACAATCAATCATAATGGTAGATTATTATATATGATTGATCACATACACTAACTCCGGTGTTAGTTATATCATAAGCCGATGGACAATGTTTATTTGATATAAATTTTGATCACACTTATCATATAAAGACAACCACCTTTGAATAGGTTGATCATACTTATCAACAATGGCAATGGACATCACTTTGAGAGGATAAATCGTACCTATCAGCCATAATCCTGAGTTATCGCTCAGGTCTATTTTATTACTCTTGTTTCTAATAGGATGAGATTATTGTAAAGAAAAAAAGCAAACAAGCACGTAATAACTTATAATTAGTTATAACTCTAGAATGAAATGGTCCTCATGTTGGAAAACTGGATATATTGACAAGGGCCAAGGATGCAAAATCATCTGGATGCTCAATTAATCATCTTTAAAGTGGAACGAAACATCATGTTAGAGAACTTTAGCTATGCTTATCATGGTACATGGGAGAGAGATGAAAATCTTGTCTATGTGAGGGTAGTTGGTGGGCTATATATATATATATATATGTGTGTGTGTGTGAAGTGTGAGAGATCTTGGATAGAGTCTTCTTTCTTCTCTTATATTATACGTAGTTATTTTTAGCAAGAACTACCACCCTTTATTTCGTTTCTTATTTTGGTAACTCTGACGGTGTTTGAGAGTTCAGGATTTTGTCTATAACTCTTTATTATACTAGAAGTTTTTTTTAGAAAGTTAGTTTTAGTGATCAACTATATATCCAAATATAATCTCGGCTAATCACGATGTCTCCAATTATTCCAACATTTGGATGAAAAAATTGGCCATTTCAAAGAAATGGGCAACAAAACACCGCAAATCAAAAGTGGAACCGCCGGGCCAGATGGGGCCGTAGGACGCACGTACTCGTCCTACCACGCGTCGGCGATCTATACGGCAGGCGGCGCGTCATGAAAAGTCCCAATAAATCGAAGTAATCGACGAGCGAAACGTGCTCGGTTGTACCCTGGACCACAAAGAAAACATAAACAACGAATAAACATAATGAACAAGTGTATAAATAAGGAAGCGAGTGCAGAGCAACGGCTCAGATATCAAAATGGTATGGTTTTATATGGATTCATTTTTTTGGTAAAGAAATCCGTTCACCACCACCTCATTCCTCTGTCGTAGGGGAAAAATGAAAGGCGAGGGAGAGTGGGAACCAAGCCCACCTATTGGCCACCCTTTTCCTTTCCTTTCTATTGTTGCCTATAAAATAGTAGACTGGATAGGAAAGGCACCACCCACCACCTAGGCCAAACCCAAATAGAGAAAGAGGCTCCGACTCCATTTGTGGCCATTGATAAAGCTCGTCTTCCCGGAAATTAAGGTTTCAATCTCTCCACCAGATCTCCTCTCTGACCTTCTCTTCTTTTCCTTATCTCTGCCACCTCGGTCTCTCTCTCTCCTTCCTTCTTTCCTTCTGATTTCGTTGTTGTTAGTTTTCCATAGCAGATCTGATACATCTGATACTGGGTTTTTGGTGGGTTGAGAAAGAAGAAATATGGGGAGGGGGAAGATTGTGATCCGGAGGATTGACAACTCCACCAGCCGCCAGGTGACGTTCTCGAAGCGGAGGAACGGGCTATTCAAGAAGGCCAAGGAGCTCGCCATCCTCTGCGACGCCGAGGTCGGCCTCATGATCTTCTCCAGCACCGGCAGGCTCTACGATTTTGCCAGCACCAGGTTCTTGCTTCTCCCTCTTCTACAAAATCTCTATGACATCCTACATGATATAATATATGGTTTCAGTTCGATCAGTCTTTCTTAATTAAGGTCTTGATGGAGGTTATTGCATGGATGGACTGGGAATAAGGCTAACCTATGGAAGAGTAATTTTACATTGAAATGATAGAGTAATGTTAGGAAAGGTTGTCGGCTTCTTAGTTTTGGTAATCTTTGTTGCATAGATGGTTTAGCTGGTAGGTTTTAGAGAATGAACTAGAAAAAAAGAGAAATGGTGTATCTCCCCCACCACTTCTCTTTTATTTTATTTATTTATTTTTTTAAGAAAACATAGCACTTCTGTTTTATAGGTTTCTTATTCCTAGTTTAATGTTACCAAGAGCCATTGTCATATGCTTTTTTTTTTTTTCTTTTTTGATGTAACATTGTCATATGCTTTTATGCGCTTAACTCAAATTAACATCTCTTCCATCTGTCCTCTCCGCATAGATTTTCATTGGACAACCTCTCTCTCTCTCGCTCGCTCGCTCGCTCCCCACTCCGTTTCTCAAATACTTCGAGAGTGTATTTGATGTATTTATCTTCTTATCTTCTATATTTCCATGTTATAAGACACGATATTGCTTCATAGAGTACTTAAATCAAAAAAATTGCAAGTTGATCCTAGGAATGTCAACTATAAGCCTTGAGCTACTTCATGATTTTTTAAAGTTTGTAAGAACACTGAAGTGTGGGTCAAGGGATTCTTGGGATAGGGAAAAAAACAATATAAGAATTTGGCAGTTTCTTATGCATCTGAAACTTTTCATCTTTCCAAATTTCTCATTTGCCCCCAATCGATCTAAAAATATCTAAATCATAAATGCTCCATGCATGTTTATATTTAACCCTAGCCACTAATCATATCATCTTCTGCTTCATTACACTATTGGATGTAATAAAGGGCACTTTCAAGGAAGATAGAGAATTTCATTAAATAAAATCATCCATTCACGTGTGTATAATGTGATGCGTGGGTGGCGTCGAACATATATAGAGAATAACAAGGACCAAGTCCAGAGTAAAATTACTAGAGTCAAATATTTTACTTCTCTCACATTATTACTGTTGGCAACGAGCATTAGGGTACGTCAGCATTTTTTCATATAAAATATTATTTTAATAAAATTGAACTTTTGGATTCAGAAGTGGAGGGGATGCTGAGGGTTGGTAGCTTGGATATGGCTATATATTCTTCCAAAGGCACCCATGCACCACAATTTTCTAAGACATAGCGCAGGATGATCATTGTTTTCTGAATCATTGTTCTTGTGAATGCGTCCTATTTATATAGATATGGTTGTCCTCGGAAGAGAGACAACTAATAATGGTACTGCATGGGAGTGGGATGTGCAGCGGAAACCATATTGGAAGATTAAATAGTCCAATGTATAGGATCTAATGCATCATACTTCCCTTGCATCCACCTCACCATCAGATCCGACAACATTCAGAATATATGAACGTGTGCAATAAAACCTTCTTCGAGAAGTACGGCCTGCACAATGTTCTATACATGATGTTGATGAAACATTACATAGAACTAGATGGCCATACAAGTCTATAAGTAGTTGTTTAGAGTTTCAACGTAAAACAAATGAAAAAATGTCGTTAGGATCAGAAAAGAGGAATAAACAGTATCATTTAGGGGTTAATTATTATATTCCATTTGGAGCAATTTGAGTTTGTAAGGTTACCTTCTGTCCTTTTTTTGGGTCTGCAAGGTTGCCGTCATTATTAAACTAAATTGTCACTTTGTAGCATCATTCAGATGCATGTGCTTGATGGAAAAAATATATTGCGTGCACCTGGGAAAAAAGTCTTCTTTTGAAGTGGCTTCATGTCAAGCACATGTTAGAACTTTACATCAAGAGGATCTTAGACTGTTAGCATTGCATGTCATCATATATAGGCTTGGGTACCATGTGAACAGTGGATTACATACTTCACTATCCTCACCATTTTCCTAGACTTGCCAAGCTTGTTCTCTTTTTACCTTTCTCCTTTTGCATCAGAATTGTAATGAGACAAGTTCTTCCTATCCTATCTACATTCAAGCTCACGTCCCCGTTCATGTGAACAACTATTCTGAGAGGAGTATTTATAAGACAATGCCATCTTTACAAGCTAATGGAGAATAAGTTGTGGAAATTGCATTCATCATGATTTTATCAATTTCTATTTATTATTACGAAATTTTCCACCTTTAGATTTCAAAATGTTTAATATTATAAAAGGGCTGGGTTGATTTCAAAAAGAGAAGTCTTTTACATTTTAGTTTTAATTACTAAGTTCCCACTAAAGTAATTTACATGATTTGAGTTTTATAGATCATTCCAGACTTGTTATGTTAAAATTATTATATTAATTGTAGTCTATATACACTATTGTCTGGAAAATGGAGTGGAAGGTTTATCGTTATTTTGAGCTCATAACATTCATTTAAGTGCTCTGTGGTTCCTCTTGCATGCATATTCTGTGGTACCTCTTGCCCTATCATTTAGAGATGAAGCATTTATTTTCTAGTTATTGGAAACTCTTTTCTACACCAAGATGGAACTAGAACATGCTTCAACTTTTCGATTAGAACAAAGAAATGATAAAAAGAAACAATTGGAGTAGACTTCAACCTAATGGAGAAGAAGCTATGGTGGAAACTTCATGAGTCAATTTTGTATATTTTTGCTTTTGTAGGTAATTAAGCAAGATTAAGAGAATTTGTAATCACACTACAACTCGTGGATAGGTTGTTGTTCATAAGAGGTGAAGTTGCAACCAACCAACCTTAGATCAGTTGGTCAGCATCCCTCTCCACTCGTAAGAGGTCTACAATTTGAACTTTACTGGCATGATCTTATATATTTGTTCAAAATAAATAGATATAATGATGCCTACTACCTTGTATAGTTAAATTGTATACTTGCATTCAATGTTTTCTATATCTCTTTTTTTTTAAGATTTTCAATATAGTGGATCATTGAGTTAATGGTGGAGTTCAAGAATAGCATGGCAAAGCTCCAAGGTTGATGTTTAGGTTACTACCAAATTGATGCGGGAACCACAAGCTGGTTGCCATTATAAATGTTACTACTTTAGTTTTACTTCTGGGTTAGCACATCTAGGGTATATAGTGATTTCAATTTTCGGAATAGTGGTTTGCCTTGGTATAACAAAATTGTATATATGATTTAGGTTGTACAAACCACTGTTAATGTCGAAAGGAGAGCTTCAATATTTGTAATCATTTTCTAATATCTTTTGGAGCTTTTGTTTGAAATAAATTATTTTTTATGTAAGCCTTAATCCAGCCATAAGTTTTATGTAAATTATTTCTCCTATCATAATCAATCTCCTTAATTTCTTTGTTTATCCTTATAAAATAAGTATAATATTCTTCTAAATCAAATACACATACATATATACATACATGCATACATGCATGCATGCATGCATGCATGCATACATACATACATATATATATATATATATATATATATATATATACATACATACATATATATATATATATATATATATATATATATACACACACACTAAATAATCGTTTTTTGAGTTCAAATCTTCTTTCATTTGTTAAAGCAAATGAAATCAATATTACTTGACTTTTTGATTTTTTTTAAACATTGATTTACAAAATATATGAGTTTTGTTGTAGTATATATTAATCTTAAATTTTAATGTTTGAATCATTATGTATATATAATATAACAAGTTTGCCACATGTCAAGAAAAATATTTAATTAGATCTTAGCTAAAAATTATGATAGTGCAATCATTGAATAATATTTTTTTTATTTTAAAAATTTATAATACCATTGAATGATATTTTTTCAATTTTAAAATTTATGATGCAATTATAGTTAGCAGATCATATCAAGATCAAAATAATCACTTCAAGTTTGTGGATCAATTTGTCATTTTCAATATTATGTGATTGATAAAAGATGAAAGCATATAATTGTCTATCTTTTCTTTGGTTGTTGAAAGAAAAATATCATCTAAAACTACCCTCAAAAGACAAGGGAATGAGAATAAACCCAAGCCATATTTGACTTGGTATAAGAGAAGTATTTTAACAAAATTGCCATTGGAGTAATTTTGGTTGTATATATTGTTAACTAAGCAGTTGGTGGTTTAGTTACTTTTTTTGCAGGTGTAAAAGTTTGTATCTTCCAACCATAAGATGAAAAGCCTCCATCCATAATCTAGAAAAGATGATTACTGAATTTGCATCCATTCAAATATCTAAAGCATTTAACACATTATTGATATATTTATAATTTTTCTATCTCCTCAAAGTTTAACCAATGGGATTAAGTAGCTGAAGAGCCATTTGGAATGTGTCACTAGCATTCTTCATACATGATCATGAACAACAATATGACATATATTGTTGAGATATGTTTAGAAAAGTTACTGATAACTAGTTTTTTTTATTATTATTATTTTGCATATCTATGGGTTTTACATTTTTTTATATAGAAAGGATAATTATTTTAATCAAGGAGAGTTCGTTACTTCCTTCAACCTATCGACAATAAAAACCAGTTAATTTTCGATCCAAGTTTGAGATTTTTCAATGTGTATTGCATGTTTTGTTGATTTACGTATTGTTTCAATACTTGAATCAAAATATGCATTTTAAAAAAAAAAAATTCATAAAGCTTTTGCATCCTTAAGAAGAAAGTCTACAAGGAATCATAGTATTGGTTGCATTACAAATTTGTGGTGCTGATTAAGTCTCCTAATATAGCATCATAAAGTCCCAATGCAACCTTGAAATAAAACATTTTCTAGTTAATAAATGCTTTGATACATTCTGCTATTGACGCTTGGATCATTTTATTTGTCATAGCTGCATTAAGCTTATCTTTACGATCTCAAATTGCAAATATAATACTAGCTTTTCTATCTCCAAAAAATATACCATCAGCATTGATTTATATACACTTTTCTTGTAATTGAACTTTTATACTAGTACTAATCTCTTGACTATGAAATTCTTACAATAGCCAACAAGCTTTATTAACTATTTTCCATAGCTTGAGCTTATATCCTCCAAAAATGATCATTTATGCTTTTTCCAAACTATCTAAGTGATAATAGCATACATTGTCAATCATTCTATTTCCAATTTGTTTGGAAATTCTTGTATCTAACCCAAATGCTTTTAACTTTGCTTCCTTTGGTTCTTATTTGGAGAAGTGCAAGACTCCAAACTTATAGTGCACACTAATAATATTTAGGATAAATTATAGAAATATTTTTTTAATTTTAGTCCAATTTTACTTACACTCTTTCTATTTTAAAAAGTATCAAACTAATTCTTCAAATTTTTAAGATGTTCCAAAGTATTAAAACTGTCTATCTTCATTTATGAAATTATGTCATATGATTATCACATGATACCTTCATTTTATAAAATGACCAAAATATTTTTATCCCCATCTTCTCCCTCCTTCCTCCTCTTAGATTGCTCCCCTTCTCCACCTCCATTGTTGGCATTTCTCCTTCCTCTTTTTCCCTTCCCTCCTTCCTTCTTTCCCCTCCTCCTCTCATCCTTCTCTTTTCCCCTCCTCTCCTTTCTTCTTCCCTCCTTCCTATTCCTTTTCTTCCTCCTCATCCACTCCTCCTCCTCCTCCTCTAAGCTCGTCCATAAGTCCATCTCTATGGTGGCTCCCTCCACTTCTAGCCCTTTCTCATCGGTAATCTTTGCTTTTCTCTCATCTTCTTTCTCTTCGTCGGCAGCCCCTCCTTTCAGCTCCTTCCCTTCCTTCTCATCCACTCCTCCTCCAAACTTGTCCGTAAGCCTTCGATCCATGGTGGCTTCCTCCACTTCCACTCCATCATCGGCAACCCTTTCTTCTCTTCCTCCTCACCCACTTTTCCTCCTCATCCATTTTTCCTCCTCATCCTCATTCTCCAAGCTCATACCTATGCCCTCCCCCTCTACCTTCATCTATTTTTCACTGGCAACCTCTGTTACCCCTCCTCTTTCCTCGTATCCACTTCTCTTCTTTCTTCTCTAAGTCCACTCATAAGCTCTCCTTCTTTGTAACGACTTCCTCTACCTTCATTACTTTCTTATCAATGATATTTTCTTACTCCTTTTTCTCCTCCTCCAGGTTCGATCATAAGCCTTCCTCCTTTATAGAGACTCCACCCACACCTCCACCTCTTCCTCGCTGACGATCTCTCCTTTTTCTCTTCTTCCTCATCCATTCTCCTCCTTCTTCAATATTGCCCATGAGGTCTTCAATACTATCCTCTTCCTCCATGCCGACCTCCACAACCCCATCCTTTCCTTCTACAGTGGCTCTCTCCATCTATACTCCTTCCTCACTGGCGATTCCTTCTAAATAAGCAAAGGGCATTTTTGTTCATTGAAATGAAAAGCTAACATGTTTGTTGGTAAGTAAATTAGGATCATTTTAGAATATTTCAAAAATTTGAAGAACCAGTTTGACACTTTTTTAAGTCAAGGGGCTATAAGTAAAATTAGACTAAAATTAAAAAAATATTTTTATAATTTATTTAAATATTTAAAGAAATCCATTCATATATCATTTTGTTTATAATATAGTTCATATAATTCATCATTCAACTTCATTTTTCTTTTACTCAAATTTGCTTTTGTTGGAAGGATATTTTTGAGAGCATATCACATAAAAAATTTGATTTTTTTAGATCATGTAACTTTCAAAAATTACTCTTCCTTATCAAAAGTATGCAAATTAAAACTACTTATTTTCTTTAAATCTTCTAGTTTAGTATCAAGTGTAAACAACTCTTAATAGTGAAAATTCTTTTTTTTTATCATATCATATTATTTATAATTTATTGATCCATCAGTAATTGAGATTTTAAGAATGTTCTCTAGAAAGAATATTTGATTAATAATTATCTCATATAGCACCCTCTATCCTTTCCCATCAAAACACCAACTCTAGGTTAAGGCTTAAGATGTTAACAAAGGCCTTGGATGCTATTTTCACCAATAGCCATTTATCCTTCTAAATTTTTATCCTATTCTTATTTTTAGTTTATGAGCATACACCTACTTCAAGTAACAATTTTATATGCTTGAAACAACATAGAATTAGACTATCATAGTAATCTTCATTCCTTTTTTGCTAGTAATGCTCAACTAAGAGCATGTAATTCTCTAAAGCCACATCTCCTATCTCTTTTACTAAACAAAATTATTCTAGTTTATAATTCTAGTTTATCCAATGAACCTTCTCACTTTTCTTTTACCCCACTTATCTGGTGATAAATTTAACTACTTGCATGCTTTTTTTGAAATAAGAAAATAACTCACTAGATATATTGGAACTACTGATGTAATAATCTTCAATAAATAATTTTTTCTTTGATTTTTCCATCATAGTTCAAAGGCCTAAATAATTTCACTCCTATTAAATTACTATTCTCTTCCTTTACATCTTATGGTGTCTTCTTGTTGAATGTGATGGCTAACTTATCCAAGTTGATCATTTTCCCTAAAGCCTTCCTATATTTCTCCTTGATAGGAATAAGCCAAGAGAATGGATTGTGAAGAACTCTCATTGGTATTGTATTAGAAGAGAATTATATGTACATGGTGATTACAATAACCATGAGGTGAGCTTACCACTAAGATTTTATGCATATAATATATATTATATACAATATATGACACTCTAACAACCTCTCCTCCAAAACTCATGGTGGGTCATAAACCATGAGTTTGGAAAGAAGATGAGAATGTTGAGCTTTCATCTAAGGCTTAGTAAGTAAATCAATAGGTTGAATCTCAGATGGAAGATAATGAGAGATCATCCCTACAAGATGATGATGATAAGTGAAGAAGGCATCAATAGTAATATGCTTGGTGAGTTCATGCTTGATGGGATTGATAGCAATTTGAATGACATTAGTATGATCATAATAGAGTAGAGTTGGCTCAAAAAGGACAATACTCATATCTATAAGAAGTCAATGAAGCAAAATGATCTCAACAGTGGTAGTAGCCATAGCTCAAAATTTAGATTTAGCAAATAATTGGGGGATGGTGATCTATTTCTTTTATTTCCATGAGATAAGGGAAGTGCTAAGAAAAATATAGTAGCCAATGATGGTAGGATATATAATTGACAAAATCACTTGCCCAAGTAGCATTAGAGAAAAAATAAAGTTAAAGTCGGGAAGAACTTGATAAAAGCAAAGCTCATAAAGTAGTACCTTGAAGATAATGCAACAAATATAAGAAATGGGCATAGTTAACTTTGGGGGGGGGTCAAAAATATTGGCTTAAAACATGCACAGCATAAGAAATATCTAGTCTGAAAATAGTGAGATAAACGAGACTATCTACAAGATGTTGATAGTGAGTAAGATCATAAAAAGGTGCACCAACTCCATGCTTTAAGTTATGATAGAGCTCCAATGGAGTATCAATAATGTAGCAATTAATCAAACTAGCTATAGAGAGAAGGTTGGCAATGTATTTTTATTGAAATAAGAGGTAACTTTTGGAGCTATATGCAACCTCAAGCCCTAAAAAATATCAAAATAAGCTAAGATCAATCATCGTAAACTATGTACTAAGATACTACTTAACAAAAGCAATATGCTTTGGATTTTTCTCAATAATAATCATATCATCCTCAGCAACAATCATATTATTGATATAAAGCAATAAAAGAGTCTGACCATATGAAGAAGAATAGACAAACATGATAGGATCATGACTACTCTAAGTGAATCCAGGAGTAAGAATGTTTAGCTAATCACTCAAACCATGCATGAAGGAGCTTAGCAAAGAACATAAAGAGCCCGACAAAGATGGCGCATATGTATGGAAGGATGAGAAAGTTTTAGTAGTGATTTTATATAAACTTCCTTATATAAATCTCCATGAAGAAAAAGCATTCTTCACGTCAAGCTGATAAAAAAGCTATTGATGAATAGCAAGCATAAGTATCTACATAGTACTCATATGAGCCACCATTGTAAAGATCTCCTTAAAGTCAATGCCACACTCTTGCTCAAATTCATGAGCAACAAGACGAGCTTTATAATGTTCAATGAAGCCATGAAAGCGAGTTTTGATCTTGTAACTTGAATTCTAGATGATGAAAATCTTGTTAAAGAAAAGAGGAATAAGATCCCAAGTGCCACATGCTCCTCAGACATTACTGCATGCCACTCCGAAATATCAATAACCTCTTTAAATGTCTAGGGCTCCTAGTAAGAGTGAATAGAAGTAAGAAAAGCATGGAACTCTCTAAAGAAAGGAGGTAGAAAACAAGACTAGTGGATGAGGTAGAGGTGTCATGAGGAGTAGAGGAGCTAGAAGGCTCACTGGACGATATGGAAGACAAGACTGGTGGGGAAGGGGTAGATGTAATAGAGGAAAGATCAAGAAAAATAAGTTGGAGAGTAGAAAGGTGAAGGATTTGGTGGATGAGGAGAGGGAGTATAAAAAAAAGATACTCATGAAAAATGACATCTCGAGATAAATATATGTGCCATGAAACAAAGTCATAGTATCTATGCCCTTTATGCTCAAGACTATATCCTTTGAAAATACAAGGAGTGACAAGAGAGTTTGGTATATTCAAAGGGAGGTAAGGGGCAAAGTAAGTACAATCAAATACTTGTAGATGATCATAGAAAGGGAGGCTAGAGAAAAGTCTCTTACCAAGAGTAAGATCTCAAAAGATGAAACATGGTTGAAGATTAATAAGATAAACAATAGTATGAACAGCCCCAATCCAAACATGATGAAAAAAATAGCCAAAAATGTGAAGTGAGCTAGCAATTTCGATGATGTATCGAATGAGCACTAGGACAAGAGCGTTGAGGGAGAGTCTCCAGTGAGGCAAGGAAGTCAAGAGATTCATGAGATAGATATTCACCACTGGACTTAGAACGAAAAGTCATAAGCAATTTAGAGAATGAGCTTAAAGCATTGTAGCAAATATTTTATAAATTTGGCATGGTTGAGAGCGAGACTATATAAAATAAACTCATATAAAGCAAGAATAATCATCAATGAATATGACATAATAGCAGTTTCCATCTTTAGAAACACAAGAGAAAGGAACCCAGACATCTGCATGAACTAAATCAAAAGGTGAAATAGCTATAGGATTACTAAAGTGACATGGAAGTCTCACATGCATTCCAAGAGCACAACCTTCATAAGATGGTATATCTGAACTAGATATAGAGCCTAAGACACCACTACAAATTAACATAATAAGATGGAAACCACAAAAATAACTAAGATAATGATGCTAGATATCAAATGTAGGAGGAGAAACATCTACAAAGGTGTAGGCAAGAGAACTATGCACATGCAGGTAGTCCATTAAATATACTATATTATGATGATGGCCAACATCAATCAGATGATTGGTTCGTTGATCCTGCACAAAGCAAGAGGATGAATCAAAGGAGATAAGGCGATCATGATCAGTGAGTTGACTAACATATAGTAAAATATATATAATTAAGGAATATAGAGGATGGAAGGAACAGTTAATTAGGTGGTCTTAAGACCATCCTGTTGAGATGCCTGTAACTAGGTACCATCAATTATAACAATATGAGGTTGCATAGGAGGTGAAAAGAAAATAAGAAGAGAAGCATATGGGGTCATGTGAAAGGATGCATTAGAGTTTAAGATCCAAGTAAAACATCTACAGTTGCTGTCACTGAATTACAATATTACAGTAGCTCATTCAGATATTCATAAACATCAGTAGTGGGTGTCTATAAAAAATCATGAAAAGAGCAAATGTATAGTTATTCTAATTATTGGCTGATCAATGGATAAGATAGTGAATAATGGAAAATGAATGATGACATTCAACTCCAAAGAACTAGAGAGCTAAAGATAGGGTGTGCAACCATCAAATTTTGATAATATCAAAATATCCAAACAATAATATGAGGCCTTATCTTGAAGCTTATTGCAAAGATAAGGGAAGCTTATTTTAGATATGCATGAAGGATCGATAAGTTGGCTCTGATACCATGTTAGGATTAAGCCAATAAAATGGATTGTGAAGAACTCTCTCATCCTATCTATTGTTATTGTATTAGGAGAGAATTACATATATATATATATATATATATATAAAACCATGAGGGGGGCTTACCACCAAGTTGCATTAATATAATATATATACTATATAGAATATATAAAACTATAGTATTTTTTCTTCCTTCCTTATTGGCATTTGTAAATAGAAAAAAATTAGGAAACTGGGTCTCTGCTATCTAAGATCTGTTGATAGGATATGTTTGCTTTCCTTTAACACTTATTTGCTTCATGGAAAGAATTTTTTTCATTAGAGTGTTACTTCTGAAATATTTATTCTTGAAAATATTATGCAAAAAATATAATTTTGGCATATTTGATTGATCATGAAAAGTGATTTATTTTAGAATGACTTATATTTAGTTGAAAATCTATTTTTTTTGAAAAAATATATAAAATATCTATCCTTTAATAAAAAAAATCTTATCTTATTCTATATATTATTAATGTTTATAAATAAAAAATTATAATGGTTAAGAATATTTTTGGTCATATATCATGATGGGAGAGGGTTTCAAGTATTGTAAGGAAGAGAATGTTTATTTCAATCATAGATCTTTTGAGCTTAAAAAGATATGTTTGAAAAAAAAAAAGCCTCCCATTCCATCCCATGAGAATTTAAAAAAACCATGTTCTATATGAAATTTCTTTCTCATGAAATATGGAAATTATATTCCCATCAAAATATTCTTTTTTTCAATCTCTCTACTTCGAAAATTTTAACCAAACAAGTGTGATTTGTTCCACTTTTTATTGATGATACTTTCTATTGGATGGTGGAGTCTAATCCACCCACAAGAGGAGCCCAAGATCCAAGAAGCCCAAAGCCAAAGCCCAGAAAAAAAAGATGGGCCAGGCGGGCTCGACCCACTAGCTGGGACGGCCCAAGCACCAGTAGGTTGGCAAGCCCATGCGGGCATGCACGCATGGCCCAGGCGAGCATGCGTGGCCTAGCACTGGCGCGTGGCCCATCCGGGCGGCAACCCTTCACGAACATGCACTAATGCGCGCGGGTGTGCGCGGGCTGACCGCATTAGGCCCACGTGGCTGCACCAGGGGCATTCCCCCTTGCTTTCACGTAGTCCACATGGACCAGCCTGCATTTCATAGGCGTTTCATGCGGTCCACAGAAAATTTTGTGGATTGGATGCATAATTGGATGGGCAATGTTCATCGAAGGCTTGATCAGTAGCTTGATAGGCTTGATCTGGGGTTGATCGGACTGCCAGAAGCCTATTTGACTCCAGATTGGACTTTGTTCTCTATGTTTGATTCGATTTAAAATTGTTTTTGGGCTATAGAATAACCTATGGGCACCTGGGACTTGGCAGAATACACAGAGCATCCAAGAGTTCTTCCAAGAGAGAGAAGAGTGCTTTTTTCAAGAGAAAAAAAGAGAGAGAAAGAGAAAAAGAGAGAGAAGGCAAAGGTTTTTCTTGTAAGAAGGCAGGGGTTCTTCTTATGTCCAATCTAGGGGATCACCAGGTGAGTAAATCATCTTTAGGTGAAATTTTTTTCTTCCTGTTTAAGGCTGCTCTTGCATCCAGAAGAGAAAAAAAAGAATATTTTTTTATTTTTTATTTCTTATAAATTTTTTATTTTTAGTGAAGATATTATTCTTTGTGGTCGTGGATGTAGGAGTAAGGGACTCCGAACCACATGAATTTTTTGTGTTTGGGATTGTGAGATTTTATTTTTCATCTTTCTTTTGCAATTATCATATTCCCTGTGCATCACTCTAGAATACTTTATCTAGTCGATCCTAACAAATAGTATTAGAGTAGTATTAGGTTCGAAGGAAAGAGTGAAAGCAATGGCAAGAAATGAAGAAAAGATCAAGATTGATAAGTTCGATGAAAAAGACTTCAAGTTTTGAACAATATAGATCGAGGATTATCCGTATCATAAGAGGTTTCATTTATCTATTGAAGGAAAGAAATCTGAAGACATGTCACAAGTAGATTGAAAATTGCTGGACCTTTAGGCTTTGGGAGTTACCAGAGTAATGTTGGCTGGGAACGTTATGTTCAATATCTTGGAGGAAAAGATGACAATTGATTTAATGAAGGCTCTAAGCAACATGCATGAGAAGTCTTCAGTCTCCAACAAGGTATATCTTGTGCGCTATCTATTTAATTTGAAGATGCTCAAAGGTGCGTCTGTTGTTGATCATTTTAATGAATTTAATTTAATTACAAGTCTATTAAGCTCTGTTGATATTAGTTTTGAGAATGAGATTCATGATTGCTGTGAGTAGTTCTAATGGCTCAAGCAAGCTGAGATTTGAAAAGATTCAAAATCTAATTCTCAGTGAAAATATTAGGAGGAGAGAATCCAAAGAAAACTCTAGTACTGCCTTAGTTCCTCAAGAAGATAGAGAAAGAACTATACAGTTTTAGCAAAAAAGCCAATCAAGATCAAAAAATGATGGTTGTTGGCACTGTAGCAAGAAAGGACACATTAGAAAGAACTGCTAGGCAAGAAAAGAGAATAAAGATCAGAACGAAGAATCCATCAATACAGCAACAGAAGCAATAGCTGATGTCCTAGTCCTCAACATGGACAGTCTGATGAATTCATGGATCTTGAACTTTGGAGCTTCATTTCACTCTACCTCATAGAAAGAGTATATGATAAATTATACTATCAAAAATTTTGGAAAGATTTATCACGATAATGATGAATTGCTGGATATTGTAAGGAAAGGTGATGTGCATATAAAGATGCCAAATCAATCAGTATGGAAGCTCAAGAATGTCAGGTATGTCCCAGGTTTAAAGAGCAATCTGATTTCGATAGGGCAGTTAGATGCTAAAAGATACGCTACAACTTTTGTTGGAGGCTCTTGGAAGATCACCAAAGGTGCTACAGTGATAGCATGATGCAGTAGGCTGGATATCCTCTGTATGACCAATAGCATCAGAGATTCAGTGATTAAAAAATTAGGATCGTGTATGGCCTCTAAAGTTAGTTGAGTGGAGATATCGCACAGAATACTAACCTATTTTTAAAAAAAAAATTTAATTTCAAGTGGATGCATATTTGGATGTTTTAGTCTCCAAGTGGAAGAGTTGTTGGGTGGTGGAGCCTAATCCATTCATAAAAGAAGCCCAAGATCCAGGAAGCTCAGAAGAATCCCAAAGCCAAAGCCCAGAAAAAAAAAAAGACAGGCCAGGTGGGCTTGGTCCGCTGGCTGGCGTGGCCCAGGAACCAATAGGCCGGCAGGCCTACGTGGGCGCACGTGGCCTAGTAGGGCTGCAGCCCTTTGCGGGCATGCGCTAACTCGTATGGGGTTTCCCCCCTGGTTTCATATAGTCCACATGGGCCAGCCTTCGTTTCACAAGCATTTCACATGGTCCATAGAAAATTCTATGGACAGGATGCGCGATCAAATGGGCGATGTTCGTTGGGGGCTTGATCTATGGTTGATTGGACGGCTAGAAGCCTATTTGATTTTAGACTGGACTCTGTTCTCCATGTTTGATCCGATTTGAAGCTATTTTTTTGCTATAAAATAGCCTGTGGGCACCTAGGACTTGGCAAAATGCACGGAGCATCCGAGACCTCTTCCAAGCAAGAGAAGAGTGCTTTTTCCAAGAGAAAAAAGAGAGAGAAAGAGAAAAAAATAGAGAAAATAAGGGTTCTTCTTGTAAGAAGGCGGGGGTTCTTCTTGTGTGCAATCTAGGAGATCACTAGATGAGTGAATCGTCTCTAGATATGATTTTTTTCTTTCTATTTAGGATTGCTTTTGCATCTAGAAGAGAAAGAAAAAGAATGATTCTTTTTATTTTTATCTCTTATAAACTTTCTATTTTTAGTGAAAATATTATTCTATGCAACCATGGATGTAGGAGCAAAGAACTCCGAACCATGTGAATTTTCTATACTTGAGCTTGTGAGATTTTATTTTTCTTCTTTCTTCTGCAATTATCATATCTGCTATGCATTACTCCAGAACACCGTCTAGTCAATCTTAACAACTGGTATCAAAGTAGTATCAGGTTCGAAGGAAAGAGTGAAAGCAATGGCAGGAAATGAAGAAAATATCAAGATCGACAAGTTCGATAGAAAAGATTTTATGTTTTAGAAGATGCAGATCGAGAATTATCTATATCAGAAGAAGCTTCATTTATCTCTTGAAGGAAAGAAACATGAAGACATGTCACAAGCAGATTGAAAATTGCTGGACTACCAGGCTTTGGAAGTTATCATACTAACGTTGTCCATGAACGTCACATTCAACATCCTTAGGAAAAAGACGGCTATTAATTTGATGAAGGCTTTGACCAACATGTATGAGAAGCCTTCGGCCTTAAATAAGGTATATCTTATGCATCATCTATTTAATTTGAAGATGCTCGAAGGTGCATCTATTGTTGATCATATTAATGAATTTAATTTGATTATGAGTCTATTAAGCTCTATTGATATAGTTTTAAGGATGAAATTTGTGTTTTAATTTTACTGTTTTCTTTGTCCGAGAGTTGGGATGCTACCATGACTACTATGAGTAGTTTTTGTAGCTCAAGCAAGTTGATATTTGAAAAGATCCAAAATTTGATTCTCAGTGAAGATATCAGGAGAGAATCCAAAAAAGCTCTGATTCTATCTTGATTAGTCAAGAAGGCAGAGGAAGAACTATACGGTCCAAGCAGAAGAGCCAATCAAGATCGAAAGGTAATGGCTGTTGGCACTACGGCAAGAAAGGATACACCAGGAAGAACTGCTGGACAAGAAAGAAAAACAAAGATCAGAACAAAGAATCTATTAATATAGCAATAGAGGCAATAACTGATGCTCTAGTCCTCAGTATGGACAGTCCGATGGAGTTATGGATCTTAGACTTTGGAGTTTCGTTTCACTCTACCTCATAGAAAAATGTATGATAAATTATACTACCAAAAATTTTGGAAAGCTTTATCTCAGTATAACATGAACCGCTGGATATTGTAGGAAAAGATGATGTGCATATAAAGATGCCAAATCAGTCAGTATAAAAGCTCAAGAATGTCAGATATATCCCAGGTTTAAAGAGGAATCTGATTTTGGTAGAGCAGTTAGATTCTGAAGGATACGCTGCAACTTTTGTTGGTGGCTCTTGAAAGATCACCAAAGATGCTATGATGATAACACGAGGCAGTAGGCCGGATATCCTTTATATAACCAATAGCATCAGAGATTCAGTGATCAAAAAATTGGGGCCGTGTATGACCTCAATTGACCTCCAAAGTTAGTTGAGTGGAGGTGCCACATAGAATACTAACCCACTTTTGAAAGTTTTTTTTTTTTTTTTTATTTTAGGTAGATGCATGTTTGGATATCTTATTCTTCAAGTGGGAGAGTTATTGGGTAGTGGAGCTTAATCACCCATAAGAGGAGCCCAAGACCCAAGAAGCCCAAAAGAAGCCCAAGGCCAAAGCCCAAAAAAAAAGAAAGGCAGGCCAAGTGGGCTTGGCTCGCTGGCTGGTGCGGCCCAGGCACCAGTAGGTCGGTAGGCCCACGCTGGCACGTGCAGCCCAGCAGGGCTGCGACTCTTCGAGGGCACATGTTGATGCATGCGAGCCAGTCGCGGCAAGCCCACGCGGCTGCACCAAGGGCGTTTTCCCCTGGTTTCATGCAATCCACATGGACCAGCTTGCATTTCATAGGCATTTCATGCGGTCCATAGAAAATTCTGCGGATTGGATGTGCGATCATAATGGGCAATGTTCATCGGAGGCTTAATCAGTGGCTTGATGGGCTTGATCTGGGGTTGATTGGATGGCCAAAAGCCTATTTGAGTCCAGATTAGACTCTGTTCTCCGTGTTTGACCTATTTTGAAGCTATTTTTTGGCTATAAAATAGCCTGTGAGCACTTGGGGCTTAGCAGAATGCACAGAGCATTCGAGAGCTCTTCCAAAAGAGAGAAGAGTGCTTTTTTTCAAGAGAGAAAGAGAAAGAAAAGCAAGGATTTTTTTTGTAAGAAAGTAGTTCTTCTTGTGTGCAATCTAGGAAATCATCAGATTAGTGAATCATCTCTAGATGAAATTTTCTCCTTCCTGTTTAAGGCTGCTCTTGCTTCCAGAAGAGAAAGAAAAAGAGTTATTCTTTTTATTTTTTATCTATTGTAAACTTTCTATTTTTAATGAAGATATTATTCTGTATGGTCGTGGACGTATGAGTAAGAAACTTCGAACTACATGAATTTTCTATATTTAGGCTTGTGAGATTTTTTTTTTTCTTCCGTAATTACCGTATCTTCTGTGCATTACTCTGGAATACCCTGTCCAATCGATCCTAACACTCTCTTCCCTTCATTTTTCGTGAATCAAACAAATCCTTAATAAGAATAGAATAAGTCATAAAAGGAATACATTTCATAGGCCAAGGTCGTCCATTTTCCACCAATCCATTGTAAGCACCATTTGCTCCCAAAAAAGCCATTCCACTATCGTAAGTTTTGCTAATGTCTAGTTTTAGAGTTAAATAAAACACCAAACTTATTCTTCAAATAATGGATCCCTTCAAAAGGCATAAAAATGTTGTTAGTGATTAAAGTCCTTTTTGGCTGGGCTTTTGAAGTGCCAGAAAGCACTTTCTGATCCTTCAAAAATGCTTTTAGATGATGCAGTGATATTTGATAAAAAATTAAGAAGTTATTTTGGCTTTGCAAGAAAGCTAAAAAAGTTTACTTAAAAAAAACTCAATTTTGAAGCTTTCTCCAAAAGTACTTTCTAGCTAGTATCGATAAATTGTTTTGATTTAAATAAAATTTTCTTAATAACTAAAATATCCACTAACAAATCTTATAATTATATCTTATATCATATCATATTATATCATTATACTATATATAATATAATACGATAATAAATTAATATTATGATATATTATAAATATATAATATAATCTATTATAGTATTATTATGTTATAAAATATAATTTGATATAATAATACCTAATAATATAATAATATATTATATTATATTATATTATAATTTATTATTAGATTAGATTATAATCCATTATATTATCTAACATTATATATTACATCATAATTATAATATTATATTATACTATTATAACATAATTAAATTAAATTAAATTAAATTATATTATTATAATATTATAATAGACTATTATATTATGTTTATAACTTAAACATAATTATATTTTAAAAATATTATTTTATTATTATTATTATCATATAATTTAAAAATAATAATATAATTTGATATAATAATAACTAATAATATAATAATATTATCATATTATATTAGCATAATGTAATATGTTATATTATAATTTATTATTATATTAGATTATAATCCATTATATTATATAATATTATATATTACATCATAATTATAATAATATTATATTATAGTTATAATATTACATTATAATCATGATTATAATATGTTATATTATATTATATTACAATATTGTATTACATTATATGATAATAAAATTATAATATAATAAAATATTTTAAAATATAATAATATTTAAGTTATAAACATAATATAATCTATTATAATATTATTATATTATAATAATATAATATAATATAATATAATTATAATAGTATAATATAATATAATTATATTATAATCTATTATTAGATTAGATTATAATCAATGTTGGGGATAAACCCCGCTCCTGCCAAAGTCCAGTTCGATCCTCAGCCTAATGCAATCAATAGCTGTGGAAGAGCTTCAGCGGTCGAACCGAACCCCTTCAACTGGTCGAACTCCCAACGACCAAGCCCCTTCGAACTCCCAGCGGTTGAGCTCCTTCGAACCCCTTCAATCGGTCGAACTGCATAGCGGCCGAGCTCCTTGGACTCCTATCGATCGAGCTCCTTCGAACCCCTTCAGCCGACCGAACTGCTTAGCAATCAAGCTCCTTCGAACCTCTCAGCGGTTGAGCTTCAGTCGGACTCCCGCGAGAGCCGAACTCTCTCCGCGCCCTTCCAGTCAGACGCCTGCAAGAGCCGAACTCCCTCCATACATCTCCTTCGGCCGGTCGAACTCCTTCCAAACTCCCTAGCAATCAAGCTTTAGCCGCATACCTCCAGCGAGACGCCCACGAAAGCCGAACTCCTTCCGAACTTCCTCTTCAGGAGTCCGAACTTCTTTAGAATCGATATATGCCAAAGTTCACCATGCTTGCTTCCTCAAAGCCATGGCTATTAAAGCTAGACGAACGGTCACCATCAGTCTACCACAGGCGACGCTACAGGCGGCTTCGCCAGACGTCGAGCAGCCCACCACTTTCGAACGGTATAGCTATCGCTATCGACCTGACGATACCATCCTCTCCGCATCGAATCCGGTGCAGCCTTGAGCGGCCCGCCACCAGGCAGCCGCAGCTATCACCATCAAGCTTCATCTATAAAGGACCCTCCAAATATGCTAGCTTTAATATCTAATCTTTAATCTTCTTTTCTAAGCTCTGCGAAACTCATTTCCGAGCACTCCATTCCTATGGACCAGAGCTGACTTGATCGTCGAAGGGTCCTACCGAAGCCACCCCCACCGGCTCCAAACAGGACTTTGTTTTGTAGGTCCCCGACAGCAACCTCACCCACCTCCACTCCAACTGATTCTGACGACGATCAAATTCTACGTCAACAATCAATATATTATATTATATTATAAATTATATTATATTACAATAATATGTTACATTATATGATAATAATATTATATAATATAATAATATTTTAATATATAATAATAAAATATAATATATTGTATTACATTATTCTCTATTCTACTATATTATATAATATTTTTATTATCATTTTATCATATTAAAAATATTTTTTTTATTTTAGTTGTCAAACATATCTTAAAATTTTAAAACACTTTATAAATATGATTATCAAATAATTTTTTATAAAAATTTTATTTTTAAAAATTTTATTTTATAAAATTCTATTTTTAAAAGCTTTAAAAATTATATTGCCAATAATCCCAAATAGAGCCTAAATGACCAGAATCAACGGCACTTTGACTTTCTGAAATTATTCAACCTATTGGCCAATGTTTTTGAAATCACATTGTAGATCACACTGAAAAGACTTGCGGGTCAAAATTGTGCCATAGAATCAAGATTCTTGGTTACAGGAATGAGAGCACCACAGGTAAAATCTATTTTATCCAAGAAATGGCCATCATTTAGAAAATCAATGGAAGCTTTAGTAACATCAGGGCCAACAATGTTCCAATGTTTTTGGAAATAAGGCGCAAATAAGCCACCAGGCCCAGGTGCTTTTAAAGGATGGATTTGCACTAAGACAAGATGTTACTCGTTAGTCATGAAGTTTTGAAGCAAGTTTCCATTCATTTTATCTGAGACATACCTTTCTACCATCTCATGAAATAGAACGGATTCGAGCTTTTTTTTGCTTTTTCTTTTTTTTTTCTTTTATTCAATTTACTGAAGCTGCAATATCCTCAACTTTGTTCTCGTTCATCATCTTTGGGCCTTGAAATCTTATTCATCCTGTCTTAGAGATGCCTTTGCCTGAAAAAAAATGATGCGTTTCCATGCTTCCACATTGCTTCCTCAAGTGCCAAAGCCAGATTTAATTGTTTCCCAGGTGAACATTCTTCATTATGCTTACTTTCTGTTGGCGACCCTGGAATTTTTATATATATATATAAAAAAGCTCATCTCTCAAGTCTTCTATTTGCTTTTGAACATGGCCAAATCTGTCTGTTTCTGATCAAGTGAGGAAGAGTCAGAAAAATAACTTTGAACCTTATCAAGCATAAATTATCTGATCACAGATGAAAGCAATTGTTTCATCTCAATAAAGCACCTTGATTTCTCACACAATAGAATTAATGCGCAGCAAATGTCACAAAAATCAGAACAAGTACATTAATGCAATATCATTGACTTGACTTTGTCCTTGTTACCTAAGTCCTACACAATTTCAAGAGACTAATAGATACTACTCTTAAGTTGAATAAGGGACTTGGTTGGTAGCCTGAAGAACAACTTGGGAATTAGAGACACCCATTTTAAAAGGCAATAAGATTTTTAAAAATTTAACCCGACATATTATTTGATTCCCATCTCGTGAACTCGTAAACCTGCACAAGAAAATCAACAACTATATTTACCTGAAGTTTATACTTAATATGGAGGAATATATGAAGAATAATTTTCAATTCTCAAGCAATAATCTAGTTATTCATAAGTTATAAGCATTCCTACAATAAGAACATGGGCAACTGCATTAGCATCATAGTAACAATATTTTTTAAATTATTATGAATTTTAAAACTGCTCACAACTTTTTCTTTGGTTGAAAGATACCATGCATTATACTAGCAGTCCAATCAAAAAGAACTATTAAATGTTATATAATTCATTCATGACTTATTCACTAAATGATCATGAATCAAAAGTGATGCTTTCAGACTTTATCACTGCAAGTTATTTTTTCGCTATTGTTAAATGTCCTTATCAACTAGATTAGCAGAGAAAATTAAGAAAATTGGGTGCCAATAGAATTTAACTTTGATCATATATGTTACTATAAAGAGTTGAAATACCAAGTAGTCCAGGGAGAAACACTAGGTTTGTACCACAGTGGATTGACAAAACCACAAACCATTTTTCTGAGCTAGAAACTGATTTCAGCTAGGTAATTTCTGTCTTATCCTTTTTTTAAATTTCATCAATTGTCCAAACACCAATGCAAGAGTAGTTGGTAAAATTAAGGAAAACTCCCATAAAACTGAGATTAAACCTTCTCAGTTCACTTGATCCATGCCAAAATTATGAATTCGAGATCAAAATTAATGAATTTTGGGATTTTAGGTTGATCCCCAGGACCCAAATCGTATAAATTTGAAAATAACCCAAGCAATGCATTTGCTCAAGTAGATTTTATGGAAATGGAGACAAGAAAGGTCCTATCTAGAAAGCCACAAAAATATTTTTTTCGGCTATTTATTTAAAAATCAAATTTTCTATAAGTTAATTCTAAAATAAAATAATAATTTCTGGAGGAAAGATATCATCTTTACACCACTAATGTGTACATGCTACCAAAATTAGGAATACAATCAATGAAACCTTGATGTGCTTAGGTTCCACTAATTTTGAGGCCCTTGCAATTTTTAAATCAATCGAATAAAAGGACCTTCATTTGAGATTGATTTTTTCACATGCTGTGCACATGGGGCCAATCTATGAAAGCCCTAAATAAAAGAATACCTTCTAGCATAATTTTAAAGTTTTTAAATTATTTTAGAATTAATTATAAGATATTTAAAATTTAATATGTTGAAAAATACGGCTATAAAGTTAGATTATTAAATACAATTTTCATGGTAAGTAATGCATTTTCATTAAAGAAATTATTTTATTAATTATTTATTTTTAATTATGTATAAATGTTTAAAACATATTTTGAAATCATAGGAAGAAAAGATAAATGGTATCAAAAGAAATATGGTAAATGCCCCAAAAAGATGCATGTAATGTCTTTGCACTTTAGGTAAGCTATACAAATTTTGAAAAGTAAAAAGTGATTTTGAATTGCAAGTTTCACTACACCTTAATAGTATTTGAATATATCTTTTCTTCGCTTGTTAGCATTCAATTGCTAATTTTAAGATATATATCTTTTGAGTACATTTTAGATTACAACTCGTATGATCATAAATGATATTGATATGTTTATCATAGATAGAAAACCTCAAAGGAATAGCAATACCATATTGGAATTTCAAATTTCTTCCTTTCTTTTTTTTCTTTTTTATTTGGTTTGATAGTTGTCAATGTGTTTTACATTTTTATCTTTTATTTTTCAAATGTTTCTTAGGCTTAGGTGAGTTTTTAAGCCTATGGTTGGGTTTATGATATCGTACAGGCCCTAGTACCAATTTGGTATTTGGTTGTCTTCCACTCTCTCTTTTTCTCCCTTCCTCTTTTTTCCCATGTTCCAATGCGACAAAAGAGGAAGAAGAAAGCAATTAGGAGTCTTCTAACAATGTTCTGGTTAGTCTTGGATAAAATAAGTGGTTCCAATTCCTCTTCACTTGGTAGCCAATCGGTTCAGTACCAGGAACGCTTAGTATTGTCGCTCAGAGTCACAAACCCATCTCGGGACTTGGTTGAGCACCAGCCCGACCTGGGACAGTAGGCATGAACCAATATGGAGTGAGACCCAAATCCCTGTATTTAGCTTTATCTCTGTGCTTTAATCGGATCTAATAAAATATAACATTATACACCATCCTAGAGTGTTCTTTTTCTAAAAAAACACTTTTCCTTTTATGCCACCATTTTTTGCATGAAAAAGCATTATGTTGGGAAAAAAAGTTACTTCTATGTAGAGCTTTCCTTTTTGCACTATTTTTTTTCATCTGTCATTTTGATGTAGAAGGCAATCATTCATTTATCTTTTCACAGTGATAATGATTTGATTCTCTTCATTCATACTTACCTTAATTCTTGTGAATTTTGAAGTAATAAACTAACAAACCTTTTATTGCCAGCATGAAGTCAGTGATAGAACGCTACAACAAGACCAAAGAGGAGCATCATCTAGTTATGAATGCAAGTTCAGAGACTAAGGTACATTTGAAGCACAAGTATATCCTGTACCATCACCTAAATAGTTTAAAGTTGTCATCTTTTCTCTAACTCGTGCTTTGCCAATTAGTCTACACAAACCAGTTGACATTAGATTCTTGACTTTATGATTCCTTAACTATTTTCAAGCAAAAATGTGACTAAATAGTCATCATCATGGAACATACACAGCTTCAGCTCAAGTTTCTTTTGGTTGCTCAAATTTGGATACTTCTCTTGTGAAAATATCATAACCTAAGATGTCCTCTTAATTTCATTTATTCATATAGCTTAAGCCAAAAAAAAGAAAAAAGAAAAAATGGGCTATGTTTACAATACTTAATAATTGAGTAATCATTCACATGGAAACCGAACATAGATGTCAAAGATATCTATTATCTGATTTTTTTTTTTCAATGCATAGCAAGGTAGATTTTTTTTTGGATGGTTGTAACAGGCTGATCTTCACATATTAGAATAATCTTAACAATTTTTCTAGCTCAAAGGTATCATACATAATGATTCTAGCTAAATCAACACCTGCAAAAAGTCTATTGATGGAGTGGAGAATTAGTTTACCATAGGTATCGTTCTTGGCATATGAGAATTTTGTTCATCCAGGTCTGACTACGAGTCTTTGCTTCACATAGATGGACATGGACTCTTCCTCCTTTACCCAAACAATTTTGGTCACTAATACGAGCTTTTAGAAGATCCTCGATCATGGCTGCATTACACAATTGCAAGGTCAAGAATAATGAGGCGTAAGATTAGCAACAGAAGTCTTTCATGCTTACCTACAAGCAGACCTTCATGAGTTCAAACCAAATATTCTATGAATCAATTTTCAATTTATCAAAAGATTTGAAATAGGATTTTTGATGTCAAAATAGAATAAACAAAGAAGAGAAAATGAAGAATTACCTATAACCAACGGAAAAAAATCTATTGTTGTTGGTCATACTGGGTAAAATGTGAGTACGATGTGTCATTCCTAAACAAAGCAGTCTAAAGCTAAGTTACATGGCCTAAAATACAGTGCAGAACACTAAATGAATTTACAACTAAGTCTGACATCTAGATACCAAGATCATAAGAAGAAAGAGATAATCATAGCAGGATTTTGACAATGATTTTTCTGCTTGAAAGAGTTCTACTTCTACACGTTTTTTATCCTATTGATCTCATTAAAAAATTTTAAATTCCTATGTAATTTTTGTTACTTTCTTTGCTCTGAAAGTGGCATGGTGGTTTGCGAATCAAACTATGCACATGTTTGCATATGATCATTCTATCTTCTCAAATGTGATTTCTCACTTGACGCTGCTATGGTGCTACCTGTTTCAAACTGATACCTTTTTAATTCACTTTAATATGGGAAGCTTGATCATTGCTTTTTTTTTTCCCAACCATATGGTAGTCATTACTCATCACCATCAACCATCTAGTGGTCAGTACTGCTAGTTGCTTGACTGTCACACTTGATTGTCACACTTAATAACCAGAAGACTGCTACTTTTTAGTTGGTATAGTTCATTGCTTATTTCTAGTTATGATCATGGATAAGTACTAATAACCAGTAATCTTAATCACTACTAGTGTTGGCTAGCAGCTTTTCAGTTTGTTGATCACACCACTGCTTCTGTTCCAGTGTTTCGGAGTTAAGTATCATACCATCCGATGGCTCCTACTTGTTCACAAGTGGAGAAAAAGAATTCCAGATTGTCCCCTCAATTGGGAATTAGTAAAGTGAATAAAGACATTTTTGTTGTCATATGTTCTCACTTAGGATGTTTGATGGTGAGCTATTCATCATCCTTCTTGATAAAATGTCACTCTGTAGTCATCAACACTGTAGTCATCCAAAGTGATACGAATAGAATCCACACCGATCTGTTGGCAATGATTTGGGGATGCATTCAGGTGTCCTCAATTATAAGTTGAAAGTTATAGACGCAAAGCAAAGCAATCCTAACAACCATTTAGTCAAGAATGAAAGACTACTGGTGAAATAAGACCACATTAGGGTCTTTCCAAGAGACATAAGGCCACACCAAAAAGTCATGACCAGACGTTTGCATGGGCTAAAGTGGGGGAGTCAACCGGTTTTACCTACCACTGGAGATATGAACCAATGACTCACCATATAAAACTGATATACTCTAACTGCTAAGTAGGTGTTTGTTCAACCATCTTATTCAAAGGGTAGAAACTGACCAGCAGACCATGCTGCTCTCATTATGAGTTGATCTTACCTGGTCTGGTTAGGAAAGAACAAAGTTTGAGGCCTTATCAGGCTTACAAATTTTTTTCATAATTGTTGGCCATACTAAAGATGCCTTTGAAGTGAGTTGGTCTGTCTAATATAAAGGAAATGTTGACCTTGAATTGGAAATGCTATGAAAGCATCTACCTCATTCAATGCATTCCTATAGCCCCATCGCATGGCTTAAAAGTCTATAAACAAGAGCTTGCAAAGAGGAACCATGACAATTTTACAAGAGCCATTAACTATCAAGCATTGTGACTTTGCAATTGACCAGACATATTGTAAAATCAATAATTGAGTTTTCCTTTGATAAATATTGAGTGAACGTGGTGTAAAGCTGATGGTGGTGATTTTGTTCTCCAAAGGCCGAATAATCCATGGTTCAAAATCAGTTTTCAATTTATGTTAGGATTTTCCTCATTTTCCCTATAAAAAAGCCTTGTATTACTTCTTCTCATGTAGAGTTAATTGTATGACACAAAAATTATTCAATCCACATAATGTTTCCCTAGGCCTATGCATGGTCATTGGTCATTGGTCATTGATCGAAGACTGCCTGTCAAATTGGAGATAGCTTTCGTGCCAAGGATTTACATCTTGCTTAAATGAGATAACATTGCTGGTACTATACTGTTCTAGTAGTAAATCAGGAGCTAGGAGATCTACGAGACACTGATCTGTTTATGGGCTGGGACATCCCTTGTCTCAACTCAAACTAGTTGGGATCAGCCAATACCAAGACTGATTTAGCAGGTACCAGGCATGAGTCAACTAGGAGGAAAGATCCACCTACCCTTGCAGGTGTTGGCATCAGTGACATCACCATACACCCATCGTAGATTCAAAAGAATGTTTTGCCATACCAATCGATACTAGTACATACATTACACCGTACAGTACCGCTACCAAATCAGTATGCAGTACAAGGATGTATCAAGTATTGGTATATCGAACCGATCCCATACTAGGTTTACCAATACAGTAATAGAATGGTATCGGTATAGAGTCTAGTACCGAGACGACAAACTTTGTTCAAAACCATATCAATAGTCATTCAAATACCTATTTAGAATGGAAATAAAAAAAAAAAAAAACAAACCATCCTAAGAGACAAGGCTGTAGTGTCTTGATATTGTCCTAACCTGGGATAGGGCTTCGTATCAATATCTTGAACCATGCCTGAAGCTTCATGTGAAGATGCCAAATGATTAATTCAAGTCCTAATTTAGTCTAAATTTATAAATTATTCTCTATCATGTTGCATTGGTTCATCAATCTTAATAGAAGTTTGGCTTGTTAATCTAAAGTCTTGATCCAACCTATAAGCTTAATAGCAATCATGGTATGATACAAGCTGTAGCCAAAAGAATGCATGACAAACAAAAATTCATAATAAACTGGTGGAAGAGCTAAGAACTATTAGATAACTTGTACGATAAGCCAATCAAGTTCAGCCTAGCTTCAACTGCCAAAAGTCATAATGCTGATGCTGGGGGCAGATGAAAGGGGAAAGGACTCAAATTTAATGCTTGTAGATGCTCATGAGGAGTGACAAGAATTACTTGTGAAATCATGAATGACTCAAGTGCATTGAAAGGCTAAGTGGAAAGATGCCCTAGTGTCAGCTCTTGTCCTTTAAAAACTTATCATAATTTACTTGTTTTTTTATTTTATATCATAAGTTCATAACTAGTCATGACTCCTTGAAATAGGCAGAAATATAAGTTGAAGCTGGTATAGAACAAGAATAACAAAGATATAACAATGCACACTAAGGTTTATTGAATAGAAATTTTAATGGTGTAAGAAATGAATAAAATGATAAATGGAGGACCAATGGTCAAAAGTTCGGCATTGAGAATAAATGGAGGACCAATGGTCAAAAGTACAGCATTGAGAATAATTGGGCCATATCTGGCAAATTCACCAGATACTAGGAAAGAGTGTGGACAATCAAAAATTTGGAACATATAAAACAAAACAAAATAAATGTGAGAATTCTAAAATAGTTACATTTCTTTATGTAAAAGCAAGTACTAGAAGGAGAGAATAATAAATGGTAGCAAAATAACACCATCATCAACAATATATTGCATCTTTAATCTGTAACACACAATTATAACATAATCGTGATTAACTCATCAATAAATCATGAAATTTATGTAAAATTGAGAACAATTGATTAATTGTGAACTTGTTGATCTACAGGGAATGGTATGGAAAACAGTTCAAATATGGAATCGTACAAGAAACTTAAGAACTTATTCAATAGTTGGAGAATATTGATACTATATGGAGGAGATATGGTTCTTTCACCAATTAATGTTTAGTCATTCCCATCAACATAGATGATCATTTTGACCACACCTTGACCTGTTTTCAAGAATTTTTACATCTTTTTAAAGAATTTCTAAGGCCTTAAAGAGTCCTAGGTCAGTGTGGAGGTCCTTGATCTATCATCCTAATCCTCAATTCTTCAAATTACAATGAAACTTAATCATGATACAATCAAGTTTGCCATGTCATATTATTTGTCAGATTTTGCATGACAAATTCTTTGTCAACCCTGTGTTGGATCAAAAAGAAGCTCAAGGAGGCTCTGGTGAATTTTTTAAGGACCTAACAAGCAAGTTTCTATAAGCCACTTGATTTTCAAGAGCAAAAAAGGCTTTGAAACACATGAATTTATTATTGCTAGTCTCCCCCTTCCTCATCACTTTGATTTAGTTCTTTTATTTATCACAAATTGTTTAATTCTCTTATTATTTTTGCAACCCTTCTCAACTTGCGTCCATATGTTCCTCTGTCAATCAATCTTGTTTTGCTCTTTGTGACATGGGTTGTCTGTATCTCTTGGTCATTTAGACCTTAAAATGAATTCCAATATTAGCATTCAAACTGTGTTAAATCAGCACATACAATTATGTTAGTACATGCCTTGGATTGGTAATTAATATTTTTAGGAAAGAACATCACCTAAAGACCACAAGAAATGGCAATAATCCGAATTGCAGATTGAGTTGACAGCATTTTGCAGTTGAATGTGCTAGACATGAGTCAGCTGCTTGACACCCCTCTCCTCCTTGATAGAAGTCCTGCATTTGAAGCCAATGGTATCATTCCCACCATGTTTCTCACAAAAAAAAGAGAACAAATAAATAAAATGTTGAGTTTCGACGCCTCAATTCGATCCACAGCAGCGAAGGAAGAGCTCACAAAGAAGCCACAGCAGCAAAGCCCATGATAGGAAAAGCCCATGGCCCCACACGGCCTGTATGCGTGCAAGGCCTGCAATAGGGCACGGCCCAGGCAAGTGGGCGCAAGCCCAGCGCACAGGCGAGGCCCAAGATGCATGGGTGTGCGAGTAGCCCGTGCGTGGGTGAGGCCCAGGACGCACGGGTGCACGCATGGGCGTAGCCTAGGATCGCACAGTCCACCGGCCAGCTGGGATCTCTACACGGTCCACACCTCCCGTATGGATCCTTAGTGGCTTATGGAGTTTTTATGCAGTTTATGGCTGGTTTTGGGCTGGTTTTTTGTGCAGCATGCAATCGGATGGCTGCAGAAGCTCACAAGCATGATCAGATGGCCAAAAGGTTTATTTGGATGTTGTTGGGAGACCTAAATCGACTCTAATTGAGGTTTAAGACCTTTAAAAGGCCCTGATAGGAGCTGTGGCAGATTATGATAGGTCGGCAGATCAGAGCGGCAGTCGAGAGCTGGTAGAAAGCAGAGGTGCAGCGATGCTTCGGGCGGACTGCCAGGCAGCAGCCAAAGCTACGAGAGGTCTCCTAGAGAGTGAGAGCTTTGTTAGAGATTATGCTTCTTGTTGAGAGAGGGATTGATGCATGAGAACTAAGAGGGTGTGATCTCTTGTAAATTTCTCTTTCTCATAGTGAAATTTGAATGCCCTATAGAGGCAAGCCTTGGCTTGATCCATGTATTTGATTGTATTCTTTCTTGTATCTCTTCTTCCTTTCTGTTGCGGTATCGACATCATTACCGATGTTTCGATCTTAGCACGAGGAGATCCGTATTCCGCATAAGGGATCTTCCTAACAAGTGGTACCAGAGCAAGTGGTATCACAACAATTGGTATCAAAGCCAAATTATTAGAGCGTCAGATTTTTCGAGTTACGGTGGTGTTGATCAACATTGAAGATGGAAAAGACATGCTCAATCAAGATAGAAATCAACCGATTTGATAGAAAGAGCAATTTCTTTCTGTGACAAGTAAGGGTGAAAGATGTGCTTATCCAACAAGAATTGTTTGATGCTCTCTTGTACGAGAAGAAGCCAGCGACCATGGAGGTAAAGGATTGAAAGTGACTCCACATGCAGACGATAAGCACGATCTGCTTGTACTTGACGGATGATATGATGATCTATATATTTAGCGAGTCTTCCCTGACGGTGATGTGGTCGAAGCTCGAAAAAATATACATGGCAAAATCACTCACCAACGCTCTCTTCCATTAGAAGCAGTTCTACCAACTGCAGATGAGCAAGGGGCAGAGCGTGTAGGAGTATCTCAGCAACTTTCAGAAGATCCTCACCGATCTTCTTAGCATTGGTGAAAAGATTGAGAAAAAGATCAGAACATTGATCTTGCTCTCATCACTTCTTTTGAGTCTTTGGTAACTGCTCTTCTTGTAGGGAAGAGCACCATCAAGATGGACGAGATTACTTCCGCACTTCTCCAAAATGAGATTCTCAGACGAGAGAATCGAGCCTCAAGTTCAAATAGCGACTCGGCTATGGTGGTGACTAAAGGTGATGGTGGCAGAAGATGAAGCGACAGAGGATCGTAAGATGGGCGGTCCAAGTTCAAGTCAAAGGACTAGCAAGATCAGATACTATCGATGTGATGAGTTAGGCCATTGAGTCAAAAATTATCTGCAACTCAGAGATCAGATGAAGGCTATTACGATGGCAGTCCAAGGTAGCGACAATAATGAGACCGATGATATGCTTATGAGCTCTTATAAGATATCTACTTCTTTCCAACAATGGATTTTAGATTATGCATGTTCGCATCATGTTTGTTGCAGAGAAAAGCTGGTTACTTCCTAAAAAGCTGGTTACTTCCTGAAAAGCTGTGAGGGCACTGTTCATTTGCCGGATTGATTGAACTGTACGATCAAGGGCATCAAAATCGTCAGCTTGCAGAAACATAATAAAATAGTGAAGAAATTGTGTGAGATTTGATACATACCCAATTTCAGGAGAAATCTAATTTCACTAAGCAAACTGGATTCAAGTAGCTACAGATGGAGAGCTAATGATGAAATCTTGAAGGTTATTCATCGCAATAGGGTTGTGATGAAGGAAAAGAAGTATGGAGGACATTATCTCTTGGCAGAAAGCTGAGGTGGAGCTTCAAGTGCTAGTGGGAGCTCAGCACGAGATGGAGCTCCAGGTGCAGATGGATTAGGCACGAAATAGGAGACTCGAAAGGATGACAGGCAATGTCACCGAATGAAGTTTCTATTGCCGCAGGAGGCTACCTCGAGCAAGTCTCAGGTTAGGCAGATCACCGCATATGATGGAGATGGGATCGAGCAGCCTGGCTCGACTTCTATATTTATCCATCCATGAATAGTTAGGTATTTGCTCTAGAGCATGGAAGCGAGATCATCCAGAAGCTCTTAAAGTTAGGTAGAGACCGAATGTCAAGTCGAGGTGGAGATTGCTAAGTTTTGGCGTCTCGAATTCAACCCATAGTAGTGAAGGAGGAGCTTACAGAGAAGCCACAACAGCAAAGCCCATGACGGGAGAAACCCACGGCCCCATGCAGCCAGCAGGCATGCAAGGCCTGCAATAGGGCATGGCCCAGTGCAAGCCCAGGATGCATGGGTACGTGTCTGGCTCGCACGCCGGCAAGGCCCAGGATGCATGGGCATGTGCGTGGCCAGTGCACCGGCAAGGCCCAGGACGTGCAGGTGCGCGCGGGAGCATAGCCCAGGACCGTGCAATCCACCAGCCAGCTGGGTTCTCCACGCGGTCCACGCCTCCCACATGGACCCTTAGTGGCTCATGAAGTTTTTATTCAGTCTACGGCTAGTTTTGGGTTGGTTTTGCATGGCATGCGATCAGATGGCTACAAAAGCTCGCGGGCGTGAACAGACGGCCAAAGAATTTATTTGGATATTTTTAGGAGACCTTAATCGACTCTAATTGAGGTTTAAGGCCTTTACAAGGCCCTGATGGGAGCTGTGGCAGATCGTGGTGGGTCAACAGATCAGAGCGATAGCCGAGAGGAGTCGGCAAAGAGCAGAGATGCAGCGGTGCTTCAAGCAGACTGCCAGGTAGCAGCCAGACCTACGAGAGATCTCCTAAAGAGTGCGAGCTTTGTTAGGGATTATACTTCTTATTGAAAGAGAAGAATTGATGTATGAAAGTTGAGAGGGTGTGATCTTCTCTTGTAAATCTCTTTTCTCATAGTGAAGTTTGCATGCCCCATGGAGGCAAGTCTTAGCTTGATCCACGTATTTGATTTTGTTCTTTCTTATATCTCTTCTTCCTTTTCTATTGCAGCATCAACATCATCACCGGCATTCCGATCTTGGCCCGGGGAGATCCATATTCCACATGAGGGATCTTTCCAATAAGTGGTACCAGAGCAAGTGGTATCATAACGTAATAAAAAATGTTGGTAGTTTATAAAGACCAATCAACCATATGATTGATCTTTTATTGTAGTTTTAGTCTTTTTTTTTTTTTTAACAAGTTTTACTCATTTTATTTGCAAATGAAAAGCTTGTAAGAACTTTTGGGTTCCAAGCTCCTATATCATTAACACGATGAATAGTGGGGAGAGAAATTTCCCTATGATATGCTATAGCTTAAGTCTCATTTAGAACAAAATTAGGACATTGGTTTATGCAATTTTAATAAGAATATCCATAGGTAGCTTGATGCCTCATTTACAAATAAATGGAGCCTATACCTACATCGTTTCAAAGTGAACTTGCATAGAAGGTCCTTCAGAAACTAAAATCCAAGCTTTTGATCATCATATGTGACAAGCTATGATTTGGATAATTACGATGTCGTTGGAGCACTTCAATTTTGAACATCCAACTCGCAGTGATAAGTACAAGTGTCTCAAAATTAGAAGATGTTATCAATTAATTTAAATTTTGAAAGTAAGCATAAAAAATTTGTAAACACTATTCTCTTCTCTGAATTTCTGTAGTAAAACATAACAACTCTTCAAAAGATCAAAATAAACCAAGCACCTTTGATGGCCTTAAAAAGTCCCAATCATAGTCTTCCCCATCCATGTGATCTTCCACCTTATGAAGGTCTTATGATGATGATCAACGGAATCCAAGCTATCTGACATTTAGAACATATTCAGGATTATTAGAAAACTCATGGTTTCCAACAGTACAACACCAGAAGAAAAGAGAATCAAGAAGGAAGATTTTTAATACCTTTTTTTTCTATTATGCCTGCTTCTTGTCCAAGGAAGAATGTAGTTACAGCAATATGAGCATGAAGGCATCATGCCTCTCCCTCTTTCAGTAAGTCATCCTATACTTCTCCATGTTGATTCGCTGGTTGCATATTGTCCATCCATCATCACTGAAAAATGCATCTGTAGTACCTCTGTATATTATGGAAAAGCCATGTGGCATATGTTCCCTTTGATCTATATTAATTAGAACCTATGGTGTAAAATGCCTTGGGGTAACTAATCTTTGTCTAAGGAGTACTTGATCCAATTAATGGTACCAATGAGTAACTCCCACTATGGACATGACATAGGAATGACTGATCAAATGAAGAGAGAATCAAAATTTACAATTAGATAAATCGAACAGCTAGGCTAACAGTCATTTCTACTGCTGCAACCTTGGAACCCTCCTTGCTAAATCATTACAATCAGAATCATTGTTTGCACCACTCATATCCTTTCATCAGAAATCTCATCTAATCTTACATAACCTCCTCTTACATGTGCCCCTCTAAATTAAACTACAAATTTCACGATCATCAAGTTTAAATAGTATTTCCCTTTTCTTGTCGTCCATAGCATCATCATCATCGTCAGATATAATATTAAAAGTAGTCTGCTCCATTTTAATCTTACAGCAAGACCACCCCCACAAGGATGATGTTCTAGTCAAATACCTATCATAGATAGGTGTTCCACGAGGAATTTCATCTTTCCCAACCCTCAATCTCGCACTGTAGCAATAGATATTTACTTATCGTTTCAGTATTTTGCTTCTAACAATGCACAAATACAATCTTTCCCTCATAACATACTTTTGTAATTCATATAAATCTTAGAGGTCTGTTCATGCGTCACACTATTTTGCCAACAAAAATTCCACATATTATGAGAGAAGCCCTCTTGCTTGAGCTGTCTTTGCTATGTCTTTTCTATTCACTATAACTAAAAATTAATCCTTACCTATAAATGCAGAAAGATTTAGGACTGAACCAACCTTACAAACATCACTTCTCTAGAGACAGAGAGGCAGAACATATTCAGGTAGATTGAGAGTTCAACTTTCCGTGTTCTAACTATACCTTAAATCAATATGATTGCTTCTGAGTTTCGAATTTCTGCATACACTGTAAAATGCATCTTGCAAATTTCACAGTGATCGCTAGCATCCATGTCTGTGACAATCATCAATCCTAACAATATGATACCTTCTTTCGTTGAAAATTATTTGAGATTTATCAGATGGTTCATTCTTCATAGATTTCAACCACAATAAAAAAACATCCAACAATGAACTCTGTAGTTGGCTGTTCTTTTTTATTAACTAGACATCCTTCCTTTAGATTTTGGTATTTCATTACAAGGATAAGAAAATTCATGAGCAAATGACATCAATGGACTGGTCAAACTTTTAGATTCTGCTAATTACCATGCATATACAAAAATCAACAGCAGTATACAGGCAACAATAATTGCTTGGATAATATACTGCTAATGGCAAGAAATGTGGTCAGTGTTGGAAATAGAACTTCAACACAAGGTTAAAAGAAATTCAACTAAAGACCACAATATAATGCAGAACAGCTTGAAAATTAATTATAAAAATAGCACGAGGTTTTCTTGCACTGAGGCAATAAAATCTCCAATTCTCTCATTTTACCAATGGCAGAAGAGGCATATGACAAAATGGTCATAAATATAAAGATTTAAAGGTGACAAGAAATGCCATTTGGTTTATCTTACTAGCTCCATTGACTATCCACTTTGAATAACCTAGAGCTATGTCTTCTTTTAAACAATTATGTTTAGAAGCAAGAACCCTTGTGGCATTACTGCATTATCATGAGGAAATGAAGCACATGTTAGATAATTGATGGATAGGAGGTCTAATAACAATGCTTATGGGAGTCTTTAGTGGAATTTCCACAGACACATAGACGAATCTCTCAACAAGCTACAAAGAAATTAGGCAGTGTATACAAAATAGTCCTAGGTGTATTAACTGACATTGTGAGTGTCACCCAAGGTCTGCAATCTCGGCTAGAGACTGTAGGTCAGGTGCCACTATGGTATGTACTGAGTCGAACCATATTGACTCGTGGTATGTAGGTGCATGCCGATTCGGTACTGATTCACTATTTTAAGAGTGCTCAAAATTTTTTTTTTTTTTTATTTCATATTGATTCCAAGAGACCGTATGATTGATTAATAGATGCAACTGCAATAATTAAACATAAATTTGTAACTCAATGCACAGATGCATATTAATTTATGCCCTGCTTTGTCATATACATCTTTCTTTCAACCGTTACCTTCTTGAACTCATGCTTTTGACTTGTCATTCACCCTTTACTTTTACCTTCACTATTTTTTTTGCCTTCATTTCATAGGTTTTACATAGGCCACATTATCTTGATATATAGTTGGACGTGATATCCAAGGTCTAGTTCGTCTTGCTCCTAGCCTTATAGTTGCACCTCTCTGTATCTCTCTCTAATTCCCAATTTAGAATCAGCACCTACTAGAGTGGCACCAGTCTAACCAAACAGTCTTAGGGTTTTCTTAAGCTTTCATTTTGTTTATGCACCATTGTTCCCATCAAGAATAAAACATTATAGGAGAATTTCTAAGGTTCCTAAATGACAAAAGTTTATGGTTAAAATGCATTTAATTCTATGACATGCTAATCTGTGAGAGGTTGCCTTCTCAAATCATTGTTCATGGAAATCAATTTTATTTGTCAATGGTTCAATTAAGCAACACAAAGCCCAGATGATGGTGAGTTTTTTCACTTAAGAGCTTGGCATAAGTTATGAAAATGGTTATTAATGGTGGGCGAGATTTTTATTCAAGTATTAAATATTGTGGTTGTGTGTGTTCAATAATCCCTCTTCTAGATGAACTGAAGAGAGCCTCTTTAAGTGAGGATCTACATAAGATCTATATGTCCTAACTTTGTCATGTTCTACAGATTTGAAAGCTGGTTATGATCAGGATCATCTCCCCTCCAGTACCTATCAATTAGTGCAAGGATTTTGAACTTTTATTACAAACCTATTTTATGATAGAATATACTAGTTTTCCATCACAAAACTCACCCTTCATGATGCAACAAGAGTGCAATCTGTTGAAACCATAACCAACTAGACCATGCCAAGCTTCATAGGAGCCAGCGGACTTTTGGGCAAAGAGTTTGAATTTTAGCTGGATTTCTATATTCCTAGTTGAATAATTCTAGCATGTTTCCTTATTATTGGATCCTATCTGCAGCATGATTATGTACCGGGTTTAATGCCTGAATTTGGGTTCATATCCTTTATATGCTTCTAGTACATCATATGAAGGGTGGCTTTTGATATACTAATAAAAAAATTCTCAAGCAGAGCTCCCTTCATCAAACAAAAGGTTCTGCAATCCAATGTGCCATCAACTTGTCCGTTGATCTTCGAAGTTTAATGCCATAAATCTAATCGCTCTTCATTCCTCATGCTACATCACTTCATAATTTTTGAAGAAAAGATAGGAGAGTGGCATCTTGTGGTCTTCTCTCTTTTCATCACAGAATGGCCCAGACCAACCTGAACCACTCCAAAACTAAGTGCAACCAAGCAATTCCACTCGAATCAGACTGACCTGGGCTGGGTCGCACCAGTTCTCGAACCAAGAGGCTGAACCAACCTAGTTCTAACTGGTTTGGGTTGATATGCCCCAAACAGGGCAGTTTGACTTGGTTTGGCAGACCTGTCTATGCTTGTCTTCAAAAAGTATCAGCTTCTTACACTGTTACCTGTATAATGCAGCATCATTCCAATCATAAAGAAGTTGAAATATTAATTAAAACTGGACTGGTAAGAAACTCAATAGATCGAGACACGAGCTTTTGGTGCTCGTTCAAAGACACACCAAAGATGACCAAGTTGTTTGGAGAAGTATTGTGGAGAATGCTAGAAATAGTACTCAACAAGACCATAGTTTTCTGAAATAGAACATCAGGTAAGGGAGATGTACCTGCTGGCCCTTATTTCAATCTACTTGCCATGGTCCAACTAAGTTATAACTATTGAGTAGGTTTGCCTGAGAATTCTTTAAGAAGTCAATTTAGGGCATGATAAACTAGAGGAGATTGATCTTAGCAACCCTCCAGAGCCAAACAAAGCTGTAGAAACAAGGACATATTTTTGAAATCAAAGAAAGATTTTCGCCTTAAGAAAACAAAAAGAGAAGAGAAAAGGAATATAGATTTACAATTGAGAGATAAGTAGATGTAGAATTACGAAGCAATGGGAAATGAAGAAATGGTTTGTAGAATAGCACGCTACATGAAGTAAATCGACTGTGCTAGCCCATGATCCAAAACAAACACCAAACAAAAAAATATTTGTAGAGAATCGCAAGAAAAAAATAATTGTAGAAGAAAAAATTGGGAGAGATAAATTTATTCAAAGAAGAATAAAGATCAAAAACCTCACAAAGACACCTCACGAGAGAGTCTCCACACGCACAAATAATCTCCTTTCTTTTTTCTCATACTCTTCCACACAATTTTTTCATCATCTTCCACACCTAAAGAAGACACCAAAGGTCCCTTTAAAAAAAGCACCACATAGATGGGAGTTTGGCTCCTACCTTGACTCATAAACCAAACACTCACTAAAACACAAACTCTAACAACCTTTAGAAAAAAATAATTAAATAGAATGACACTAGGAATAAAATTCTTAAGTCATTAAAACTAATGATCAACTAAAAATAGAATCCTAATTGGATTGAGGCTTCACAATGAATCTTAACACTCCCCTCAATTGCAAAATCCATACCAACAATGCTGATTTGTCGATGTCATGAAATGCCATAGTAGCCATCGCCATCATCGCCGTAGTAACAGTAACATATAACTTGTTGAACCAATAATTGAATAACGGAACTTCTTCATTGACTTGAATATTAATTCCTTCGCTGGCTTGTCCTCTTTGATACATATATCGAAATCGACAATAATATCATGCAATACTCTCTTGACATTGGTTCTACAGTCATGATGTCGAGATTCCTTCAAGTATCTAGCTTATTTCAACGAACATCAAGTTGCCGGTTGCAATAACTGTGAGCATTGGTCATTACCTGCACCCAAGTAAAATCAAAAGCAAAACTTTGACCATATTTATAGACCTCCACTTGAGTTGCTTCAGGTATATGTACACAGATAGCTTCTACATATGGAATCAAATTTTCATGCATAGAATTTTTCAATAGCCCGAACTTTGGAGTAGCTTCAAAACTAACTGATGTATCAAGAACCTTGTTGATTGCCAAAGCACAACAAGAATCATCTCCACCAAGCATATTTTTCTGTTGCTTAATTTCCGAAGCTACATCAAAATTAGTCAGCTTTTCATCCTTATAGCTGACTAAATCTCCACACAAAATATCCATATATTGTATAGCTTCAACATCAAATTCTTCCGCATGATTTGACTCCTCAATATAGTTCTTCACAATTGGATCAACTGTAGCATCCTTTGACTCTAAGTAATTTCAGAATCAACAAATTCTTCAATCACGATCTCTTCTAAACTTGATGTGGTAGCCATCTGATCAAGCTTTTCTTGCTCCAAATTTTCTTCTGCATATGATTGATCCTTAAACTAATCAATTTATCATGTTTTGAGTCTTCTGAAATTAATCCAGTCTCTGACTGATCAAGCTTCTCATATTTCAAATTTTCATCTTTAAACCAATTTTGTTATTCTTTTAGATCTTTGGAAAAGTCTGGAACCAGAATCCACTATTTAGGTAATTTTTGTTTGTGATTTCTCACATTGTCAAAATACGAGTAGACAACCACAAGAATATTAGATGCTTTCTTCGACTCTTTTACATCCTGAATATGAAGAAAATTTTCTTTATCAACTGAAATTTGAAGAATCCATATTACCTTTTTAGATTTCAGATTCTACTTTTTCTCGCAATCTCATCTGTTGGTGTTATCTCTGACTCATCCAAAATATCCCACAAATCTTGACTTGTCAAATAAGACCTAACAAGAGCCTTCTAATATGCATAATAGGTGTTGTACAACTTATGAAGAGAAGTGGTAGTAGTAAAAGCAGCCTTATTGATGTTGATACGATTAGATATCTCATCTAAACCATTGATAGAGACAATGCTTATACCATATGGCGAATTATTGGAAACTCTTCAACCACGCCGAGCTGAACCACCAACAATCTAGTCATTGCTTTAAAAAAAACACGCTCCAAATAAATCTAATCGAAGCCACAAACTACTAAACCACTTTTCAAGCCTATGGCTCCAACACTATATAGAGCCACAAACACATGAGCCACTAATCTTAGGATCTTAGCTTTCATACCATATAGAATGGCATGCTACATAGAGTAGATCGACCGTGCTGGCACAATATCCAAAACAAACACTAAATAAAAATATATTTGCAGAGAATCACGAAAAAAATTATGGAAGGAAAAATTGGGAGAGAAACAAATTTATTCAAAGAAGAATAAAGACCAAAACCTCACAAAGATGCTTCACGAAAGAGTCTCCACATGCATAAATAATCTTACCTCTCTCTTTTTTTCTCATATTCTTTTATACAATTTTTCCACCATCTTCCACACCTAAAGGAGACACTAAAGATCCCTTTAAATAGAACACCACGTAGGTGGGAGTTTGATTTCTACCTTGACTCAAAAACCAAAGACCCACTAGAACACAAACTCTAACAACCTTTAGAAGAAAATAATTAAATAGAATAACACTAGGAATAAAAGTCTAAAGTTATTAAAACTAATGATCAACTAAAAATAGAATCCTAAATGGATTGGGACTTGGCAATGAATCTCAACATGGTTATGGGAGGTTAGATGAAGGCATTCTCTTGGAAAGATTAACAAACTATGCATTGCAACTTCATGTCCATCTTGAGGTTTCCCTTAAGTTTAGTTCTTATATGGTTCTATTAGTCTACAACTGGTTGCAGGTTAAAGAAGAGTAAATGGAATAAGGCTCCACTAGCCAATTTATTTCAAGTTAACTTGTCAAATGCCAAAAAATGACCAGTTTATTTGCAGGTCAAAACAAGTAATTTTTAAATATCTGTAAAAGCCATTTTCCCTACCTAATCCAAAGTAAAATATTGGACATTATAGGGTGAAGCATTTTAATTTGGAGGAAAGAGGGTTGGGAACAACTAAACCAATTTATCTCCGTTGACTTGTTTGACAATCAAATGCAGCCTTAAGGTGGAGCGGCAATTTCCTATGAGGTGAAGGATGTTTTCGTCCAAGAGAAAGGAATTGTCTTCCAAATATAAATGGGCATGGTGTTTCTAGTGAAGAAATTTAATATGTTTTTGATTTAGATGCACAATTTGGAGGTAACCATGTAAAATCTTAAATATTTTATTGCTATTTCTCATGCATGCTTGTACCTCTTTTGCTTGCTAATAACTTTTTGCATATCTTCAGGGGTAGTCGTGCTTGAGCCCGTTAATAAAGAAAAGTATAACAGAAACCTCCCATCATGTGGTCATGAGTACAAGCATAGGTTCCACGTTTTGAAGAACTTGATCCTGAAACTTCTTTCCGTGATATAATTAAGGAAATTCAAATTGTTTAGGAAGCTTAATGCAGTGCAATCAAAACACTGAACCTATAATCAGAAATCAAGTAATGTTTAAATATTCAACACACATAAAACCAGTTACTGAAGCTTTTGAATGTTGCCTCTACATTCCACATTAATGATGCAGAAATTACACCATTTATTAGTCATGCAATATGAATAAATCCTACAAATAATTTAAATGCAAATATTATCCTCTTCCGCTCTGCCTGTTGACAGTTTCCATATCCAATATATTCTTCAATTCTTTTCCCTTTTTCTTTTGTGTGTTGAAGTTTCCTTTTCTTTTCTTCAGTTGGGGACTGGGCATGCGGTTATGCAACAGATGTTAGGCAAAGCACCAAAAGTGTGTGAATAGCTCATCAACTATTTAAGGGGGAACATTCAAAGATCAATACAGCATGCATCCATAAGATTAAGTAATCAAAAAGTTATAGTCAAGAACTCGTAGTTTACATCAGCAGTAAGTGGTCTAGTATATATTCAGAAGTATTTAACCTTAATGATTTTAAACTTGATGTGTAATAAATTTGATGAAAAACTGGCGTACCAATCTTCAAATTATAGTGACCTGACTGAATGTTTCTTTCCTGAACCTGGTTACTGTAATCCATAATCACTCCAATGGCAATAATATAGTATTTTAAAAAATCTGCTGCATGGGCTTAAAACTTTGTCCATTGTACTCACTAGTTTTGGCAAAGGGAGGCAGCAAGCTTGAGGCAGCAACTGCATAACTTGCAAGAAAGTCATCGGTAAGCTCACTTCACCCTGCATAACATATATATATATTTTTAAGCATTATTTCTCATAAGGCATTCATCTCAAAAAATAAGCATACTGTAACTTCTACCAAGTGGTTTAAATTCACAAGGTTGTTACATAACATATGGAGGCTAAAAATTATTCAGCATCTTGTAACATATATAATACTATTTCAACTTGACACTAGTAACGACATATTACACTTCAAACTCACTAGCATATCACATGCCCTGAGAGCCAGACTGATTAATAGTATCAGAAATGCGCATGGCAGATGGGTAACATGTCTTTGACAATAAATTACTTAATTTTTAGCATACTAAGACCTAATACATAAGAGATAGTATTATTAAAGTCTAGATAATAATTTCAAGTTTGTGTACAATTTTAGAATGAACTAGATAATTGGCAGCCTTCTCACTTATCATCTCAAGAAAAAAAAAATCTAGGAAAGCTTATATCAAGCAAATGTAGTAGCTTCTAAAATACAAATGAGTTGTAATGCGACCATGTATATTAGTCATTCCAGCATAAGAAAAGCGGACTGGTAACTAGTTCATATATCACATGTACCATTCCAAAGATCAGTTCATAAGACCATATGACCATGTTTATGAAATATAGTAAAAGCATTCTCTATAATTGTAGAATTTCTATTTCACTTTATTATTCCAGAATTCAAAAACAATGAATATAATTAGACATTTCAAGAAACCAGTAGGACAAAGATAGAGACTATGTGGAGCAACATCAACAGAAATGATCAAAGAAGCACAAATTCATTGGAATAACAGTAACAACATCCCAGTCAAAGTGATGAGCACTGCCAAGTTATCAGTTTTGATAACAATGAAGAAAGAGAAAATATTTCTAACTTGGTCAGGCTAAAACGAACATCTAGCGCTCCCTATAAGCACCCACAAAAAATGGCAATAATCTTCGAATTGCTACGCATTGCCTAGTCTCTCGACAAGCATTCTCTCTTCTAGTTCGATCGTGCCTCTACCGACTACTGATCCAGCTGCTTGACATCCCCTTCCTCCTCCTTTGCATAGATCAGTCCTGCATTTGAAGCCAATGGTTACACTCATTCCACGCTTGTTTCTCACAAAAAAAAGAGAACAAAATAAATAAAATGTTGAGTTTCCGACGCCTCAATTCGATCCACAGCACGAAGGAAGAGCTCACAAAGAAGCCAACAGCAGCAAAGCCGCATGATAGGAAATAGCCCATGGCTCCACACGGCTGTATGCGTGCAAGGCCCTGCAAATGGGCACGGCCCAGGCAAGTGGGCGCAAGCCCCAGCGGACAGGCGAGGCCCAAGAATGCATGGGTGTTGCGAGTAGCCCCCTGCGTGGGTTGAGGCCCAGGGAGGCACGGTGCACGCATGGGCGTAGCCTAGGATCGCACAAGTCCACCGGCCAGCTTGGGATCCTCTACACGGTCCCACACCTCGCCGTAATGGATCCTTAGTGGCTTATGGATTTTTATGCAGTTTATGGCGGTTTCTGGCTGGTTTTTTGTGGCAGCATGCAATCGGATGGCTGCATGAAGCTCACAAGCCAGATCAGATGGCAAAGGTTTATTTTGGATGTTGTTGGGAGACCTAATAATCGACCTCTAATTGAGGTTTAAGACCTTTAAAGGCCTGAAGAGCTGTTGGCAATTAATGATAGGTCGGGCAGATAGAGCTGGCAGTCGAGAGCTGGTAGAAAAAGCAGAGGTGCAGCAGACGATGCTTCGGGCGATGCCAGGCAGCAGCCAAAGCTACGAGAGGTCTCCCTAGAGAGTGAGGCTTTTAGTTAGAGATTATGCTTCTTGTTGAGAGAGGGATGATGCATGAAACTAAGAGGGTGATCTCTTGTAAATTTCTCTTTCTCATAGTGAAATTTGAATGCCTATAGAGGCAAGCCTTGGCTTGATCCATGTATTTTGATTGTTATTCTTTTCTTGTATCTCTTCTTCCTTCCTGTTTTGCGGTAATCGACATCATTACGATGTTTCGGATCTTAGCACGAGGAGATCCGTATTCCGCATAAGGGATCTTCCTAACAAGGGAACCCAGAGTCAAGTGGTATCACCAACAATTGCTATCAAAGCCAAATTAATTAGAGCGTCAGATTTTTTCGAGTTACGGTGTGTTGATCAAACATTGAAGATGGAAAAGACATGGCTAATCCAAGATAGAAATCAAACCGATTGATAGAAAGAGCAATTTCTTTCTGTGACAAGTAAGGGTGGAAAGATGTGGGGGGCCCCCCCCCCTTTTATTTCCCCAACCAAAGAAAAAATTTTTTTGTTTTTTGATGCTTCTCTTGTAACGAGAAGAAGCCAGCGAAACATGGAGGTAAAGGATTTAAAAGTGAACTGCCACATGCAGACGATAAGCACGATCTGCTTGTACTTATGACGGAATGATATGATGATCTATATATTTAGCGGTCCTTCCCTGACGGTGATTGTGGTCGAAGCTCCGAAAAAATATACATGGCAAAATCATCACCAACGCTTTCTGTATTTTCCCATTAAGATAGCAGTTCTAACCAACTGTCAGATGAGCAAGGGGCAGAGCGTGTAGGAGTATCTCAGCAACTTTTCAGAAAAGATCCTCAACCGATCTTCTTAAGCATTGGTGAAAAGAATTGAGAAAAAGATCAGAAACATTGATCTTGCTCTCATCACTTCTTTTGAGTCCTTTGGTAACTGCTCTTCTTGTAGGGAAGAGCCACCATCAAGATGGACGAGAATTACTTCCGCACTTCTCCAAAATGAGATCTCAGAAACCGAGAGAATCGAGCCTCAAGTTCAAATAGCCGACTCGGCTATGGTGGGACTAAAGGTGGAATGGTAGGCAGAAGATGAAAGCGACAGAGGATCGTAAGATGGGCGGTCCAGAGTTCAAAGTTCAAAGGACTAGCAAAGATCAGATACTTATCGATGTGATGAGTATAGCCATTGAGTCCAAATTATCTGCAACTCAGAGATCAAATGAAGGGCTATTACGATGGCAGTCCAAGGTAAAGAGACAAATAATGAGACCGATGATATGCTTTATGAGCTCTTATAAGATATCTACTACTTCTTTCCAACAATGAATTTTAGATTAATGCATGTTCGCCATCATGTTTGTTGCAGAAGAAAAGCTGGTTACTTCCTAAAAAGCTGGTTTACTTCTGAAAAGCTTGAGGGCAACTGTTCATTTGCCGTTTGATTGATTGAACTGTACGATCAGATGCATCAAAATCGTCAGCTGCAGAAACATAATAAAATAGTGGAAGATGAATTGTGTGAGATTTTACATACCAATTTTCAGGAAAATCTAATTTCACTAAGCAAACTGGATTCAAGTAGCTACAGATGGGAGAGCTAATGATGAAATCTTGAAGTTTCATCGCATTAGGGTTGTGATGAAGGAAAAGAAGTATGGAGGACATTATCCTCTTTGGCAGACAAGCTTGAGGTGGACTTCAAAGTGCTAGTGGAGCTCAGCACGAGATGGAGCTCCAGGTGCAGATGGAATTAGGCACGAAATAGGAGACTCGAAAGGATGACAGGCAATGGTCACCTGAATGAAGTTTCTAATTGCCTGGCAGGAGTACCTCGAGCAAAGTCTCGGTTAGGCAGATGCACCGCATAATATGAATGGAGATGGATCGAGCAGCCTGTGCCGACTTCTATATTTATCCATCCATGAATAGTTAGGTATTTGCTCTAAAGAGCATGGAAAGCGAGATCATCCAGAAAGCCTCTTAAAGTTAGGTAGAGCCGAAATGTCAAGTCGAGGTGGAGATTGCTAAATTTTGGCGTCTCGAATTCACCCATAGTATGAAGGAGGAGCTTACAGAGAAGCCACAACCAGCAAAGCCCATGAACGGGAAGAACCCAAACAGGCCCCAATGCAGCCAGCAGCATGCAAGGCCTGCAATAGGGCACATGGCCCAGTGCAAGCCCAGGATTGCAATGGGTACGCTGTCCTGGCTTCGCACGCCGGCAAAAGGCCCAGGATCATGGGCATGGTGCGTGGCCAGTGCAACCGGCAAGGCCCAGGACGTGCAGGTGCGCGCGGAGCATAAAGGCCCCAAGGACGCGTGCAATCCCACCAGCCAGCCTGGTTCTCCACGCGGTCCCGCTCAACATGGACCCTTAGTGCTTCATAGAATTTTTATTCAGTCTACGGTAGTTTTGGGTTGGTTTTGCCCATGGCATGCGATCAGATGTCGCTACAAAAGCTTCTGCGGGCGTGAAACAGACGGCCAAAGAATTTATTTGGATTATTTTAGGAGACCTTAATCGACTTAATTGAGGTTTAAGGCCTTTACAAGGCCCTGATGGGAGCTGTGGCAGATAGTGGCTGGGTCAACAGATCAGAGCGATAGCCGAGAGGAGTCCGGCAAAGAGCAGAAGATGCAGGCGGTGCCTTTCAAGGCAGACTGCCCAGGTAAAGCAGTCCAGACCTACGAGATGATCTCCTAAAGAGTGCGAGCTTGTTAGGATTATACTTTCTATTGAAAGAGAAGAATTGATGTATGAAAGTTGAGAGGTGTGATAATTTCTCTTGTAAATCCTCTTTCTCATAGTGAAAGTATTGCATCCCCAATGGAGGCCAAGTCTTAGCTTGATCCACGGTATTTGAATTTTGTTCTTTGCTTATATCTCTTCTTCCTTTTCTATTGGCAGCATCAACATCATCACCGGCATTTCCGAATCTTGGCCGCGGGGAGATTCCATATTCCACATGAAGGGATTTTCCAATAAGTGGTACCAGAGCAAGTGGTATACAATAACGTAATATAAAATGTTGGTAGCTTTATAAAGACCAATCAACCATATGTTGAATTCTTTTATTGTAGTTTTAGTCTTTTTTTTTTTTTTTAACCAAGTTGTATTACTCATTTATTTGCAAATGAAAAGCTTGTAAGAACTTTTGGGTTCCAAGCTCCTATATCATTAAACACGATGAATAGTGGGAGAGAAATTTCGCCTAATGAAATGCTATTAGCTAAGTCCTCATTTAGAACAAAATTTAAGGACATTGGTTTTAATGCAATTTTAAAATAAGAATATCGCAAGGTAGCTTAGAATGCCTTCATTTACAAATAAATGGAGCCTAATACCTACATCGTTTAAAGTGAATCTTGCTATAGAAGGTCCCTTCAGAAACTAAAATCCAAGCTTTTTGATCATCATATGTGACAAGCTATGAATTGGATAATTACGATGTCGTTGGAGCCAACTTCAATTTTGAACATCCAACTCGGCAGTGATAAGTACAAAGTGTCTCAAATTAGAAAGATGTTTATCAATTAAATTTAAATTTTGAAAGTAGCATAAGAAAAATTTGTTAAAACACTATTCTCTTCTCTGATTTCTGTAAGTAAAAATAACAACTCTTCAAAAAGATCAAATAAAACCAAGCACCTTTGGGATGGCCTTAAAAAAGTCCCAATCATAAGTCTCCATCCATGTGATCTTCACACCTTATGAAGTCTTTGATGATGATCAACGGAAATCCAAGCTATCTGACATTTAGAACATATTCAGGATTATTAGAAAACTATGGTTTCCCAACAGTACACACACGCGAAGAAAAGAGAATCCAAGAAGGAAGTTTTTAATAACCTTTTTTTTCTATTATGCTGCTTCTTGTCGCTAAGGAAAGAATGTAAGTTAAGCAATATGAGCATGAAGGCATCATGGCCTCTCCCTCTTTCAGTAAGTTCATGCCTATACTTCTCCATGTTGATATCGCTTGGTTGCATATTGTCCATCCCATACATCACTGGAAAATGCATCTGTAGTACCTCTGTATATATGGAAAAGCCATGTGGCATATGTTCCCTTTGAATCTATATAATTAGAACCTTGGTGTAAAATGCCTTGGGGGTAAACTAATCCCTTTGTCTAAAAGGGAGTACTTAAATCCAATTAAAATGGACCAATGAGTAACTCCCACGTAGGACATGACATAGGAATGACTGATCAAATGAAAGAAGAGAATCAAAAATTTACAATTAGATAAATCGAACAGCTAGGCTAACAGTATTTCTACTGCTGCAACCTTGGAACCCTCCTTGCTAAAATCATTACAATCAGAATAATTGTTTGGCAACCACTCATATCCTTTTCATCAGAAATCTCATCTAATCTTACAATAACCTCCCTCTTACATGTGCCCCTCTAAAATTTAAACACAAGATTTCCACGATCATCAATTTAAAATAGTATTTCCCTTTTCTTGTCGTCCATAGCATCATCATCATCGTCAGATATAATATTAAAAGTAGTTCTTGTCTCCATTTTTAATCTTACAGCCAAGACCACCCACAAGGATGATGTTATAGTCAAATACTATCATAGTATAGGTGTTCCACGAGGAATTTCATACTTTCCCAACCCTCAAATCTCGCAACTGTAAGCAAATAGATATTACTTAATCGTTCAGTATTTGCGTCTAACAATGCACAAATACAATCTTTCCCTCATACATACTTTGGTAATTCATATTAAATCTAGAGGTCCTGCTTCATGCGGTCACACTATTTTGCCAACCAGAAAATTTCGCACATATTATGAGAGAAGCCCTCTGCTTGAAAGCTGTCCTTTCTATGTCTTTTCTTTTGCACTATAACTAAAATTAATCCTTACCATAATAAATGCAGAAAGATTAGGACTGCCAACCTTACAAACCATACTCTCTAGAGACAGAGAGCAAGACATAATTCAGGTAGATTGATGAGTTAACTTTCCCGTGTTCTAACTATACCTTAAATCAAATATGATTGCTTCTGAGTTTTCGAATTTTCTGCAATACCACTGTAAAATGCATCTTGCAAACATTTCACAGTGATCGCTACATTCCATGTCTTGTGACAATCATCAATTCCCTACAATATGATACCTCTTTCGTTGAAATTATTTGAGATTTATCAGATTGGTTTCATTCTTCATAGATTTCAACCAACAATAAAATAACAATCCAACATGAACTCTGTAGTTGCGCTGTTCTTTTTTATTAACTAGACATCCTTCCTTTAGATTTTTTGCGTATTTCATTACAAGGAAATAAGAAAATTCATGAGGCAAATGACATCAATGGACTGGTCAAACTTAGATTCTGCTAATTAAACCATGCATATACAAATCAACAGCAGTATACAGGCAACATAAATTGCTTGGATAATATACTGCTAATGGCAAAGAAATGTGGTCAGTGTTGGAAATAGAACTTCAACACAAGGTTTTAAAAGAAATCGACTAAAGAACACAATATAATGCAGAACAGCTTGAAAATTAATTATAAAAATAAAGCACGAGGTTTTCTTGCACTGAGGCAAATAAATCTCCAATTCTCTCATTTTCCAAATGGCAGAAAGGCATATGAACAAAATGTCAATAAGATAATAAGATTAAAAGGTGACAAGAAATGCATTTGGTTTTTATCTTACTAGCTCCCATTGACTATCCACTTTTGAATAACCTAGAGCAGTCCTTCTTTTAAACAATTATGTTAGAAGCAAGAAAACCCTTTGGCATTACTGCATTATCATCGATGGAAATGAGCACATGTTAGATAATTGATGATAGGAGGTCTAATAACAATTGCTTAATGGGAGTCCTTTAGTGGAAATTTCCACAGACACAATAGAACGAATCTCTCAACAAGCTAAACAACAAGAAATTAAGGCAGTGTATACAAAATAGTACCCTAGGTGGTATTAACTGACATTGTGAGTGTCACCCAAGGTCTGCAATCTCGCAGAGAACTAGGTCAGGTGCCACTATGGTATGTACGAAGTCGAACCATATTGACCTCGTGGTATGTAGGTGCATGCCGAATTCGGGTACTGACTTCACTATTTAAGAAGTGCTCAAAAATTTTTTTTTTTTTTAATTTCAATATTGTTCCAAGAGACCTGTATGATTGATTAATAGATGCAACTGCAATATATTAAAACATAAATTTGTAACTCAATGCACAGATGCATATTAATTTAATGCCCTTGCTTGTCATATACATCTTTCTTCAAACCGTTACCTTCTTGAACTTCATGCCTTTGACTTTGTCATTCACCCTTTACTTTTACGCTTCACTAATTTTTTTGCCTTCATTTAAGGTTTTACAATAGGCCACATTATCTTGTATATAGTTTGGACGTGATATCCATCCAAGGTCTAGTTCGTCTTGCTTCCTAGCCTTATAGTTGCCACCTCTCTGTAAAATCTCTCTCTAAATTCCCAATTTAGAATCCAGCACCTACTAGAGTGGCACCAGTTCTAGACCAAAACAGTCTAGGGTTTTCTTAAGCTTTCATTTTGTTTATGCACCATTGGTTCCATCAAGAATAAGAACATTTAGGAGAATTTCTAAGGTCTAAAATGACAAAAGTTTATGGTTAAAATGCATTTAAATTCTATGACATGCCTAATCTGTGGAGAGGTTGCCTTCTCAAATCATTGTCATGGAAATCAATTTTAATTTGTCAATGGTTCAATTTAAGCAAACACAAAGCCCAAGATGAATGGTGAGTTTTTTTCACTTAAGAAGCTTTGGCATAAAGTTATGAAAAATGGTTATTAATGGTTGGGCGAGATTTTTATTCAAGTATTAAATATTGTGGTTGTGTTGTGTTCAATAATCCCTCTTCTGAGATGAACTGAAGAGAAGCCTCTTTATAAGTGAGGACTACATAAGAATCTCTATATGTCCCTAACTTTGTCATGTTTCTAACAGATTTGAAAGCTGGTTATGATGCAGGATCAATCTCCCTCCAGTAACCTAATCAATTAGTGCAAGGATTTTGAACTTTTATTACAAACCTATTTTTATGATAGAATATACTGTTTTCCAATCACAAAACTCACCCTCATGATGCAAAACAAGAGTGCAATCTGTTTGAAACCAACATAACCAACTAGACCATGCCAAACCTTCAATAGGAGCCAGCGGACTTTTGGGCAAAGAGTTTGAATTTTAGCTGGATTTCTATATCCTAGATTGAATAATTCTAGCATGTTTTCCTTAATTATTGATCCTATCTGAAGCATGATTATGTACCGGTTTTTAATGCCTGAATTTGGGTTCATTATCCTTTTATATGCTTCTAAAGTAAACATCATATGAAGGGTGGCTTTTGATATACAATAAAAAAATTCTGCAAAGCAGAGCTCACTCATCAAAACAAAAGGGTTCTGCATCCAATTGCCTCCAACATTGTCCGTTGATCTTCGAAGTTTTAATGCCATAAATCAAAAAAATAATCGTACTTCATGTCCTATGCTACATCACTTCATAATTTTTTGAAAGAAAGATAGGAGAAGTGGCATCTTGTGTCTCTCTCTTTTCATCACAGATGGCCCAGAACCAACCTGAACCACTCCAAAACTAAGTGCAACCAAGGCCAATTCCAGCTCGAATCAGACGACCTGGGCTGGGTCGCCACCAGTTCTCGAACCAAAGAGGCTGAACCAACCTAGTTCTAACTGGTTTGGGTTGATATGCCCAAAGACAGGGCAGTTTTAACTTGTTGGGCAGACCTGTCTATGCTTGTCTTCAAAAAGTTATCAGCTTCTTTACACCTGTTACCCTGTATAATGCCAGCATCATTCCAACATAAAGAAGTTGAAATATGTAATATAAAACTGGAACTGGTAAGAAACTCATAGATCGAGACAGAGCTTTTGGTGCTCCGTTCAAAACACATCCAAATGACCAAGTTTTGGGGAGAAGTATGTGGAGAATGCTAGAAAATAGTACTCAACAAGACCATAGTTTCTGATAATAGAAACATCAGTAAGGAGATGTATCCTGCTGGCCTTATTTCAATCTCACTTGCCATGGTCCAACTAAAGTTTATAACTTTGAGTAGGTTTGCCTGAGAATCTTTAAGAAAGTCATTAGGGCATGATAAACTAGAGGAGAATTGATTCTTAGCAACACCTCAGAGGCCAAAACAAAAGCTGTAGAAAACAAGGACATATTTTTGAAATCAAAAGAAAGATTTTTCGCCTTAAAGAAAAACAAAAAAAGAAAGAGAAAAGGAATATAAGATTTACCAATTGAGAGAATAAGTAGAGTTAAAGAATTACGAGCAATGGGAAATGAAAAATGGTTTTGTAGAATAGCACGCTACATGAAGTAAATCGATCTTGTGCTAGCCCATGATCCAAAACCAAACAACCAAACAAAAAAATATTTGTAGAGAATCGCAAGAAAAAAAATAATTGTAGAAGAAAAAATTGGGAAGAGATAAATTTATTCAAAGAAGAATAAGTATCAAAAAACCTCACAAGACACCTCACGAGAAAGAGTCTCCAACAACGCACAAGATAATCTCCTTTCCTTTTTTCTCATAACTCTTTCCCACATCAAAAATTTTTTTCAATCAATCTTCACACCTAAAGAAGACACCAAAGGTCCCTTAAAAAAAAGCACCACAATAATTGGGGAGTTGGCCTCCTACCTTGAACTCATAAACCAACCACCACTAATAAACAAACTCTACACCCTTTAGAAAAAAATAATTAAATAGAATGACCACTAGGAATAAAATTCTTTAAGTTCATTAAAACTAATGATCAAACTAAAATAGAATCCTAATTGGATTGAGGCTCACAATGATCTTAACACTCCCCTCAATTGCAAAATTCCATACCACCAATGCTGATTTGTCGAGATGTCATGGAATGCCATAATAGCCATCGCCATCAATCGCCGTAGTAAAACAACAGTAACATATAACTTGTTGAACCAATAATTGAATAACGGAACTTGCTTCATTGACTTGAATATTAATTCCTTCGCTGGCTTGTCCTCTTTGATCATATATCGAAAATCGACAATAATATCATGCATACTCTCTTGAATTGGTTCTAACCAAAGTCATGATGTCGAGATTCTTCAAGTATCTAGCTTTATTTCAACGACCATCAAGTTTGCCCGGTTGCCAAATAACGTGTGAGCATATGGTCATTACCTTGCACCAAGTAAAAATCAAAAAGCAAAACTTTGACATATTTATAAGACCTCCACTTGAGTTGCCTTCAGGTATATGTACACAAGATAGCTTTAATACATATGGAATCAAATTTTCATGCATAGAATTTTTCATAGCCCGAACTTTGGAGTAGCTTCAAAACAACTTGATTATTCAAATGAAACCTTGTTGATTTGCCAAAACACCACAAGATATCATCTTCCACCTAAGCCATATTTTTTCGTTTTGCTTAATCCGAGGCTACTATCTAAATTTATGTTCCATGCTTCTTCTAAGGCTTGTATTCTTTAATTCTCTCACATCTTATTTTCGAAATATCCATAATATGTATAGCTTCAACATCAAATTCTTCCGCATGATACAATATAGTTCTTCACAATTGGATCAACTGTAGCATCCTATTGACTCTAAGTAATTTTCAGAATCAAACAAATTCTTCAAATCACGATGATCTTCTCTAAACTTTGATGTGGGGTAGCCATCGATCAAGCTTTTTTCTTGCTCCAAATTTTCTTCTGCAATGATTGATCCTTAAACTATCCAAAGTTTATCATGTTTTGAGTCTTCTGAAAATTAATCCAGTCCTCTGACATGATCAAGCTTCTCAAATATTTCCAAATTTTCATCTTTAAAAACAATTTTGTTTATTCTTTAGATCTTTGAAAAAATCTGGAACCAGAATCCACTATTTAGGTAATTTTTGTTTGTGATTTCTCACATTGTCAAAATACGAGTAGACAACCACAAGGAATATTAAGAAATGCTTTCCTTTCGACTCTTTTTAACATCCTGAATATGAAGAAAATTTTCTTTATCAAACCTGAAAATTTGAAGAATCCATATTACCTTTTTAGATTTCAGATTACTACTTTTCTCGCAATCTCATCTGTTGGTGAGTTATCTCTGACTCATCCAAATACTCCCACAAAATCTGACTTGTCAAATAAAGACCTAACAAGAGCCTTCTAATATGCATAATAGGTGTTGTACAATTATGAAAGAGAAGTGGTAGTAGTAAAAGCAGCCTTATTGGAATGTTGATACGATTAGATACTCATCTAAACCATTGATAGAGACAAATGCTTATACCATATGGCGAATTATTGAAACTCTTCAACCACGCCGATCTGAACCACAAACAATACTAGGTCATTGCTTTAAAAAAAAACATGCGCTACCCAATAAATCTAATCGAAAGCAAACTACTAAACCACTTTCAAGCCTAGTGGCTCCAACACTATATAGAGCCACCAAACACATGAGCCAACTAATCTTTAGATCTAGCTTTCATCCAATAGAATGGCATGCTACATAGAAGTAGATCGACCGGTGGCTGGCACAATAATCCAAAACAAACACTAAATAAAATATAATTTTGCAAGAATCACGAAAAATTATGGAAGGAAAAAATTGGGAGAGAAACAAATTTAATTCAAAGAAGAAATAAAGAGACCAAAAACCCTCACAAAAGATGCTCACGAAAGAGTTCTCCACAATGCTAAAATAATCTTACCCTCTCCTCTTTTTTTTTCTCATATTCTTTTAACAATTTTTCCACATCTTCCACAGCCTAAAGGAGACACTAAAGATCCCCTTTAAAATAGAACACCAAAGTAGGTGGGAGTTTGATTTCTACCCTATGACTCAAAACGCAAAAGACCCACTAGAACACAAACTGCTAACAACGCTATTAGAAGAAATAATTAAAATAGAATAAACACTAGGTATGACACAAAAATTATTCAATCCACATAATGTTTCCCTAGGCCTATGCATGGTCATTGGTCATTGGTCATTGATCGAAGACTGCCTGTCAAATTGGAGATAGCTTTCGTGCCAAGGATTTACATCTTGCTTAAATGAGATAACATTGCTGGTACTATACTGTTCTAGTAGTAAATCAGGAGCTAGGAGATCTACGAGACACTGATCTGTTTATGGGCTGGGACATCCCTTGTCTCAACTCAAACTAGTTGGGATCAGCCAATACCAAGACTGATTTAGCAGGTACCAGGCATGAGTCAACTAGGAGGAAAGATCCACCTACCCTTGCAGGTGTTGGCATCAGTGACATCACCATACACCCATCGTAGATTCAAAAGAATGTTTTGCCATACCAATCGATACTAGTACATACATTACACCGTACAGTACCGCTACCAAATCAGTATGCAGTACAAGGATGTATCAAGTATTGGTATATCGAACCGATCCCATACTAGGTTTACCAATACAGTAATAGAATGGTATCGGTATAGAGTCTAGTACCGAGACGACAAACTTTGTTCAAAACCATATCAATAGTCATTCAAATACCTATTTAGAATGGAAATAAAAAAAAAAAAAAACAAACCATCCTAAGAGACAAGGCTGTAGTGTCTTGATATTGTCCTAACCTGGGATAGGGCTTCGTATCAATATCTTGAACCATGCCTGAAGCTTCATGTGAAGATGCCAAATGATTAATTCAAGTCCTAATTTAGTCTAAATTTATAAATTATTCTCTATCATGTTGCATTGGTTCATCAATCTTAATAGAAGTTTGGCTTGTTAATCTAAAGTCTTGATCCAACCTATAAGCTTAATAGCAATCATGGTATGATACAAGCTGTAGCCAAAAGAATGCATGACAAACAAAAATTCATAATAAACTGGTGGAAGAGCTAAGAACTATTAGATAACTTGTACGATAAGCCAATCAAGTTCAGCCTAGCTTCAACTGCCAAAAGTCATAATGCTGATGCTGGGGGCAGATGAAAGGGGAAAGGACTCAAATTTAATGCTTGTAGATGCTCATGAGGAGTGACAAGAATTACTTGTGAAATCATGAATGACTCAAGTGCATTGAAAGGCTAAGTGGAAAGATGCCCTAGTGTCAGCTCTTGTCCTTTAAAAACTTATCATAATTTACTTGTTTTTTTATTTTATATCATAAGTTCATAACTAGTCATGACTCCTTGAAATAGGCAGAAATATAAGTTGAAGCTGGTATAGAACAAGAATAACAAAGATATAACAATGCACACTAAGGTTTATTGAATAGAAATTTTAATGGTGTAAGAAATGAATAAAATGATAAATGGAGGACCAATGGTCAAAAGTTCGGCATTGAGAATAAATGGAGGACCAATGGTCAAAAGTACAGCATTGAGAATAATTGGGCCATATCTGGCAAATTCACCAGATACTAGGAAAGAGTGTGGACAATCAAAAATTTGGAACATATAAAACAAAACAAAATAAATGTGAGAATTCTAAAATAGTTACATTTCTTTATGTAAAAGCAAGTACTAGAAGGAGAGAATAATAAATGGTAGCAAAATAACACCATCATCAACAATATATTGCATCTTTAATCTGTAACACACAATTATAACATAATCGTGATTAACTCATCAATAAATCATGAAATTTATGTAAAATTGAGAACAATTGATTAATTGTGAACTTGTTGATCTACAGGGAATGGTATGGAAAACAGTTCAAATATGGAATCGTACAAGAAACTTAAGAACTTATTCAATAGTTGGAGAATATTGATACTATATGGAGGAGATATGGTTCTTTCACCAATTAATGTTTAGTCATTCCCATCAACATAGATGATCATTTTGACCACACCTTGACCTGTTTTCAAGAATTTTTACATCTTTTTAAAGAATTTCTAAGGCCTTAAAGAGTCCTAGGTCAGTGTGGAGGTCCTTGATCTATCATCCTAATCCTCAATTCTTCAAATTACAATGAAACTTAATCATGATACAATCAAGTTTGCCATGTCATATTATTTGTCAGATTTTGCATGACAAATTCTTTGTCAACCCTGTGTTGGATCAAAAAGAAGCTCAAGGAGGCTCTGGTGAATTTTTTAAGGACCTAACAAGCAAGTTTCTATAAGCCACTTGATTTTCAAGAGCAAAAAAGGCTTTGAAACACATGAATTTATTATTGCTAGTCTCCCCCTTCCTCATCACTTTGATTTAGTTCTTTTATTTATCACAAATTGTTTAATTCTCTTATTATTTTTGCAACCCTTCTCAACTTGCGTCCATATGTTCCTCTGTCAATCAATCTTGTTTTGCTCTTTGTGACATGGGTTGTCTGTATCTCTTGGTCATTTAGACCTTAAAATGAATTCCAATATTAGCATTCAAACTGTGTTAAATCAGCACATACAATTATGTTAGTACATGCCTTGGATTGGTAATTAATATTTTTAGGAAAGAACATCACCTAAAGACCACAAGAAATGGCAATAATCCGAATTGCAGATTGAGTTGACAGCATTTTGCAGTTGAATGTGCTAGACATGAGTCAGCTGCTTGACACCCCTCTCCTCCTTGATAGAAGTCCTGCATTTGAAGCCAATGGTATCATTCCCACCATGTTTCTCACAAAAAAAAGAGAACAAATAAATAAAATGTTGAGTTTCGACGCCTCAATTCGATCCACAGCAGCGAAGGAAGAGCTCACAAAGAAGCCACAGCAGCAAAGCCCATGATAGGAAAAGCCCATGGCCCCACACGGCCTGTATGCGTGCAAGGCCTGCAATAGGGCACGGCCCAGGCAAGTGGGCGCAAGCCCAGCGCACAGGCGAGGCCCAAGATGCATGGGTGTGCGAGTAGCCCGTGCGTGGGTGAGGCCCAGGACGCACGGGTGCACGCATGGGCGTAGCCTAGGATCGCACAGTCCACCGGCCAGCTGGGATCTCTACACGGTCCACACCTCCCGTATGGATCCTTAGTGGCTTATGGAGTTTTTATGCAGTTTATGGCTGGTTTTGGGCTGGTTTTTTGTGCAGCATGCAATCGGATGGCTGCAGAAGCTCACAAGCATGATCAGATGGCCAAAAGGTTTATTTGGATGTTGTTGGGAGACCTAAATCGACTCTAATTGAGGTTTAAGACCTTTAAAAGGCCCTGATAGGAGCTGTGGCAGATTATGATAGGTCGGCAGATCAGAGCGGCAGTCGAGAGCTGGTAGAAAGCAGAGGTGCAGCGATGCTTCGGGCGGACTGCCAGGCAGCAGCCAAAGCTACGAGAGGTCTCCTAGAGAGTGAGAGCTTTGTTAGAGATTATGCTTCTTGTTGAGAGAGGGATTGATGCATGAGAACTAAGAGGGTGTGATCTCTTGTAAATTTCTCTTTCTCATAGTGAAATTTGAATGCCCTATAGAGGCAAGCCTTGGCTTGATCCATGTATTTGATTGTATTCTTTCTTGTATCTCTTCTTCCTTTCTGTTGCGGTATCGACATCATTACCGATGTTTCGATCTTAGCACGAGGAGATCCGTATTCCGCATAAGGGATCTTCCTAACAAGTGGTACCAGAGCAAGTGGTATCACAACAATTGGTATCAAAGCCAAATTATTAGAGCGTCAGATTTTTCGAGTTACGGTGGTGTTGATCAACATTGAAGATGGAAAAGACATGCTCAATCAAGATAGAAATCAACCGATTTGATAGAAAGAGCAATTTCTTTCTGTGACAAGTAAGGGTGAAAGATGTGCTTATCCAACAAGAATTGTTTGATGCTCTCTTGTACGAGAAGAAGCCAGCGACCATGGAGGTAAAGGATTGAAAGTGACTCCACATGCAGACGATAAGCACGATCTGCTTGTACTTGACGGATGATATGATGATCTATATATTTAGCGAGTCTTCCCTGACGGTGATGTGGTCGAAGCTCGAAAAAATATACATGGCAAAATCACTCACCAACGCTCTCTTCCATTAGAAGCAGTTCTACCAACTGCAGATGAGCAAGGGGCAGAGCGTGTAGGAGTATCTCAGCAACTTTCAGAAGATCCTCACCGATCTTCTTAGCATTGGTGAAAAGATTGAGAAAAAGATCAGAACATTGATCTTGCTCTCATCACTTCTTTTGAGTCTTTGGTAACTGCTCTTCTTGTAGGGAAGAGCACCATCAAGATGGACGAGATTACTTCCGCACTTCTCCAAAATGAGATTCTCAGACGAGAGAATCGAGCCTCAAGTTCAAATAGCGACTCGGCTATGGTGGTGACTAAAGGTGATGGTGGCAGAAGATGAAGCGACAGAGGATCGTAAGATGGGCGGTCCAAGTTCAAGTCAAAGGACTAGCAAGATCAGATACTATCGATGTGATGAGTTAGGCCATTGAGTCAAAAATTATCTGCAACTCAGAGATCAGATGAAGGCTATTACGATGGCAGTCCAAGGTAGCGACAATAATGAGACCGATGATATGCTTATGAGCTCTTATAAGATATCTACTTCTTTCCAACAATGGATTTTAGATTATGCATGTTCGCATCATGTTTGTTGCAGAGAAAAGCTGGTTACTTCCTAAAAAGCTGGTTACTTCCTGAAAAGCTGTGAGGGCACTGTTCATTTGCCGGATTGATTGAACTGTACGATCAAGGGCATCAAAATCGTCAGCTTGCAGAAACATAATAAAATAGTGAAGAAATTGTGTGAGATTTGATACATACCCAATTTCAGGAGAAATCTAATTTCACTAAGCAAACTGGATTCAAGTAGCTACAGATGGAGAGCTAATGATGAAATCTTGAAGGTTATTCATCGCAATAGGGTTGTGATGAAGGAAAAGAAGTATGGAGGACATTATCTCTTGGCAGAAAGCTGAGGTGGAGCTTCAAGTGCTAGTGGGAGCTCAGCACGAGATGGAGCTCCAGGTGCAGATGGATTAGGCACGAAATAGGAGACTCGAAAGGATGACAGGCAATGTCACCGAATGAAGTTTCTATTGCCGCAGGAGGCTACCTCGAGCAAGTCTCAGGTTAGGCAGATCACCGCATATGATGGAGATGGGATCGAGCAGCCTGGCTCGACTTCTATATTTATCCATCCATGAATAGTTAGGTATTTGCTCTAGAGCATGGAAGCGAGATCATCCAGAAGCTCTTAAAGTTAGGTAGAGACCGAATGTCAAGTCGAGGTGGAGATTGCTAAGTTTTGGCGTCTCGAATTCAACCCATAGTAGTGAAGGAGGAGCTTACAGAGAAGCCACAACAGCAAAGCCCATGACGGGAGAAACCCACGGCCCCATGCAGCCAGCAGGCATGCAAGGCCTGCAATAGGGCATGGCCCAGTGCAAGCCCAGGATGCATGGGTACGTGTCTGGCTCGCACGCCGGCAAGGCCCAGGATGCATGGGCATGTGCGTGGCCAGTGCACCGGCAAGGCCCAGGACGTGCAGGTGCGCGCGGGAGCATAGCCCAGGACCGTGCAATCCACCAGCCAGCTGGGTTCTCCACGCGGTCCACGCCTCCCACATGGACCCTTAGTGGCTCATGAAGTTTTTATTCAGTCTACGGCTAGTTTTGGGTTGGTTTTGCATGGCATGCGATCAGATGGCTACAAAAGCTCGCGGGCGTGAACAGACGGCCAAAGAATTTATTTGGATATTTTTAGGAGACCTTAATCGACTCTAATTGAGGTTTAAGGCCTTTACAAGGCCCTGATGGGAGCTGTGGCAGATCGTGGTGGGTCAACAGATCAGAGCGATAGCCGAGAGGAGTCGGCAAAGAGCAGAGATGCAGCGGTGCTTCAAGCAGACTGCCAGGTAGCAGCCAGACCTACGAGAGATCTCCTAAAGAGTGCGAGCTTTGTTAGGGATTATACTTCTTATTGAAAGAGAAGAATTGATGTATGAAAGTTGAGAGGGTGTGATCTTCTCTTGTAAATCTCTTTTCTCATAGTGAAGTTTGCATGCCCCATGGAGGCAAGTCTTAGCTTGATCCACGTATTTGATTTTGTTCTTTCTTATATCTCTTCTTCCTTTTCTATTGCAGCATCAACATCATCACCGGCATTCCGATCTTGGCCCGGGGAGATCCATATTCCACATGAGGGATCTTTCCAATAAGTGGTACCAGAGCAAGTGGTATCATAACGTAATAAAAAATGTTGGTAGTTTATAAAGACCAATCAACCATATGATTGATCTTTTATTGTAGTTTTAGTCTTTTTTTTTTTTTTAACAAGTTTTACTCATTTTATTTGCAAATGAAAAGCTTGTAAGAACTTTTGGGTTCCAAGCTCCTATATCATTAACACGATGAATAGTGGGGAGAGAAATTTCCCTATGATATGCTATAGCTTAAGTCTCATTTAGAACAAAATTAGGACATTGGTTTATGCAATTTTAATAAGAATATCCATAGGTAGCTTGATGCCTCATTTACAAATAAATGGAGCCTATACCTACATCGTTTCAAAGTGAACTTGCATAGAAGGTCCTTCAGAAACTAAAATCCAAGCTTTTGATCATCATATGTGACAAGCTATGATTTGGATAATTACGATGTCGTTGGAGCACTTCAATTTTGAACATCCAACTCGCAGTGATAAGTACAAGTGTCTCAAAATTAGAAGATGTTATCAATTAATTTAAATTTTGAAAGTAAGCATAAAAAATTTGTAAACACTATTCTCTTCTCTGAATTTCTGTAGTAAAACATAACAACTCTTCAAAAGATCAAAATAAACCAAGCACCTTTGATGGCCTTAAAAAGTCCCAATCATAGTCTTCCCCATCCATGTGATCTTCCACCTTATGAAGGTCTTATGATGATGATCAACGGAATCCAAGCTATCTGACATTTAGAACATATTCAGGATTATTAGAAAACTCATGGTTTCCAACAGTACAACACCAGAAGAAAAGAGAATCAAGAAGGAAGATTTTTAATACCTTTTTTTTCTATTATGCCTGCTTCTTGTCCAAGGAAGAATGTAGTTACAGCAATATGAGCATGAAGGCATCATGCCTCTCCCTCTTTCAGTAAGTCATCCTATACTTCTCCATGTTGATTCGCTGGTTGCATATTGTCCATCCATCATCACTGAAAAATGCATCTGTAGTACCTCTGTATATTATGGAAAAGCCATGTGGCATATGTTCCCTTTGATCTATATTAATTAGAACCTATGGTGTAAAATGCCTTGGGGTAACTAATCTTTGTCTAAGGAGTACTTGATCCAATTAATGGTACCAATGAGTAACTCCCACTATGGACATGACATAGGAATGACTGATCAAATGAAGAGAGAATCAAAATTTACAATTAGATAAATCGAACAGCTAGGCTAACAGTCATTTCTACTGCTGCAACCTTGGAACCCTCCTTGCTAAATCATTACAATCAGAATCATTGTTTGCACCACTCATATCCTTTCATCAGAAATCTCATCTAATCTTACATAACCTCCTCTTACATGTGCCCCTCTAAATTAAACTACAAATTTCACGATCATCAAGTTTAAATAGTATTTCCCTTTTCTTGTCGTCCATAGCATCATCATCATCGTCAGATATAATATTAAAAGTAGTCTGCTCCATTTTAATCTTACAGCAAGACCACCCCCACAAGGATGATGTTCTAGTCAAATACCTATCATAGATAGGTGTTCCACGAGGAATTTCATCTTTCCCAACCCTCAATCTCGCACTGTAGCAATAGATATTTACTTATCGTTTCAGTATTTTGCTTCTAACAATGCACAAATACAATCTTTCCCTCATAACATACTTTTGTAATTCATATAAATCTTAGAGGTCTGTTCATGCGTCACACTATTTTGCCAACAAAAATTCCACATATTATGAGAGAAGCCCTCTTGCTTGAGCTGTCTTTGCTATGTCTTTTCTATTCACTATAACTAAAAATTAATCCTTACCTATAAATGCAGAAAGATTTAGGACTGAACCAACCTTACAAACATCACTTCTCTAGAGACAGAGAGGCAGAACATATTCAGGTAGATTGAGAGTTCAACTTTCCGTGTTCTAACTATACCTTAAATCAATATGATTGCTTCTGAGTTTCGAATTTCTGCATACACTGTAAAATGCATCTTGCAAATTTCACAGTGATCGCTAGCATCCATGTCTGTGACAATCATCAATCCTAACAATATGATACCTTCTTTCGTTGAAAATTATTTGAGATTTATCAGATGGTTCATTCTTCATAGATTTCAACCACAATAAAAAAACATCCAACAATGAACTCTGTAGTTGGCTGTTCTTTTTTATTAACTAGACATCCTTCCTTTAGATTTTGGTATTTCATTACAAGGATAAGAAAATTCATGAGCAAATGACATCAATGGACTGGTCAAACTTTTAGATTCTGCTAATTACCATGCATATACAAAAATCAACAGCAGTATACAGGCAACAATAATTGCTTGGATAATATACTGCTAATGGCAAGAAATGTGGTCAGTGTTGGAAATAGAACTTCAACACAAGGTTAAAAGAAATTCAACTAAAGACCACAATATAATGCAGAACAGCTTGAAAATTAATTATAAAAATAGCACGAGGTTTTCTTGCACTGAGGCAATAAAATCTCCAATTCTCTCATTTTACCAATGGCAGAAGAGGCATATGACAAAATGGTCATAAATATAAAGATTTAAAGGTGACAAGAAATGCCATTTGGTTTATCTTACTAGCTCCATTGACTATCCACTTTGAATAACCTAGAGCTATGTCTTCTTTTAAACAATTATGTTTAGAAGCAAGAACCCTTGTGGCATTACTGCATTATCATGAGGAAATGAAGCACATGTTAGATAATTGATGGATAGGAGGTCTAATAACAATGCTTATGGGAGTCTTTAGTGGAATTTCCACAGACACATAGACGAATCTCTCAACAAGCTACAAAGAAATTAGGCAGTGTATACAAAATAGTCCTAGGTGTATTAACTGACATTGTGAGTGTCACCCAAGGTCTGCAATCTCGGCTAGAGACTGTAGGTCAGGTGCCACTATGGTATGTACTGAGTCGAACCATATTGACTCGTGGTATGTAGGTGCATGCCGATTCGGTACTGATTCACTATTTTAAGAGTGCTCAAAATTTTTTTTTTTTTTTATTTCATATTGATTCCAAGAGACCGTATGATTGATTAATAGATGCAACTGCAATAATTAAACATAAATTTGTAACTCAATGCACAGATGCATATTAATTTATGCCCTGCTTTGTCATATACATCTTTCTTTCAACCGTTACCTTCTTGAACTCATGCTTTTGACTTGTCATTCACCCTTTACTTTTACCTTCACTATTTTTTTTGCCTTCATTTCATAGGTTTTACATAGGCCACATTATCTTGATATATAGTTGGACGTGATATCCAAGGTCTAGTTCGTCTTGCTCCTAGCCTTATAGTTGCACCTCTCTGTATCTCTCTCTAATTCCCAATTTAGAATCAGCACCTACTAGAGTGGCACCAGTCTAACCAAACAGTCTTAGGGTTTTCTTAAGCTTTCATTTTGTTTATGCACCATTGTTCCCATCAAGAATAAAACATTATAGGAGAATTTCTAAGGTTCCTAAATGACAAAAGTTTATGGTTAAAATGCATTTAATTCTATGACATGCTAATCTGTGAGAGGTTGCCTTCTCAAATCATTGTTCATGGAAATCAATTTTATTTGTCAATGGTTCAATTAAGCAACACAAAGCCCAGATGATGGTGAGTTTTTTCACTTAAGAGCTTGGCATAAGTTATGAAAATGGTTATTAATGGTGGGCGAGATTTTTATTCAAGTATTAAATATTGTGGTTGTGTGTGTTCAATAATCCCTCTTCTAGATGAACTGAAGAGAGCCTCTTTAAGTGAGGATCTACATAAGATCTATATGTCCTAACTTTGTCATGTTCTACAGATTTGAAAGCTGGTTATGATCAGGATCATCTCCCCTCCAGTACCTATCAATTAGTGCAAGGATTTTGAACTTTTATTACAAACCTATTTTATGATAGAATATACTAGTTTTCCATCACAAAACTCACCCTTCATGATGCAACAAGAGTGCAATCTGTTGAAACCATAACCAACTAGACCATGCCAAGCTTCATAGGAGCCAGCGGACTTTTGGGCAAAGAGTTTGAATTTTAGCTGGATTTCTATATTCCTAGTTGAATAATTCTAGCATGTTTCCTTATTATTGGATCCTATCTGCAGCATGATTATGTACCGGGTTTAATGCCTGAATTTGGGTTCATATCCTTTATATGCTTCTAGTACATCATATGAAGGGTGGCTTTTGATATACTAATAAAAAAATTCTCAAGCAGAGCTCCCTTCATCAAACAAAAGGTTCTGCAATCCAATGTGCCATCAACTTGTCCGTTGATCTTCGAAGTTTAATGCCATAAATCTAATCGCTCTTCATTCCTCATGCTACATCACTTCATAATTTTTGAAGAAAAGATAGGAGAGTGGCATCTTGTGGTCTTCTCTCTTTTCATCACAGAATGGCCCAGACCAACCTGAACCACTCCAAAACTAAGTGCAACCAAGCAATTCCACTCGAATCAGACTGACCTGGGCTGGGTCGCACCAGTTCTCGAACCAAGAGGCTGAACCAACCTAGTTCTAACTGGTTTGGGTTGATATGCCCCAAACAGGGCAGTTTGACTTGGTTTGGCAGACCTGTCTATGCTTGTCTTCAAAAAGTATCAGCTTCTTACACTGTTACCTGTATAATGCAGCATCATTCCAATCATAAAGAAGTTGAAATATTAATTAAAACTGGACTGGTAAGAAACTCAATAGATCGAGACACGAGCTTTTGGTGCTCGTTCAAAGACACACCAAAGATGACCAAGTTGTTTGGAGAAGTATTGTGGAGAATGCTAGAAATAGTACTCAACAAGACCATAGTTTTCTGAAATAGAACATCAGGTAAGGGAGATGTACCTGCTGGCCCTTATTTCAATCTACTTGCCATGGTCCAACTAAGTTATAACTATTGAGTAGGTTTGCCTGAGAATTCTTTAAGAAGTCAATTTAGGGCATGATAAACTAGAGGAGATTGATCTTAGCAACCCTCCAGAGCCAAACAAAGCTGTAGAAACAAGGACATATTTTTGAAATCAAAGAAAGATTTTCGCCTTAAGAAAACAAAAAGAGAAGAGAAAAGGAATATAGATTTACAATTGAGAGATAAGTAGATGTAGAATTACGAAGCAATGGGAAATGAAGAAATGGTTTGTAGAATAGCACGCTACATGAAGTAAATCGACTGTGCTAGCCCATGATCCAAAACAAACACCAAACAAAAAAATATTTGTAGAGAATCGCAAGAAAAAAATAATTGTAGAAGAAAAAATTGGGAGAGATAAATTTATTCAAAGAAGAATAAAGATCAAAAACCTCACAAAGACACCTCACGAGAGAGTCTCCACACGCACAAATAATCTCCTTTCTTTTTTCTCATACTCTTCCACACAATTTTTTCATCATCTTCCACACCTAAAGAAGACACCAAAGGTCCCTTTAAAAAAAGCACCACATAGATGGGAGTTTGGCTCCTACCTTGACTCATAAACCAAACACTCACTAAAACACAAACTCTAACAACCTTTAGAAAAAAATAATTAAATAGAATGACACTAGGAATAAAATTCTTAAGTCATTAAAACTAATGATCAACTAAAAATAGAATCCTAATTGGATTGAGGCTTCACAATGAATCTTAACACTCCCCTCAATTGCAAAATCCATACCAACAATGCTGATTTGTCGATGTCATGAAATGCCATAGTAGCCATCGCCATCATCGCCGTAGTAACAGTAACATATAACTTGTTGAACCAATAATTGAATAACGGAACTTCTTCATTGACTTGAATATTAATTCCTTCGCTGGCTTGTCCTCTTTGATACATATATCGAAATCGACAATAATATCATGCAATACTCTCTTGACATTGGTTCTACAGTCATGATGTCGAGATTCCTTCAAGTATCTAGCTTATTTCAACGAACATCAAGTTGCCGGTTGCAATAACTGTGAGCATTGGTCATTACCTGCACCCAAGTAAAATCAAAAGCAAAACTTTGACCATATTTATAGACCTCCACTTGAGTTGCTTCAGGTATATGTACACAGATAGCTTCTACATATGGAATCAAATTTTCATGCATAGAATTTTTCAATAGCCCGAACTTTGGAGTAGCTTCAAAACTAACTGATGTATCAAGAACCTTGTTGATTGCCAAAGCACAACAAGAATCATCTCCACCAAGCATATTTTTCTGTTGCTTAATTTCCGAAGCTACATCAAAATTAGTCAGCTTTTCATCCTTATAGCTGACTAAATCTCCACACAAAATATCCATATATTGTATAGCTTCAACATCAAATTCTTCCGCATGATTTGACTCCTCAATATAGTTCTTCACAATTGGATCAACTGTAGCATCCTTTGACTCTAAGTAATTTCAGAATCAACAAATTCTTCAATCACGATCTCTTCTAAACTTGATGTGGTAGCCATCTGATCAAGCTTTTCTTGCTCCAAATTTTCTTCTGCATATGATTGATCCTTAAACTAATCAATTTATCATGTTTTGAGTCTTCTGAAATTAATCCAGTCTCTGACTGATCAAGCTTCTCATATTTCAAATTTTCATCTTTAAACCAATTTTGTTATTCTTTTAGATCTTTGGAAAAGTCTGGAACCAGAATCCACTATTTAGGTAATTTTTGTTTGTGATTTCTCACATTGTCAAAATACGAGTAGACAACCACAAGAATATTAGATGCTTTCTTCGACTCTTTTACATCCTGAATATGAAGAAAATTTTCTTTATCAACTGAAATTTGAAGAATCCATATTACCTTTTTAGATTTCAGATTCTACTTTTTCTCGCAATCTCATCTGTTGGTGTTATCTCTGACTCATCCAAAATATCCCACAAATCTTGACTTGTCAAATAAGACCTAACAAGAGCCTTCTAATATGCATAATAGGTGTTGTACAACTTATGAAGAGAAGTGGTAGTAGTAAAAGCAGCCTTATTGATGTTGATACGATTAGATATCTCATCTAAACCATTGATAGAGACAATGCTTATACCATATGGCGAATTATTGGAAACTCTTCAACCACGCCGAGCTGAACCACCAACAATCTAGTCATTGCTTTAAAAAAAACACGCTCCAAATAAATCTAATCGAAGCCACAAACTACTAAACCACTTTTCAAGCCTATGGCTCCAACACTATATAGAGCCACAAACACATGAGCCACTAATCTTAGGATCTTAGCTTTCATACCATATAGAATGGCATGCTACATAGAGTAGATCGACCGTGCTGGCACAATATCCAAAACAAACACTAAATAAAAATATATTTGCAGAGAATCACGAAAAAAATTATGGAAGGAAAAATTGGGAGAGAAACAAATTTATTCAAAGAAGAATAAAGACCAAAACCTCACAAAGATGCTTCACGAAAGAGTCTCCACATGCATAAATAATCTTACCTCTCTCTTTTTTTCTCATATTCTTTTATACAATTTTTCCACCATCTTCCACACCTAAAGGAGACACTAAAGATCCCTTTAAATAGAACACCACGTAGGTGGGAGTTTGATTTCTACCTTGACTCAAAAACCAAAGACCCACTAGAACACAAACTCTAACAACCTTTAGAAGAAAATAATTAAATAGAATAACACTAGGAATAAAAGTCTAAAGTTATTAAAACTAATGATCAACTAAAAATAGAATCCTAAATGGATTGGGACTTGGCAATGAATCTCAACATGGTTATGGGAGGTTAGATGAAGGCATTCTCTTGGAAAGATTAACAAACTATGCATTGCAACTTCATGTCCATCTTGAGGTTTCCCTTAAGTTTAGTTCTTATATGGTTCTATTAGTCTACAACTGGTTGCAGGTTAAAGAAGAGTAAATGGAATAAGGCTCCACTAGCCAATTTATTTCAAGTTAACTTGTCAAATGCCAAAAAATGACCAGTTTATTTGCAGGTCAAAACAAGTAATTTTTAAATATCTGTAAAAGCCATTTTCCCTACCTAATCCAAAGTAAAATATTGGACATTATAGGGTGAAGCATTTTAATTTGGAGGAAAGAGGGTTGGGAACAACTAAACCAATTTATCTCCGTTGACTTGTTTGACAATCAAATGCAGCCTTAAGGTGGAGCGGCAATTTCCTATGAGGTGAAGGATGTTTTCGTCCAAGAGAAAGGAATTGTCTTCCAAATATAAATGGGCATGGTGTTTCTAGTGAAGAAATTTAATATGTTTTTGATTTAGATGCACAATTTGGAGGTAACCATGTAAAATCTTAAATATTTTATTGCTATTTCTCATGCATGCTTGTACCTCTTTTGCTTGCTAATAACTTTTTGCATATCTTCAGGGGTAGTCGTGCTTGAGCCCGTTAATAAAGAAAAGTATAACAGAAACCTCCCATCATGTGGTCATGAGTACAAGCATAGGTTCCACGTTTTGAAGAACTTGATCCTGAAACTTCTTTCCGTGATATAATTAAGGAAATTCAAATTGTTTAGGAAGCTTAATGCAGTGCAATCAAAACACTGAACCTATAATCAGAAATCAAGTAATGTTTAAATATTCAACACACATAAAACCAGTTACTGAAGCTTTTGAATGTTGCCTCTACATTCCACATTAATGATGCAGAAATTACACCATTTATTAGTCATGCAATATGAATAAATCCTACAAATAATTTAAATGCAAATATTATCCTCTTCCGCTCTGCCTGTTGACAGTTTCCATATCCAATATATTCTTCAATTCTTTTCCCTTTTTCTTTTGTGTGTTGAAGTTTCCTTTTCTTTTCTTCAGTTGGGGACTGGGCATGCGGTTATGCAACAGATGTTAGGCAAAGCACCAAAAGTGTGTGAATAGCTCATCAACTATTTAAGGGGGAACATTCAAAGATCAATACAGCATGCATCCATAAGATTAAGTAATCAAAAAGTTATAGTCAAGAACTCGTAGTTTACATCAGCAGTAAGTGGTCTAGTATATATTCAGAAGTATTTAACCTTAATGATTTTAAACTTGATGTGTAATAAATTTGATGAAAAACTGGCGTACCAATCTTCAAATTATAGTGACCTGACTGAATGTTTCTTTCCTGAACCTGGTTACTGTAATCCATAATCACTCCAATGGCAATAATATAGTATTTTAAAAAATCTGCTGCATGGGCTTAAAACTTTGTCCATTGTACTCACTAGTTTTGGCAAAGGGAGGCAGCAAGCTTGAGGCAGCAACTGCATAACTTGCAAGAAAGTCATCGGTAAGCTCACTTCACCCTGCATAACATATATATATATTTTTAAGCATTATTTCTCATAAGGCATTCATCTCAAAAAATAAGCATACTGTAACTTCTACCAAGTGGTTTAAATTCACAAGGTTGTTACATAACATATGGAGGCTAAAAATTATTCAGCATCTTGTAACATATATAATACTATTTCAACTTGACACTAGTAACGACATATTACACTTCAAACTCACTAGCATATCACATGCCCTGAGAGCCAGACTGATTAATAGTATCAGAAATGCGCATGGCAGATGGGTAACATGTCTTTGACAATAAATTACTTAATTTTTAGCATACTAAGACCTAATACATAAGAGATAGTATTATTAAAGTCTAGATAATAATTTCAAGTTTGTGTACAATTTTAGAATGAACTAGATAATTGGCAGCCTTCTCACTTATCATCTCAAGAAAAAAAAAATCTAGGAAAGCTTATATCAAGCAAATGTAGTAGCTTCTAAAATACAAATGAGTTGTAATGCGACCATGTATATTAGTCATTCCAGCATAAGAAAAGCGGACTGGTAACTAGTTCATATATCACATGTACCATTCCAAAGATCAGTTCATAAGACCATATGACCATGTTTATGAAATATAGTAAAAGCATTCTCTATAATTGTAGAATTTCTATTTCACTTTATTATTCCAGAATTCAAAAACAATGAATATAATTAGACATTTCAAGAAACCAGTAGGACAAAGATAGAGACTATGTGGAGCAACATCAACAGAAATGATCAAAGAAGCACAAATTCATTGGAATAACAGTAACAACATCCCAGTCAAAGTGATGAGCACTGCCAAGTTATCAGTTTTGATAACAATGAAGAAAGAGAAAATATTTCTAATAAAGTTAGAGCAAACAAATAGATGCCTCTTGGTCTAGGAGTCTGCATATGCCTGGGAAACTACAATTATTTTAAGGAACTAGTATATTAGTGGAGGTGAAGCAGCACAATTGAGAATAAAGTGATTAAGAACCAGTTAAGATGGTAGGGATTTGTACAAAACCAAATATCAGAACCCCATTTAGGAGGTTGTCGTATCCCTTCTAATCTTCCATAGTAGCATTTCTTCATCTCTTTATAGTCTTTTTCTTATTTTCTTTCTTCTGCTGTTGCTTTCATTTTGTAACTTCTTTTGGTAATCACCATTATTTTTTCAATGCAAATCACTTTTCTGAAAAGATCCAAATAATGTTTCACTTCATTCTCTTCAATTAAGCACCTTGAACTTCTGTATTCTTTCTTTTATTATTCTTTTTTTAAAAAAAAACTATAGTTTAATCTCATATGGATAGTTGTTATTAAGTTTTGATCAAAATTTGTATTTCTTTAAAAAACAAAGGTCAGATATATTTTGTAGTATCAAACATTATTTTACCAAGATGCATCCTAGGAAGTTTGACATCCTAGATGGTTTGACAATCTACATTTTCTTAGTTGTCTGTTTCCACTCCGACATCCAAATCCATTCCCAATGTTGCCCACAGAGTGACTCAGGTCTTCAACAGTGAAATTAGCTATTGACTACCTTAGATAAAAGAAACACAAACAATGGATACGGATAATAAAAATACCAAAACTAACAAAAAGTCTCTTCAGATGGCTAGGTATATAGCAATAGTAAGTACTAACTCATTGAAGAAATCGGAACTAATTTTAACCATAAGTCTCTAGTTCTCACTTGTATCACAAACCATACTCAGGGCACTCAATATACCAGATGCTAATGACAACAGAAGAGTTCTAAAGATGATACAACATATACAATATCCATCTAGATACTAAACTCTCATATTTACCATTGACAACACTAAATGCCCAACAATAAGCAGTTTAGGTCCATCATTCACCAAATCCCAAACTGAACTCACTGTTATGTATCTGTGTAAGCAAAGCTCAAATAAGTGCTTAATATCAAATTTAGAGCAATCATTTGAAACATACCTAAAATATAAGTATATAACTGACATAGCAAGTATACATAACATCGTCTTTGATGATTGCAGGCAGTTGTTGGGAGAAGAGCTTTCTGGCCTAAGTGTCAAAGATCTACAAAATCTAGAGAACCAACTTGAAAGAAGCTTACGTGGTATCCGAATGAAGAAGGTCTTGGTCATCTTTGCCTCATTCAACACTGACTTGCTGTCCTTTCTTAAAATAGCCATTTTTAATAGATTAATTTTTCATTCCTATAGGACCAACTTTTGATCGATGAAATTCAAGAACTAAACCAAAAGGTTGGAAAACATGTGTTTACCAAATCCCCTCTTCTAAGTTTTATGTGATGAATATCAATTGCTTAACATTTCACTGGTTCATCGCAGGGGAACCTTATTCACCAAGAAAATATTGAACTATACAAGAAGGCAAACCTCATTCGTCAAGAAAACATGGAATTGCAGAAGAAGGTACTAAATAAGAGAGCAAATAGACTTGAAAAATCCATACAGAAACTTCTGCAATGAAATCCTTTCAACCAATGGTAAATTATGTAAGTTGCGGGTATAGCACAGTCTAAGCATTAAATCTTTTATCTCAGGTTTATGCAATGAGGGGTGTAAATGGCATTGATAAAGGTCCAATTACTCCATATGGTTTTAATGTCACTGAGGATGCAAACATATCCATTCATCTTGAACTCAGCCAGCCACAACTGCAAACAGATGGAACGTAAGCTGCAGCACCAAAGCTAGGGTAAGTTTTCTTTCCAATACTCAAATGGTATATATATATATATATTTTTAACTACTAGTTTAATCATAGAATATTTCACTGAATGTTGCAGCCCACTTCAATTGCATTGACAAGATGATGCACAAATCATGGGTCGCTCCTTGTCTATCTTTTGCCACTGCAGTTACAACGGCATGCTATTAATGATCACCTGTGGTGTACAAGGAAGAGAAGGATCTATTCCAAAAAAAATGGCGTGAAATAATCAGAATAACCAATTACTCTGTAAAGCCATGTTACTATTAAAAGGTGATGGCTGTGCTAGAATTTCAGTTTAAGAGCTTCAAACAGCAATCATTTGTCTAACTAGATGCATATTCACATGTTTTAAGTTAATCATTAAAACCTATGATCGATATATTCACAAGTTACATTGCAGGCATATGGGATTATCACCGCCTACATGATGCTTACTTTGAAATAATTGATACATAGAGATGGACCGTATCTTGAAAACAAGTTTTTCACTTGTCACATTCAAAAAATCATGAAAATTATGCAACTACAACAATCTCCACAAACCATTTTATGCACCATTAGCAAAAGAATAAGGTGGAAAGGCATTCCTACTCTCCAGCCCAACAGAGTTATTGACAAGCAAGCTAAATCACTTTGCTTGTGATTATAAAACCAACTCCATTTGAATTCAAGTTAGTAGGTTACATAAGAAAATGTCATGCCCTTCAAATGAACTTCCTTTACTGCTTGATTTTACTCTCCCTTCTAGCAGTTCTGTGCATATGCTCATACAGAAGAGCAACATAGTCATTCAGCCACACAAATAAATCTCTCTCATTAGTATATAAAATATAAAATGATAACAGAAGCAGCAGATTTTTTTCTGCAGAACTTGCCTAACTTTAAAGTGCAAAAGAAAGGGCCTAAGTAGAAACCAATTTATTTTATTTAACCACATGACCTGGCTGAAATGCAAAAAAAAGAGGAGAGGCGAGGGTTCGAAGCATTGGGAGGAGAAGGACCAAGGTTTGCTATGCAAGTATCAGAGCCCAAACCGGTTGGCTGGTAGTACGGTTTGGTACCCACTATGCCATTTCGTACTGGGCCCAAACCGACACAGAGAGGATGGAGGGAGAACAGGAAGGGAAGAGAGAGAGAGAGAGAGAGAGAGAGAGAGAGAGAGGAGAGACGGAAAGGGTGAGGGACAGAGGGCCGTTGGAGGTTGTTGGAGCGTAGCTGAGCTTGTTGTGTCATTGCCCAGCTTGGTAGAAACCGAAAAAATCCCCAAAAAAATTGAAAACATTGTCGACTTCAACCAAAAAATCCACAAAATATGAAATAAGGACTAAAGCCCCTATTTTAATCGGGAGGAGGGAGCCCCTCCTCTAGCCTTCACTGACCCTGGTAGTGGTGCGGCGGCCTCGCTGACCCTTCGGAGGCCTTCAGGAGCCTCCTCTCCCTCTCCTTTCCTCCCTCCACCCTCCCCGAGCTTGGCAACAGCACAATAAGCTTGGCTGCCCTCTAGTGGCCTCTAGAGGTCCTCTCTCCCTCTCCTTCCCTCCCTCCTCTCTCTTCCTTTCTTTCCTTCTCCCTCTCCCCCTTGCCCATTTCTCATTCCGAATGCCGGAACCATCTTGATCGGCCACCAATACTATTCGGCATACCCTAAACTAGGCGGTTCAGGATGGTTTAGCAAAACCATAAGGGGGATGTTATCGTTTCGATGAGAGCCCTAAACCATGCCAGTAATTGACCAGTCTGGTTCCATACACCTTGATCCAGCTGATTCGGCATGGTTCACCAGACCTTGATTCGAAATATAGAAGAGAACCATATAAAATTGGAATCATGAACATAAAACGTGGTGGTAAACATAAATTTCCATGGCACATGATTATTGGTGCTTATTTTAGAAATGTAAAGCAAGCAACAAAAGGCAATTAATATTACACAATAATGACTACTACCACCAAAAGGAAGATAAGAGTTCTGCACCAATAATTGGATAGAATGTTCATGAAATCTTAGATTACTCACAATCTGGAAGTTCTTGCAATAATGTCTAGTTGGTGTGCCCGAGCCCCTGCCCCCACCCCCCCGGGGGCCGAAAAAAAGAGAAAAAAACATTTTGGCAAAGGCGTAACAACCAATAAGGCAACAAAAGATGATGAACATTTAATAATAGCAACAAATACTATTTAAGATATAAGAGGAAAATACTAGCAAAGCATGTTAATGATATCTTGGATTTCTTGCCATCTGAATAACACTAGTCTTTGCAACAATACTGGTAGATTTTTCAATAAAAACCTATTTCAACAAGAAGCTACCAACAACAGACCATCTCTAAACAGGATTCGACTGCAGTGCAACACTCTATCCATATCTCAAGCATCCACTCAAATCTTGCTTTTGTACCTTATAGGAGATAAAAGTCTCTAAAAAGATGCAGTAACACAATCGATCACATCATCAACACAATCAACATGTGACCAGGCATAGAGTTGTAGGGAAGGATGAGAAAAATGGACTTCAGGAATGGTGCTACTGTGCTACTGAAAAACAAAAAATGAAAGAGACCACATAGAATAATGATCATCCCATTTTGTAACAAAAAACTAGAATGGAAAATGAACGGCATAATGCTAAATAATCAGTGTTTCAACAAGCTAAAGGGTGCTCCTGATCATGCAGTCTTATAAACTTTCTCTGTCAGGTGAGCACAAGCAGCGATCTGAAAAGGATTACTGCCAAAAAAGCAGATATCCCTAAGCATATTCAACATTAACAGGAGGCAGATCTTCAAGGAAATGAAAGTGGAAATGAATAAGAGAAGGAATGAGGACAAAGAAACATAGAAAAAGCACCAGTCCCAAACACCCAAAACTTACTCAATACTTAACTCTCAGTAATCATCTCTACCACCAAAAGCCAATGCAAGAATTGTTTCTGTAGTCAACAAAGAACTTTATAAACTAAACAAAGCATCAATTCTAACCATCGATAACAACCAATAATCCAATAACCCAAAATTTCATTTAATTACCAAAAAAACACAAAATCCAACTTTGTGCTTAGGTCCTTTCTTGATAGGAAAAATCATAATTTGAGGCATCTCTCATAAAAAAGGCCAACTGATCCATCTGATCACCAATCAGTCTGATTCTTAAGCAATTTGGATATTATTTGATGCCAAATCTGACAATGTCTTGATGTATTCTCAAACTTAAAATTCTCATAACTTCAATGGAGCTTTCATTTAAACCCTGAGTAGATGGAGTTGTTTGTAGTGGTGATCTTCAACAGGACATTCTCATATTTCTGACTTCCATCCACAGAATTTCCTTCAAATACAGGCCTGCTCAAGGCCAAGGAAAGCAGTTGACCAAGGTCATTCTCATCAACCTACCAATGATGATATAATGCCTTCCGGTCTCACCATTGGTAGAAAAGTGGATAAACATATCATTGTCATGCTAACTATATAGATTAGTCTTACCACAATAATCACCTATAATGCCAAACAAGAACTGTAAACATGTCGAGGATGCAGGAGACCTTGAGGAGGAAGCATATGAAACTTGACTTGAACATTTATCATCAAGAGATTTATCACTTACGTCCTGGTAATAAAAAAAAATCTAGTTGCAGAGCTGCAACAGATATCTAGAACCACAAGATAATCATCTGGGAAACAGGAGCAAAGTCTCATAATCTATATCATAGTTCTCGGACCAAATATGGATTACCAATTAAATCATAATTTAGTAGACCTATATTGCAGGAGATAGGATTTCCCATAAGAAGGGAACAACATCCCATGTCTCAAAGCACAAGAAAGAACAAGTTTATTAGCCATATCATGGTACTGATGAGTAATCCCAGCCACTTAATGTCTATGGTCATGATCATTATGGATGACTAGGAAAAAAAGGGTGAAACTTGGTATATGAGTCTGCAATCACCAGATAGTCATGTCCAATACGAGGCACCAGAGAACTGGGGTCCTCAACTGTAGAGAAAACAGAGAACAATGCAGTATCAATGGCATAAGTATTCATAAACAGGTACATATGAAGTCTTAGATAATGGAAGATCAACAAGGAACAACAAGTCAAAGAAGATAAATCTACAAAGAAGATATCACCATGAGAAATATGCAAACAACACATAGCAGCATACAACATATGTACTCTTTAAGAAGGCTATAATATCTGAAAAGGCACAAATAGTCGATCAAAATCTATAATTAATCCACTAAACCTGAGGATGGACAAAACAGGTAAAGCCGAGAGAAGAAAAAAGAGAGAGCATACGTGTAATAATTAGAAAAGAACTTCTAAGAAACAGGACTAAAGTGACATTCATGGTGCAATTGATACATCAGATTACAAAAGAAAAACTTTGGGTTCAAAAGTTTACACTGAAGCAGAAGGGGGGGGGCGGGGGGTGGGGGTGCACACAACAAGAACATGAAGCCTTTAGAGATTGGTGTTTTTTATGCACAACGATACCAAAAATACAACTTTATGAAGGTCATTGCAAACAGAAGTATCAAATTTTCATGCATCTAACACATTTGAAATTCATGATTACAAGTGTATACAACTGATTACCAACACAGATACAACAAATGTCAACTTCCACATCTGGATGGAATAGGTGGAGTCAGGACATTTATTTGAATGCAGCAGATTAGCAGGTGGAGATACAAAATAATTCCACCAAGGCACCAACATCACAAAGGGCTGACTCATGAAGCAGTTTATACCCTAAGAAAGGTGTCACAAAATACTATAATAAGCAAAACCACCATAACTCAAAATATATCACCTAACTTCTTCTCCAAGAATTACCACCTAACATCAAAAATCCTTTTTAGCTAAGAAGGCAAAAAACCAAAAATAACAAAAATAAAAAAGAAACCCTAATACTGAAGCACTTATTTCACTTTTCCATGCCAAGTTGTGTTTAACTAGCACACGTTGGCAATAATCTCCTATATAAAGTTCTCGTTTTATGCCATCTGCTCGGAGCCATCCATAACTTTCCTAGTTGCACAAAGAAAGCTCATACTCCATGTCTTCAGTCATGAAAATAGTAAAATATGAAAATGACAAGGAATACCACATATTGTACATTGGCATGGATGAATCCATAATATCTTCCATTCACAATTAACATGTTCAGAAGCTATGCCCCAATTTTGTCAAATTAGAGAACAGGAGGGTGGAGAGGAGAGTGAGGAAGCCAGGGGGGAGAGGAAGGTTTTTTTTTTTTTTTTGTTGTTGGGGGTTGGTGGGGGGGGGGGCGGGGGCGAGAGAGAGAGAGAGTTGTCAACAACAATATGCTTATCAATGTTAATATTTTTTAGAAACTTTTCATTAGCTCACACAAAAGTAAAAAATGAAGCAATTTCATTAATTGATCCCTTGCATAAGTATTTGGCATCACATCCTCACTCAACCTATTTTTTCCATGATCACATAAGAAACTAAAGTAATAATTTACATAATGGAACATATAGCTGTATTTGGTCACCCATGCTAAACTAAATAAATGGTTCGTTTTCATGGCATATATTTGGAAGTATTGACTATGAAATCGAATTTCCAGCTCACAATCAAACCAATTGGTTTTTGAAAACATAATTAGCGAGGTAACAAAGTATTGAATCTTGTTTTAGTAATGATAGATTCTCAAACATTTCAAATTGATCATAGAATTCTATCAATTAAAATTTCTGAATGGTTTTAGCAAGGTAACCTCGAACAATTTTCAACCATAGACTAGAATCTAAGTTGAGAGGTACCATCAAGTACCCTATACATCACCTTTACCAAAAAGTTCAAAAGTTTTGGCATTTGTAGGTCATGATAGAAATATCTTGATTCTAATTAAATGCATTGGCATGTTAAGGCCTTGAAGGAAAATAGATGTAGCATAGAATTTCTTGCAAGTTATGCAGTTGCCGCCTCGAGCTTGTTACGTCCTCCTGCATTGACTAGTGAAAACAATCTCTAGCTTAGTCCAATGTAAGTATAGATTCAACTTGACCAATACTTACCATGACCATAAAACTGTAAACTCCATTAAGTTCCTTATTGTTGAATATATTATGCACAGGTGTTGCAAAAAAAATAATTCCTAATGTAGGTTGATAATTTATGAGAAATTGAGGATGATGGGATCTTGTGCTATTTTTATTTTCTAAATGTCCACGAGAAGGCATCTCAACAAATAATCTTTCAAAAGTCATATTCTCTTGTCCATGCACAGTCATCGGCATCTGCTTATTTTTCAGAAATATAAAGCCATCATTCATGTTATCTAAGATTTTGCATATTATTATCGATTCATGCACACAATAAAACATAGCAAAACAATAAAGATGCTCTCAATTGCTCATTATATACACTTTACTAGCTCTACTTAACTTACTAAAAAGGGTGGTCTGGTGCATGAGGCTCCCATTACTGTGGGGTTCAGGGAGGGTGGGACATATGTAGCCTTATCCCCACATGCAGAGAGGCTGTTTCTGTGTTTAAACCCATGATACCCAAGTCACAGATGCACAATAGTCTACGTAATTGACAATTGCTAACATATTTACTTGGTATATCATTTCAAAAGAAAAACAATGATGAGGTGATTGATTCAAACATAGCAAAACAATAGTCACTCTAAATTGTTCATTATAATTGTTTTGCTGGTTATCTATAATTGACTACTGCAAAGATATTTGCATGGTGCATCATTTCAAAAGAAAAAACTGATCCTCATTCGAGAGAAATTGATCCTCATTTGATGAGACTAGAATGCAATACTACCACATTTCCACAACTTTCCATTGCCACAGAAAAACAAGTGTTGGTTATCACAAGCAGGGCAGGTTAGAATCCCAGTATGGAATTACAGGCCTCACCAACTAGGTGGAAATATACCCCATGCAAAAGATGGGAAGAGATGGCAAAATGTCATGGCCAAGAAAGTACGGAAGCTTAACATTTTTTTTTTATAGAGTGACAAAATTTATATATCACAATCTTGTACAAGTTTGGAAGATTACATTGCATTGAATTCATGTACTTCCTAGTTGCAGAATAGTTACATATTTGCTGATATGAATATTTTTTGTAGCTGACTAATGAATTCAGTATGGCAAATTGGCCCCAAATATAAGGAGGATTATAGTTTGCATCCTCTCTCAATCCATTTATCTAGAAGGTGCAAGAGAAACTCGAGCATGTTCTCATTAATCCAATGGAGAGAAAAGAATAGCTTTGTATGTTGTTGTCTTGAAATGTTACTGTATAAACATTATAGCATGAGGTTAAGGCTAAAATACACTACTAAGCAGCACAAGGAAGAAGTGTATATTCATTCTCTCAATGCAAATCCCATTCACGATGAGAATGATCCGAAGATCAACTAGCTCAAGAATCATCAAAACTAAGATAGGCCAATAGTAGGCAAACCAAGTGATATGTGCATGCCTCCCAACTTATTTTTCCCATACATGCCAATAGAAAGGACCTTGATCAATGGGCTAAGGAGAAGATGATGGACCCAAAGGCTGATCAAGCACAAGGAGTAAGAGAGACAAGGCTATGAAGATGGCTAGTCTAAGGTGGATCCAAATGATCAATCGAAAGCACTAAATGTTGGGCTTAGGATACTATCATGGAATCCAGGATAAGGAAATAAAGCTTGTCTACTTACTAGGGCCAGTCGGTTCACCAAAACAAGAAGTTAGTCAATGCTAGTCAAGGGTAGTACTCAAATCATTAAGGCTAAACATGATAGCAAGGCTACTCGATCAGTATAGCTAGATTTTTTTTTTTTTTTAAAGGGTGAGGAAAAGCATTAAAGGAAGACATTGATAGCTTCTTTAGAAACAAGAAGTTAGCAAGCCTTCTCGATAAGTATGCATGATGAATGTTAGACACAAGTCCAAAGTTTAGGCCAACATGGTTATTACATTAAGATTTTGCTTGCCGTGGTCAACATGATCCTAAATGTGCATCTCTTGCTGTAATATTCTTGCTTCAATGTGAGTACATCTATAAAATAATGAAATAGAAATTTTGTCCCAACAGTAATTGCCCAGAGTCAGAAAACAACGCCATCTGGCAGTAGCCATGCTACTACTACATGTTAGAAAAAGGAGTTACCCAGCAATTTTAGTGTGTGAACCTGACAACTATATTGACACGCAATGATGTTATGCATGTAACCTATAGACGATTATGTATAAAATGAACATATAAGGAAACAAATAAATTAGCTGTTGCTTTAGAGAATTTCTATAGCATTACAAGAAGAGTGACCAACAGTACATGTCCCAAGCAATCATTATCTAATCTATAAGGTTTTTTGCTTTCTAAATCAAGATATGACCCATCAAAGTCCCAATATGTTTACAACTAGCTCTCAAAATGGCAATAGTTTTCTATGAGGTTATCTTTAATTGATCTAGACAACTAAGTCTTAAAATCACTTCATACCAGTACTGGTAACTGATAATCACCAAAACTTGCAAGCTTAAGTAAAACACGTTTCAAATAAATTTAATTAAAGCAAAAAATAAGCACATAGAACCACCCACTCAATGAATTTTAGGCCAATACGCTAACTCATAAAAGCCAACCTATGGCTAAAGAATTCCATCAACAACAAAGCAATCAGCCCATAATACGTCTATTAAGGTACGCTAGTTGTTGCTCAGCATTGTCGTACACAGACAACACTCACAGCATAAGATTAACAACAGATAAAGCAAAAAACTGTTCCTGTGCGTGTGTGCGTGACAGAGAAAGAGAGAGAGAGAGAGAGAGAAGGGGGTTGAAAAATATTAGCCTGTACAGAATTGGAAACTCTTAAAAGGGTACCATGCGGGAATCGATTGATACTGTATACATGCACTAAGGATGAATGAAGAAGAAATAAATAAAGCAAGTTCAGCCATTATTTCTTCAGAGAGGGGGGAAATGGATTTAGGCATTAACTTAAGCCGCACCAAAATCATAACCAAAAGAAGCAAAATATAATAAGTCAAATCAATAATAACGAAACACAATATTTTCAAGAATCGAATTTTAATCTCGCACAGCACATCTGAATTCAACTTATACATGAAATCCTCTTAACCTGAGATCCCCTCCCAAGGCCAAAAAAATTCCACCCTCAGATCCTCTCCATAACTCTCCCTCTCTCTCTTCCATTTCTCAAACTCAAACTGACCGACCCTCCGGCCACAATCAGACAGCAAATCACGCATAACCCCGACAACCGATCCAACAAGAAGGGAATGCGAGAGAAACGACGTAGCAAAAGTTCTAAAGGAAGGCCAAGAGAGAGATTGAATCCAAGGAGCGGAGAATAATCGAGAGGGAAAAATGAAGGAACACCAAAATATCTCGGCCGTGTCATGTGTTCCCGAGGGTTTAAATAAATGGGAGAGAGAAGCCGCTGATCTCTATCCACGTCGCCCACTCTATTTCTTTATATCCCTCGAAATTTTTGAAACTGAAACGACACACACTTCAAAGTGTTTTATCCACGGAATCGATAAAGTGTAACCCGGGAGTGGTTCAGAGTGACAGCTGGTCGATTATATGTCTTCCACGTGGTTTGTGTCTCCAGGGAGGGGGTCGGGGGCTGGAAAATATCTGGGGGATGCCATGATGGTGGTCGATTCCTGCGGAGTATTATAATCAAAAGAGGGTTGGAGGAGAGTAGGGTTGATAATAAATCGGATACGAGTCGGAACAGCCTATACCTATACTCATTTCATAAATAAAAATTTTATATTTATATCTATCTCATATTCATTTTAGATTTGATCGAGCCTAATCTAATAGAAATATGAATCAAGTCGAATCCATCAAAGCTATAGGTTGGATCAGACCGAGTATATAAGAAAAATTAATTGGATCGAATTAGATCAAGTACATATAAAAAATATAAAATTATTATAATTTTAAATAAAAAATATATATTAAAATTATATCGGATCGGATTTAGATCGGAATATACTATTATCCATATCCGATCCGAACCCATTTTGAATATTTTTTTAGAATCTATGTCCATCCCGAGTTTCAATCGGATTGAATAAAATCTATCCCAGATCGAATCGGATCGGATATCTAGTAGCTCTGATAAAATTACCATTCCTAAAGAAGAGTGGGGTGCGAGCGGAGCCGATGCACTCATTTCATAGGATTTTTTATTTATTTTTTAATTTAAATGTTTTTAAAAATATCTATCCGAAACTTATTTATGGATTTACCATCCACATGTGAAATCATCATTTGAAATGGCATTTTCACGGCCATGCAAGCGTACGACATGGTCTTTGAAAATGATCGTTTGAAATGGTAAATTTACTGAACTCGCTACTTGAAATGGCGATTTCATGGTTTTAAATACCCCCCACACCCCTCCCTCCAAGCATCCAAAAAAACTCCAATAATCCCCCTACCTCCCTTGCTCTCTAAAACTCCAAAATCCTGATAATCCCCTCCAACTCCTTTGCTCTCTAAAACCCTTTTCAAAATCCTAATAATCCTCTCTAAAACCCTCTCCAACCCCCTTCCCTTCAAGCATCCAAAAAACCCTAATCATCCCCCCTCACCTCCTTTGCTCTTTAAAAGCCTTTCTAAAATCCTGATAACCTTCTCTAAAACCCCCTAACCCTCCTTCCCTCCAAGTATTCCAAAAAATCCTGATAATCCCCCCCCCTCCACCTCCCTTGCTCTCTAAAACTCTCTCTAAAACTTGGATAATCCCCACCCCACCTCCCTTCCTCTCTAAAACTCTTTCTAAAACCCTAATAATCCTCCCCCTACCCCTTTGCTGTCTAAGCATCCAAAGAATCCTCTCTCCCCCTCATGTCTGTATTCCAGCCTAAATCAATCTCATGGCTTCAAGAAAAGATGGAAATGTTTCAAAAAAAAAGAGCTCGAGTAGAAAAAAAATAAATATCTCGAGATAGGTATGAAGAGGATTTATTTTTAAATTTTGAGTCTAGTGAAAAATATCAATTAAAATTTTCTCAATGAAAAGCTATAGGAGGGAGAATAGTTAAGTTTTTTTAGTGATTTTCGAATTGAATTTTTGTTTAAAAGAATGAGTTAGCTTTCTATGATTACATTGAACAAGCCAACATATTCTACTCTAACTAAATATTTTTATAGTAATTTTAGCATTGATAGATCAAGTTGTTCTCTTTTATCCTTTGTGAATGAAAAAATTATCGAGTTTGACTATAATGTTCTTAGTCAAATTCTAGGTATTCCGTCAAATGGTGATAGATATTTTAATATCACCAATTGGAATCATAATAAATTAGATTATTATAGTTGTATTAGAACTATTTTTGAGGATAATAGTTTAAGGCAAACAAGTAAACCTGGTGCACATCTATTACCACTAAAAAATAGATTAATTCATCATATATTAATATTCAATTTTGTACCTAGAGGAGGTCATAGAGATAATACATCATACATGAATATTTATCTTCTCACAAATATTCTTTCGAATGATAAAGTTAATCTGTCATATGTAATAATAAACTATATGATTGAATGCCTTAAAAAACCCAAAATCTATTTGTCCTATAGAGCTATTCTGACTGCTATCTTCAAGGCCTTTGATGTCCCTATTACTGATGATGATAAAGTTATTAATGTCACATCCACTGACACCTACAATAAGTCATCTCTAAGGCATATGGCCTATATTTTTTCTGGTGATAGTTGGAAGCATACCTCTGCTAGTGAAGAAAAAAGTCAGCCTACCGATACAGCCCAACTCAGTCATCATATGCAGTCTAATCAATGGTCTTATGATGTGCATGCATTATCTACTCGATTCGATACACTGAAGACTGATGTCAGAGAGGGACTTGCACGTATGAATGAGGGGTTTGCATAGTTCAATTAGTTTATACAATATTTTTATCGTCAATTTTTTCTACCTTCATAGGATCCTGCAACAGATGATTAAGCTTCAGCTTCTTATTTCACTATTTGAGGCCTCACCTAATGATGTATCATTTACTTTATTTCTTTTTGTTGTAATATAATCTTATTTATTTTCTAATGAAATTATGTATTATTAATCTATATTATCTTAAAATTGAGATTTGAACACCATATTTTGCCTTACTATTCTAGATGATGGTGTATTGGACTTTCGAGCTCGTCGGACTGGTTCGATTGAGGGTTCGATTTATTAGTGCCCAAATTAGGACAAGTACTTTATGGATGACGGTATATCAGGCTTTTAGAGAAAAAATGGACGAGTTGGTCATCCAGGGCGGTCATCCAAGGTTTGAGACCTGGCCGATCATGTAGATCGGTCAACCAGGGTTCGCATCAGTCGACCAAGATTTTGGACCGATCAATCAAGAGTACGGGCTAGTCAACTAGGGTGTCTAGCTAGTTGACCATGGTCAATCGATTTCTCAGTCGGTCGATCACTAAAAGCCGAGTGGATCCCAACCTCCCCTAGTGGATCTAGTCGATCGACCGACAAGCTCTGGGACTCATAAAGCAATCGACCAGGGTGCTAGCTGATTGACTACAGAAGGTCGACCAGTCTTCTCAGCCGATCGACCACTAAAAGTTAGGCGAATCCCGACCTAGAGCGATTGATTCGATTGGTTGATTGGTATGGCTTTGAGCCATGCCAAACTGGTCGACCATGTTTTGGAGCGGTCGACCACAGCTGGTCGACCACGTTTCTCAGCTAGTCGACCGGCATGGCTCTAGCTCATGCCAAAGCAATCGATCACTTGAAAATCCTGGTTGACTGCTCAGAGTAAACGACACAATCCAGTCTTGCCCATTTACATGATCATCCTTCCTATGCCTTAAAGTTCTTCCTTGCTCATAGGTCCACGTCAGTGTGGACCAGATCCTTCTAGTGTGTTGGCAATCTTGCCTGCTTAGGAAAGAGCTCTACATGCTATTTCCTATAGTGCATACTTCGCAAACAACACAAACCAGTGCATAAAAGAAAAACCAATTACCATACGATTCGAGATGGAAAGCATGGAGGAGGCTTAACTACTTAAAATTCAAAATCGTGCATCATATCTCCATCTGACCAACATCCCATCCTAATCAATATACTCTGTTTCAAAATTGATAAATAAACAATTTTATTTATCGAACTAGCAATCCAAATGTTAGAAACATGTAATACAAAATAAATAAAGTCCAACATCATAGAGTTGATCAAGTAAAAACTTGAACATCAGGATAGTACAATCAACTCCAAATAAAGTCCCACATGGGTATAATAAAACCAAAAAAAGAATCAAGTCCCACATGAGTATAATAAAATCCAAAAAAAGAATCAAGTCCCATATAGCGGTCGTCACTTTCTCCTGGGCGGTTGCCTGTGATGTGGGGTATGTTGCGCTTCACTCGAGCTCCTATGCTCCTCGATGCCATGCTCTATATGCATGATAGTGTCATCTATAACTTCTTTATCTATAATACCTGCTGTATGACTCAAAGCTCTCTGATAGATAACATCATCCGCAGCAACTCCAAAACGTGCTACTGTATCATCAATGGACTGAAATAATGTCATGTCATCGTGCATGTAAGCCACCAATGATATATAGAGATCGAATAGAGAAAACTCTAGCATCTAAAACTCAGAGGCTGTATCCGATCAGGTAGCTCATCTATGTAGATCAAGTGGTACTCCCAACGATGACGGATAGTGATAAGGTGAAGGTGTGGATCCTGATGCATCATACTCCATGGTGATACGCTCGTGCTCATTAACTGCATGGAGGACCTTCGTACATATATCTTGTATAACTAGCACAAATATGGACATAGAATCTGGGCTACAAAGATGATGGATCTGCATCATACTATCACTCTAACAAAAAAAATCAATCAAATATATGAAGATTAATTAAAAATATTAAAAAATTAATAGTACTTTCTAGATAATCAAATATCACATCAAAATGGTAAATGAAATGATGAATAATGCGACGGTATCACTCCATGTAATCATTATAATAGTGTATGGCACGATCTGCTGCTAGTCCATCTACAACATAGTCTCATCGAAGCTTCTATATCACAACAAAGTGCTGATGAGTGATGCTCCAGTCCTGATCCTAAAGATCTCTAAGATCGATATGATGCAGTCTGGAATCTGTGCCATAGTGAAGTGGAATAATCTAGCGGATTCCAAACTACCACATCACTCTATCGAGGTGGTACCATTTTATAATATGAAAACACAAAAGTGGCACCTGGCATTGCCATGTATCCTATCTAATGAAGCAATAATCCGATAGAAGTGCTGGAACCTTTGGAGTATATGGTTGTCATATAATCTTATTTTTTAAACATTATTAAATGTTAGTATTTTAAGCCAATTCGAATCAAACACAACCACAAAATATAGCACACAAATCAATTAGAATTTTTCTTGCTCAGATCCAAGTCAATCGAGATGGTATCTATATATTCGTAGGATATGAGTAGAAACCTCTGTCACCGAAAAAGTATCTCTTCACCCACACAATCAAGCATCGATAAGTTAAATTTTAATCAACAAAGCATCTTTGGCAAATGGTCATAATTAACATTACTTATGTACATCATGGCTAGTGGTTCATGTGGTAATGTAGCTCCATTCGCCAAATCGATAATAGGATCTACAAGAGGTCACTCTAATTTATGAGGAGCAATAAAAGAAAACCTATCTCATGCTCACACTTAAAACAAAATCAAGGATCCCATAATCTAATATACATCTATCCTACTTGCTTTATAAAGCTCTCCATACAACCAAGCTAGACCAGCACTACTCCAACTGAAGTGTCCTATGGTCTTATAATCGATAAGTAGTGGCAAAAACATGATATGAATTAAGTTATTAGATTTATCTACAAACAGACATCCTTCTAATACCTGCAAGATATATGTCCTAATATAACGTTGTATGACAATATCATCTGCATTAGGAGGTAGCTTGTCGAACTGCACAGCTAACAATACCATGCTTAATCAGAAATTCTTAAGTGTATCAGGGATGGAATAACACCTAGAAGATCAAAATATACCTATTGCCAATTCTAGTGTGTACTACCTATGACTGAAAGACTGTCGACTGATAAATCCAAATGGATACCGACGTTCTCCAAGGTGATAGTAAACTCATCATGTGCTAGATGAAATATATGTCTCCGAGCACCACCACTCTACGAATGCAATGATCAAATACTAGTCTAATGATATAAAATCGATGTCAGAGATTCTGGCATGCTGTAAATATGGCACTATACGTAAATCCAACAAAGTCAGCCAAGACTTAACAAAATCCCTCCATCGACATTGTAAAAAATAGACTCTTGTAACAATAGATAAAAATGGTTTATCAGTTTTAAATGCACTCTAATAATTTTTTTCACATGATATTGAAATTATAAATATATGGTATAACAACTTATGTGTATGTATACCTGACTATCCTAGATAGCTGATAAACGATGAGTAGCCTGTGCATGGAGTATAGATTGATCTAATGGACCTAGCTCCATAAATACGATATGCTACTGACGTTAATAATAACATAAAATAGTTTAGTATCAACATATAAGTGTTTCATAAAATAAATATAATAATAATAATAATTAAGTAAATATAAGAAATAGATGGTATCATAAATAAAGATTATAAATAGCGTAAAGATTAATATCCAATGATACAAAAGTTTATTACATCTTATGTTCGTGCTCATATTCATGAAAGATTACAAACAACATAAGGATTAACAAGAAAATACATATAATATATTTATTTTTACTTTTTAAACTCATGTTCATGCTCTATTTATTAGACATGAATGTCTGTCATGTCCTTCTTAACCACATATCCGATACTTAGATTTATTATCGACTTCCATCCAATCCATTTAATTCATTCCTAAGTCGCAAGGATCGTTGTCTTTCCTTCTGTCATAATCATTGACATTATGGTACCATCAGCATATTATTTATTTATTGCAATCAATAATCGATATGTGGGATTAGATAAAATTGATGATTGTAACTATGATGGTACTCATCCAAATTATAACAACCATCAACGTATAGTTAGAAATCAATCAATATATGAGCACAAGCAGCCATCAAGTGGGAGTACAGCAAATAATAGCACTATCATTTCTAACATGTACATGTATGCTTTAACAACTTTACAATATGCACATTGCAATTATAATCTTAAAAAATATATTAATTTATTTATTAATAAAAAAATCTTTTAATAATACAACGAAGGTCTTGCATTAGGATTTCACCTGCGTGTTGTTGCCTTTGTTTCATATAAGGTCTACAGAATGCCTTTGCACTTAAAACATCCCACCTGCACTAGTGAATCTTGTTATATTAGGGGATGTGGCTTTAGATTGGTTAGCAATCACTTGAGTTGTAACAAAAGAAAAAAAAACTTTCATCTCTATATAATGCGCCCTTTGCTTGGGCATGTCTTTCATCAAAATATGATACAAGCCAGAAGAATGTGAGCTATATCAATGAAGTTACTGGCAGAAAATGAATATTTTTTAGTACTTCATTAAAATATTCAGATAAATTTATAGTCATCATGCCGAATCTTCGGCCATCATCATGTGTAAGATACCATTTGTCTACCTGAATTTCAGATAACCATTGGAAGGCTTTGAAGTTCATTTTTTTAAATTTTCTTCATGTATTTATTGAACTTTCTTGGTTGTATTTACATACTAGTTCTCTTCAACAAATCTCTTAGTCTTGTATCCTTGAATCTAGTGTTAAAGTTGCTAAGTACATGGTGTAGATATTATATATGATGTGTATAAGATGGTTGCCAACCAAGATGTTCATTTTGTATAGCAATTAATATACCTGCATGCTGATATGAAATTAGATAGATATCCAAATATAATCTAATAAGAGATCTCAAATAAGCTAAAAACCAGCCCCATGTATCTGTCGACCTTTTATCTACTATTATAAATAAAAATGAAAAAATCTAATTATTTTCATCAATAGTAGTTACGATCATCAATTTTTCTTGATATTTTCCATATAAAAATATTGCATCAATACTGATTATCGATCTATGATACTTGAAGCCTTCAATTGATGGTGCAAATGCCCAAAAAACATAATCAAATGTAGCAAATGATGGATGACCGATAGGAGTATTAATGAACTTTACCCAAGATCTAAGATTAAATTCTTCTATAGCACGTAGCCATTTGGGCAATAAATCATATGACTTATCCCAATCTTTGTATACCAAGGCCATTGCTTTTTGTTTCACCTCCCATAGCTTTTTATAATCGGATGTGTAATTGAATCTATTCTTTATGACTACACTAATACTAAAAATGAAAATTATGGATACTTCTTTTATAAGATTTCATATTTTATTGGTGATGAAATTCAAACTAAGTCTAGAATGATCTTGCAAAAGTAAGGTCAAAATATATGTATGCATACCAACATATCTTATGATTTCGAAATAATCAGCCCGTTTAATGGCTTGGAGCTTTCAATTACATTCCGACTCCGTATTCTTATATTTAACAACTCAAAGATTTGGCTCTAACTCAACAACCTTGAATTCATGGCATGTGTCCACTGAATATTGTCTTATTATAGTTTGTAGATTTATCTTATCTACAAAATAGAGTCCTTTACAAAACTCATCACCTCTTTTCCAGAAACTACAAGGTACATATAATTCAGAAGATATTGGTACATGGGCAGCCATCCAATCAATGCTTCGAAAATATAACCAAACGAGCTTCAAACATTGGATAATTTGGATGCTCCACAATAGATGAGAACTATATATCATGAGATGTACCTACTTGTTGAGCATCATCATCCATACCTTCTTTAATATGTACATGGACTTGTCTGATAATATGATCTAGCACATTACTATCCATTGCCAAATGAACCTAGTTCTTCATATCTCTTGAACCAATATTTAGTGAAACACTAGCCATATGGGGACTAGAAGCTCCAACCTGTTTGCTCGTCTGCATTGTCAATCTAATATCTCGATCAGCTACTTCATCATACTATGGATCGAAAATAGTTCTGATGTCCTCAATGAGTTGCACATCAATGTACAACTTCGTACCAAATAAACAAGAATATGAGCTTATAGTAAAAAAAAATAATCTCCATATCTTCATAGTCAATCATTGGAATATGTTCATATTTTAGAATTATCGACTGCACAATAATGAAATATCTATATATTATCATTATTCTATTTATACTTCTATCAATATGAAAAATTTTACATAATTTATCCTCCAACTTCTCAAATTTTATTCCATATTTTAATTTAATATCCTTTTGTGGTCATCCATTATACTCTATTCTATATGGTCTTTTAACTATAGAACCATTGATATAGCATAAGACCGTCACTCTTTCTGCCATTTCTACTACCTATAGAATAAATTAATCCAATTAACATAGCACTAATTAATCAAATTAGTCAAATGCATGGCACAAAGTATTTTAATCTAGCACTAAATCAATACAATTTAATTAAATTAATCTAATTTATATGAGTTATTCAAAGTAAACCAATTAATATAATCTAATTTACTTCAAATTAATTCAAGTTTAATTTGAATTTAATTTAAATTATTTTAATTAATAGAATTTATAAAAAAATGAAAACAAAAATTAATCTAGCATAACAACAATTAAACTAATTAACAACAATTAATCCTAATGAAAGCACAAATCAATCTAACATAGCATAAATTTAATTCAAATTAAACAAATTAATCTATTTATTTAGTTTTAAATCTAATTAATCTAACTAATCTGACTTAAATCTAATTAATGAAATTAATTCACGCTAATCAAAATAATACAACAATTTCATAGAATGAAAAAATTAATTAAATTCATTGCGTAGATTAATCTAACATAGCACAAATTCTATTCAAATTAAACTAATTAATCAAACTTTATTCAAATTAATAAATTTGTTAAATCTGAAAATTAATAAATTAATCTAACTAATTAATCATAGAAATTTGTTAAATCCATATAAAATACAACCTAATAAGCCACCCATCATGTGAGTCTTTGACAACCAATTTAGTGTTTGGAGAATTAATCCTTTATTTAGTGTTAACACTCTCTGCGTAATGCAACATTTTTTTTTTTCTGAATAAAGATGGGGCAGTTCTCATTGTTTCATTTCATAGGGGAAATGACCAATGCAATACTCTTTTATGTTTCTATCACATAAACATGAAGCTATTTTTTCCATAATGTCATTAAAATCGCAAGAAGAGCATAGAAGATGTTTCCATATTTATAGGAATTGAACCTTAATGGGAACTAGTCATGATGCAGATCTAAAAATGCAGACCTAAATATGTAAGGTAAGATTGAATTTTAAAGAACGTATATAGAAATTCTGACAAAGTAGTATTCCTTGCAACCATGCAAAGGGAATGATATGCTAGTGAAACACAACCCACGGTAAGATGGATACAACCACATTCATCAAATTATCTTTGATTAACTGTCAGCAGACACTAACAACAAATGCAACACATCTTATCCCGCACTAAAAGGAAAGCTACATATCTGAAGACTAATCTATTTTATTTCTAATTGAAATAAAAATTTAGAATTACAAGTCAAAAAAAAAATTTACCTTGCCCCCAGTTGAGAAAAGATGGAACACGAGAAGTACGTGGGGAAGCCGAAGGCCGAGTGGGGAAGCCGGTGATCCAATAACCAAAAGCAAAAAAAATAAAACAAAGAAAGGTGGGGAAAAAACAATGGGACGGATGGAGGATCCGGAGGAAAAACCTTCAACAAATCTGGTTAGAAACAGGTCCAGGAATAGCGACGAATGGAAGGATCCGGTTGGGAATAGGGAGCCAGTCGGCTGGGGACGCGCTTGGAACGGAGGTCGGATGGCTGGCTGGTGGATAGGGACCAGATCAGAGGATTTGGTAAAGGCCACCTGAAATCGCTGGATCAAGCGGCGAGTTCTGAAATCGCTGTTTGAAAAGACGAGTTCAGAGTGGCACCATTGGGCATCCCTCCTGCCATGTGGGAGACGTGAAAACACTGACAATTTTACGTAGATGATAAATTTGAAAATAAGTTCTGAATGAAATATTTTTAAAAATATTTAATTAAAAAATATTATTTCATAGTTTTTTTATTTTTTATTTTTTTTATTTTTTTATAGAATACGTGTTGGCCGTTGAACAGGTAGTAGCGCGTGCCCCCACTGCCTGCTTTCCATGTGGACAGCGAGGCCCGATGTTCGTCATGCTGGACACCCGACATGCCAACTTAACTCGTCGACACGTGGGTGTTGTCGGCGGTGAGAACGTGGGTTAAATTAAGTTTGTACCATTAGATACGTTTATCTCCCTTTATCTTGATTGCGATCATTTTGCTCGACTCCCATTTGGACAGCCGTATGATTGGAGGATCGTTGGATTTCTTTTAAGACGAGTGTGGTTCCTACCATTTTATTAGAAAATAAGTCAAATTGCTCATGAGTTATTTGAGCTGGACTCGATTTAGTTAGTATCGAATTCAAGTCAAATTTGAGTATACAAGTCAAGCTCGAATAGCTTTTTGAGTCAAGTTCAAAATAGAATATTTGATTCGAAAGCTCACGAACATACTCAAATATATATATATATATATATATATATATATATATATATATATATATATATATATAATATTAATTTTATTTATAATATATATATTAATATATATTATTAATAAGATAAGATTCGATTTCGAATTCGAGTATGGTTTGATTCGTATTCGAATTAAGTCAAATCGATCTCGAGCTTTATCTATTTTTTATCGAATCAAATTTAAATTTAAAATGTTAAAATTCGATCGAGTTCAACTCAAATTTTGAGTCTGAATATTTTGAATCGAGTCAAACTCGAACTTTTAGTTACTCGACTCGATTGCATTCCGATGCTCCACGAAGAAAAAAATCGATACTAAATTCTCACTTCCCTGGAAAAGCGTTACTTTAGACCAGGTGCATCGTACCAAGTGCCAAGAGATTTGCTACCAAGTGTGCCAAGTGCCGGAGATTACCAGCAAAACACAACGGTCCTCTTCTTTTATGATTCAGTGAAGCTTACCCCCAAAAAAAAAATAATAATAATAATTCTATGCTAATTAGGTTGGCTTTCTCCATCTTTTTCCTTCATTCTGCTTAATTTGAGACCATAATCAAAACTAAATTCGTATCGGCTATAAATAGCTTAGTTCGTTTTAGAGGTTGTTTGGTTCGATGCAGGTGCCTTTAGATCAAGTCACTTGAAATTTTAGTTGCTGATAATTGAGTTCCGTTCAGCTACAACTAAAGGTGGGTCCTAGATATATTAGAGCCATGATTTTTCTATTAGAAATAGATATAAGAAATATTTTAGCGACAAAGTAACCTAATTTTTTAGTAAAATAATCCAAAGTAAATTTTTAGTAAAGGTAACTAAATTTGTAAGTTAAGATTTACGACTAAGATGCATGTTGAATAATCTTAGGACTTAGCATCACTGTCAACGCATGCTGTATCTAATTAATGCTGTGATCAGGCCTGCACATCATGTGAAAGCAATTAGTTCTTATAAAAAAAAATGAAGTAAATTAATCCAATTTGGAATTAACAACTCAAATCGAGGCAAATGCTGAGAATGGCAATCTTTGGCCTGCTTGTCATTCTTAGTTTTGATTAGGCTTCCATAAGATTCCAACAAAGTTAAAATTAAAAGTAAAAAAAATATAAGAATATCTCTTCAAGTTTGGATTATTTATATTTAGATCTCAAAAATTTTAAAAATATCATTAGCCATCAAAATTTTAAAATTGTTATAATATGGTCTAGCCATATATTTATGTTATCAAAAGTTATCATGTGAAGATTGTTTGATAGCTAAACTTTTGTAAAATCTTATAAATACACTTTCCGCTAACTTAGCGGGGGACTCTTGTTTTGGTGTAAATTGAAAGAAAGTATTTTGAGATCTATGTAGATAGTTGAATGATAAAGAATAAAGTTTTTTGAGATCTATGTCGATAGATTAATAATAAATGTAGTGCTTTGAGATTTATGCAAATACATAATAATATAGAAAGAGCATTTTGAAATCTATGTAAATGAATGGATGATAAAGAATAGAGCATTTTGATATTTGTATAGATAGATGGATGATAAAGGATGAAAAATGCTTTGAAATTTATGTAGATGGATGAATAATAGAGGATGGGATGCTGTGAGAGCTATTTAGAAAGATGAAAAGGATAGAGCACTTTAAGATTTATGCAAGCAGATGAATGATAGAGGATAAAGTAAATTGAGATCTATGTAGATAGATAGATGATAGAGGATGGAGTACTTTGATATCTGTGCATGTGGATAAAGTACTTTGAGATTTGTACAGACGAATGAATAATAGGATGGAGTACTTTGAGATCTATGTAGAAAGATGAAAGAGGATTAAGTACTTTGAGATTTATGTAGGTGGATGAATGATAGAGGATAGTGCTTTAAGATTTATATAGATGGATGATAGAAAATGGGGCACTTTGAGATCTATATAGAGGTATGAATGATAGAGGATAGAGTGCCTTGAGATCTATGTAGGCATATAAACAACAAAGGACAAAATGCTTTAAAATCTATGTGGATAAATGATGACCATGGATGGATGGCTTTTAGTGACAAAGGATAAAGTGCTTTGATATCCATATAGACGGATGAATATTAGAGAATGTAGTACTTTGAGATCTATATAAATGGATGGATGAAAAATGATGGAGTATTTTGAGATTTATATAGGTGGATGGATAATAGAGGGAAGAAGTATTTTAAGATTTGTGCAAGTGGATGAATGGATAGAGTGTTTTAAAATCTATGCAAGCGGATGGATAATAGAAGATGGAGTGCTTTGAGCTTTATGTGGATGAATGATGATAAATGAAATTCTTTGATATTTGTGCAAGTAGATGGATAATAAAGGATGAGTGCTTTGAGATATATGTAGGTGGATGGATAATTAAAGATGGAGGACTTTGAGATTTGTGCAAGTGGATGAATAATAGAGGATGAAGTGCTTTAAGATCTATGCAAGTGGATGAATCCTAGAGGATGAAGTACTTTGAGATTGCATGAAAGCCATAAATTGGCATATTTATGTCACGCCCCAAATTCAGAATACATTACGGCCATGTTATTGAGGGATACCACCCTCGATTACATGAAGTCTATCAATCATAATTAGCTAAAATCTATTATAAATAAAATATAATAAGAGGTTTAATTCCATCATTCATCAAGTAATTAAATCAAGATTGGTTCAAAGCATCTAATCTAAAATCAAATACCAATTTTATATTTCAAAATTCATAAAATAATTGACTATAAGTCCATGATCATCTTATAATTTTTAAGCTTGCTAATGCAGACCCCTAAGTCTGGATCATCCATCATTCCTAACCTTATTTCTCTGTAAAAAAAAAAATAAACGAAGAGGTGTGAACTATACCAGCTCAATAAGTAAAATTTATGGATCCTTATCAGATCAAGCATGAGGTCTTCCATGATAATATAATATTTAAAAAATAATAAATATTATAAAATAAAATATTTTATAGAGCATATAATTAAATGAGTTATAAAGATAAATATGAATGCATAAATCATGAACATTTTATAAACATGATTCATAAATTATTCTTGCCATATATTCATGTCATATTTCAAAGCATTGCTCTCAGATATTTGTGCTATGGTCACTTTATATCAGTGATGGGGTCGTAATCTATAAAATACTAACTATTATTATTTATTGACAGGATTATGTAACAACTACTATTATCTATTGGTAGGATCATATGCTAACTATTATTTTTACTGGCAAGATTGTATACCAACTACCATTATCCATTGGTAAAGTTATATACCCACTACTATTACCTACTGACAGGGTCATATACTAACTACTATTCTCTGCTGGCAAGGTCATACATAGCTATCTAAGAGTCTTTTATCATTTTCTTGAAATAAACATTCTTAAATCATATTTTATTGAATCATATTTTTTAAATTATGTATAAATAAAATACCTGATAATTTTATAGAGGTTCATGGTCCATAAATAATTTTTAAGTAAAACAATCATGAAATCATTTTGTTTCATAATAAAATATAAATTTCATAAATATGAAGTATATTTTATAAACAAGTCATTCATATTAAAATATTTATCAAATTATTATTTTATAATAAATTATAAGTTTCATAACACATATGCTCGATTCTTATTTTATGAAAATATAAAATAATTTTTTTATGATAAAATAATCAATAATTCAAAAATAAGTAAGAAGTGTCGAGGTTCTTACCTCTTCCACTCTAGCCCTCCAAACTTCGCTAGATAAATTTATCGAACCTATTTAATATATTAAAAATACAATTAATTTTTATTCAATAAATTTAATTATAAGAAAAGGAGATAGTAGATTGGATGGTTGGTCCCAACAGATTAGCTGAGCATCGAGGCAATTCAAGGCCTCCTAGCTGAGGATCAGATTTAAGTGAATCGATTAAGAAATTATGAAGCATGGATTGGATCAAGGCCAAGATCAATCAACAAGGTTCATCAATAGTGGATTTCAAAGATACTCGACATAGCCGGGATGGGGTTGATATAGAAAATGGATATCAAAGTAGTTTCGGATATCTTTAGAAAGATCATCTCAGATTCATACTGGATCGATGGATTAAATAAAGAGAAATTTTAGAGAGAAGAAAAGAAAGACACAAGAGAGAGACCCTTCTCTCTCTGTTTTTTTCCTTCTCTTCTTCTTCTTCTTTTTTTCTTTTCTTCTTTCCTTCTTGGTCGAACAAGGGATGGTGGTCTATGGTCCATGGTCTGATGAGGTGCAGCAATATAGCTGACGATCTGGTAGTGGTGGCCGACAATGATGGAGCAGAAGACGATGGATGGCAATGGCAATCATAAAAATAAGGAATTTCTTTATGATGGATTTTTGGCAAAACTAGTGGCTGGTAGTAGTGCCCAAGGCCAAGAGAAGATGGAGAAGAGAGAAAGGTGGAAGGATCGGGGCCTTATCTTAGCTCTAATGGCATTTTTGGTTTTGATTTTTTGTGGGCACAAGCATAGAATGTGGTGGAAATCAAACAAGGGAAAGAGAGAAGGGAAGAATTTACTCAGTGGTGGAGAACCTTAGGGGAACATGGGTTCCTTTTTATGGAGAGCCCTAAGATTCTAGCTGCCCTAGTACTCGGGCTTCATCTTGGATTTGTTGGAGAGGAAAAAGAAGACTCCTTTCAGGAGTTTCTTTTTTTTTTTCTCGCTGGGGTTTTAAGCCAGGCCCAAACGAATTGGGTCTCATATTCTTTCCTTCTTAAATGAGTTTTGTCATTGAAACTTAAGGTACCTTCATCTTCTAACTACAAATAAGACTCATCTAATATTCCACCATACTTTCACTACATAGCTCAATTTTAAACTATTTCTTTTGCTATACCTATCTTATGCCTAACCTTACCAATTATAGATCTAAGTTTAATCTTCGACCCATGATCAAACCATTTTGCTCTGATATCACATCCTAAATTTGGAACACAACATGACTATCTACTAAGGAGTACCGCCCTCGATAATATGAAGCATATCAATCATAATTAGGTAAAATTCATTACAAATAAAATATAATAAGAGATTTAATTCCATCATTCATCAAATAATTAAATCCAAATTGGTTCAAAGCATCTAAATCAAAAATTAAATATCAATTCTACATCTCAAAATTTATAAATAATTGACTATAAGTCCATAATTATCCTATAATTTCCAAGCTTGTTGGCATAGACCCCTTAGCCAGAATCATTTATCATTCCTAATCTTATTACTCTATAAAAGAAAAAAAATAAATGAAGAGGTATAAGCTATACCAGCTCAATAAGTAAAACTTACGTTTTCTTATCGGATCAAGCATAAGTTTTTTTCATGATAATACAATATTTATAAAATAATAGATATTATAAGATGAAATATTTTATAGATTATATAATGAAATGAGTTATAAAGACAATCATACATGCATAAATTATGAATATTTCATAAATATAATTCGTAGATCATTCTTATCATATGTTTATATCATATTTCAAAGCGTTGCTCTCAAATATGCATCCTACAATCACTTTATATCCATGATATGACCATAATTGATAAAATACTAACTACTATATATCCATTGGCAAGATCATGTACTAATTACTATTATCCATTGACAAGGTTGTATACAAACTACTATTACCTACTAGCACAGTCATATGCCAACTACTATATACCTACTCGCAGAGTCATATACCAATTGCTATTATTCGTTGGCAGGATCATATACCAACTATTATTACTTACTGGCAGGATCATTCATAGCTATCTAAGAGTTTTTTACTATATTTCTTAAAATAAGTATTCTTAAATCATATTTCATCAAATCATATTTTCTAAAAGTTTGTATAAATAAAATACTAGATAATTTTATAGAGCTTCATGGTCCATAAATAATTTTTAATAGTAAAACAATGATGAAATCATTCTTGTCATAATAAAATATAAATTTCACAAATATGAAGTTTATATTTTATAAACAAGTCATTCATATTAAAATATTCATAGAATTACTATTTTATGATAAGTCATGAGTTTCATAATACATATACTTGATCCTTATTTTATAAAAATATAGAATATTTTTTTATGATAAAATAATGAATAATTTAAAAATAAGTAAGAAGTCTCGGGCTTATTACCTCTTCTACCCTAGTCCTTCAAACTTCACTAGACAAATTTATCAAACCTATTTAATATATTAAAAATATAAATTAATTTTTATTCAATAAATTCAATCATAAGCAAAAGAGATTGTAGATTTGGTGGTCAGTCCCAATAGACTGTCCGGGTATCGGGGCAATTCAAGGCCTCCTAGCTGAGGGTTAGATCTAAGCAACTCGATCAAGAAATCATGAAGTATGAATTAGATTAAAGTCAAAATCGATCAACAGGATTCATCAACAATGAATTTCAAAGATACTTGATATGACCAAATGAGGTTGACATATGGCACAAATATCAAAATAATTTTGGATCTTTTTGAAAAGATCATCTCAGATTCATATTGGGGTTCATGGATCAGATAGAGATAGAAATCTTAGAAAGAAGAAAAAAGAGACACAAGAGAGAGACCCTTCTCTCACTATTTTTTTTCCTTTTCTTTCTTTTTCTTCTTCTTTTCTTTTTTTCTTTCCTTCTTAGCCGAACAGGGGATGGTGGTCTATGGTCCATGGTCCATGGTCCAGCGAGATGTGGCAACATAGTCGACGGTCTAGCAATGGTGGCCAATGGTGATAGAGCAAGAGATGATCGTTGGCAGTGGCTCCCGATAAAAGAATCATGAAAAAATCATAAAAAATAGAGGATTTCTTTGTGATGGATTTTTGGCAAAATCAGTGGCCAGCGGTAGTGCCCTAGGCTAAGAAAAGATGGGGAAAAGAGAGAGGAGAAAGGATCGGAGCCTTATCTTGGCTCTAGTTGTTGAAGAAGTGTGGAGTTTTCATGCATGATTTTTAAATTTTTTTTTTTGAAAAATAACACAATGGAAGTTTTTAGATTAAACTTTTTAATCTAAATATGCATTAGATTTAATCTATAAAACTCTTTACCTGAACCTATGATATGATATCATGCATATAAAATCTGAAATAGAAAACATATGAGATCAAATCTCATACCTGAGTAGAAGATTGTAGCCTCTTGTAGCTTCTGTTCATTGCTTTAGCCATGCACACAAACAGCCTCTAAGGGTATCATGCAAAGTTTGATCATCAGCTCCCAGAGTGCTAGCTCTTTGTGAAGACTTTCTTAATGACTGAACAAGAAAGAAGGAGAGAGAATTTGATACAAGAGAATAGCCTTATCTTATTTCTCTCACAAAATCCTAATCTCTCATCCAATAGAGAAATAACTTCCTCTAGATCTCACATGCCAAGGATGCCCACCCTAAGCCTCACACTTAGAGACTCTCTCTAGGTTGCTCATGTCCAAAAGCTCTCTAGAAAATCTAATGCTGCTTTATTTCACAAAGGGCTATTTATATAGAAGCTAAAATATAGAGTTGGAGATTGGAACAAAGTTCAATTCAAAATCATTTTGAACTAAAACTTCTCCAAATTCTAACTCTATCAAAAAGTGGGTGGCAAAGGGTGTTGGTGTCCATATCTCACATGGACAAACCCTTTGTGCATGGAAAATAAATGAGCAGCATCTGGGTTAGGTGTAAGGAAGGTGCTGTCTACTTGGACTTTTTGGTTCTCATCTAATTTTATTCAAATCAAATCAGCTTTGATTAGATCTAAACATTATGAGTTAACCTAATCTAACTAGGCTCTTAATCTTTTGATCAAATCAAAAATTAATTGAGTTCAAAATCTGATCAAATCATAATCTCATCTTTCTTAGTAATTAGATCATCCAATAACTTAATCGCCTTAGACCTAATTGAATCCAATTCAATTAGCCTTAACCTAATCCTCATAACTCAATCAAATTGACTCAATTAATAATTTAATTATTAATTAATTATATTAGATTAATTATCAATCATATTGATGATTGAACCTTTTAATGATTCATAATAATTGATCAACCACCTAATTAGAGTGAAACTTTTATGTGTGATCTTATAGGTTCAAACACTAAGTTGGTAGCATAGATACTAGTTTTTTATACTAATCGAAGTAACCATCTAGCCATGATATCCGATGACTAGATAGAGTCGAATGTGTTAGAAATGTATGCCCTAGAAGCCAAAATTGGCTAACACTTATAATACACATCTAAGGGCAAAATTATAATTTTGACTATAAATAATAAAATAGATTATTTTGTATCACAGTGTATATTTGAAAGTGTCTGTGATACATCCCTTGAGTTAATGGTAATGATAGTTCATATTTTCAAGAGTTAAAAATTTAAGATGAATTTTTATTATTAATTCATAAAATGCTTCCGACTGTAGGATCATCGTGAGGATGGTGAATAATCCAAAAGATTGGTGTACGATCGCTTCTTTAGGATCGATGAGTCTTGAGTCTACGGTATAGAGACATTGAAACGAGAGTATAGGTACTCGTTAGAGAACGAGGGCATTGAGCATGACCACCTTGAGCAGTCATCAGGAAGTCTACCTTCTCATCAATGACTGGCTCGAAGCTACAGTAGTGTGTCTGGTTCTTTGATCTGAGGTGCATCGGCAGTTCACCTCGAGGGTGTTATAGTTTGACTATACCATAACTCAGTCTCCTAGCCATTTGAAATTCTGAGGTGTATGTTGGCTATAGCATGTTCATTATAGAAATTGGATTACACCGATAGAGGATCTATCTACCTCGGTAGATGAGGAGCAGCCCTATGATGATCATGAGAATCAAGTCCATAAGTCCATGGCCATGATCGAGTGAAATGATAAAAAGAATTTCTATTAGAGTTTTCACATCGAACTTGAATCGAATGATTAATTTATATGATGGAAATTAGGGTTTAACGAAATCACCTTAACCCTAATCCGATCGGAGCTCAAGATAGAGGAACTTAATCACACAGATAACTGCACCGAGAGATTTATTTTTAGTTCTGATGGATTGCAATCATATGCTGCTAGATATCGCTGGTAGATTTTGAGAGCAATTAGAATGATTTGGATGATCAATCATACTAGTTGTCTGAATCAAAAAAAATTTGATCCATCGGAAGGTATTTTGATGATGGCAATGATAGAGATCATGATATATCCCATTATCATACGGAACGAAACCTAACTGGATCATACAAATAAGGGTTTGAATCTAGATATCATCAATTGAACTAACCTAGTTTAATTGATTTGAATAAGATTCAATTAGGTTCAAGAAAATCGTGCTAGCACATGATTGAGCCTGATATTCTCCTTCAACAATCATTAAAAGTTATCTCGACTAAGCTAAATGTATTTAGGCTCACTCAAAAATCTTTACTTGGTCTGACTAGAGCTTGTCCAGGTTAGAAAAGGGTTGTCTTAATTTATAAGATAAATTTGAGACAATACCTACCATTTTTCGTTACCTGCTAAATGTTGTTCTTTAACTTTGGTCAAACATTGACCTTTGATACTTAGACATCTGCCCATATGTCATGCACCCATAGAAGAGTAGATGGAACTTTGTCCTACTAAAAGGAAGAAAGGGAGGGGGCACATGCCTAGAGAGGTGTGCACCCAAAGACGATAAAGATTGGAGTCCCATACGGATGGGACTCCAGTTGCTTCATGCTCTCTACTTGGATGGCCCCAAAGACTCTTCTTTGATCAGTCTTGGCATCACCTAAGGAGGTTTATGAGGAACTCTAATCTGATTGAATCAGATGATGTCATCTTACCAATCAGATTTAGATCTGATTGCATGAAGAGTCATAATTAGTCGGGATGATGTGGCACTGCATGGCATAGCAGGGTCTATATAAACCTTGTTTGCACCCAAGATTGAGAGCTTCTGCCCTTTGCCAATGCCACATAGCCCCTCTCTCTTCTTCTCCATGCCTCCTTCAGATTCTCTCTCTCCTCTTCGTGCCCAAAAGTTTTGGGCTTTAGTTTGGTGCGATCCAAGCAAGAGAAAGGCGATAAGAAAATAAGAAGGCAGCACTACTGTAAGAGACAACACTCGATCTTCAAAAGGTATTTTAAAGATCTTTAAGATCAGATCTTTGGAGTATAGATTGAGAAGAAGAAGATCTCCAGATCTAGTTAGAGTGGATACCGGTAGAGATCAGGTGCTTGCGTGGCTACGTCCAGAACCTCAGGCAAACATCGAGATTATCATAGGATAATAGAATTATCCATAACAAGATAGAATTAAATTAGATTTAATTTATTTTATTTTTATCAGATCAATAAAATTAGATCTAAAGAGTCTTAGATTTGATTTGTATCTAAGAGAAAAGTTTTAAAATATTCCTCTTGATCTAATCAGATCTGAACAAACCTGATTCGGAAAATAGGATTTTTCGTTCAATTGGTATCAGAGCCAGGTTCAAAAATTATTTAGATCTAATTTTAATATAATTTTGATATAATAGTTAGATGATTTCAGATGTTACATTAGATGTGATTAGATCTAAAATTAGAAATTAAGAAAATTAAATAATCTAGATCTAAGATGTATGAGATGCATGACTAGATTAGGAATAGAATTATTCTATGTGTAGTCTAGGATGATCATAGTTTTAATTTGATTAACTATGATTTTAAATCTATTTATTTACTATTTTTTAATATTATAAATATTATAATTAGATCTAAAAAATAAAAAATAAATTTATTTAATTTTATTCATATGAGATATGATAGATGCATGTTTAGATTAGTTGTAGAATAGTTTTACAAAGTTATTTAGAATAAATTTAATTTGATATGATCAAATATAAATTTTATTTTTTAGATGTTTATGAGATAATTTAGATCTAAAAACATATATGATATAATACATGAGATGTATGCAAAATATATTTTTAAGTTAGATCAATTTTATATATGTGATATATATGTAGATCTAACTAGTTTTGTAGATTCATCATATTTCTGATTAAGACATTCTCCTTGGCCGTCGGTCATAGGAATAAAGAAGGATTTAAAGGCCCTTTCCTTTCATTCAATGGGGTGTTTTTATGATGTGTAGGAGTGCTGCGCATTTGTCCTTAATCAAAAATCAAAAACTTATTTTCTACAAAATTCTAGATCCTGAAATCCTAAAATTTTATTTACATATTTTGTTTATGAACCCTAAACTTAATTAAGAATTAAGATTATAAAATATATTAGATTTAAAATTAAAAATTTTTAGATCTAAAATATATTCATAAAATTGGGTTCGGACTTGAGTAGCTCAATTAGATCTAGTGGTTGATCAAATCGAATTAAGAGTTGATTAGATGGGATCAAGAGTGCTTAAATTAACCAGCCTAATAGGATTAAGTCTAGGTCAAGATCGAGTCACATGAGTGATCGATCAAGTTAAGACCTAATTAGGCTCAGTGGTTAGAGTCTGGATTATAGGCTAATCCGATTGGTTCTGGCTCAATAATTTGGTGTCTAAGGTAAGTTTGGTAGATATGATCGACTAATTTTTAATTGGAAGCTACTCGACTTGAATGCATTCTTATCAAGTTAATGGCATATTTCTTCCACCGGTCTCACTAACCTAGCCATATTTGTCAGCTCAGTCCTGATCTGAGGTGGCTAATAATCCGAGCTAACCTATGTCACTAGGTTAGTCATAATGGTTATGACTATGTTAAATCAAGTTTAAAGAGATCTAAATCAAATCTTTCTAAGAAAATATTAAGTCTAAGATCTTTCACCATTGTAGATGTACGGGTCCTTCTCGGGGTTGATTGTTCTTGGCTGGTCATAGTGGTTCAGTTGCATCAAAAAGATGCAACCATGTCTATTAGGCATTGGATGCTATGGGCTGGAGGATGGATTGGGCTCAATATTTTGGATATGGTGAGAGATCCAATTAAGAATCCAATCTATATAAATGGTGGGTCTAACTTAACTAAGAAGTGAATCAATATTTTGGATACGATGAGATTCATGAATTAGAGACCAAGTATGGGTGCACCATAATTAGAGAATCATCGGACAAGAGTTGTTCACTCATTGGCTAACCCATCATCAATAACTGTTAGGTAAGGTGATGAATCAATTGGTGGAACTGCACCATCCACTAAAAATCATTAATCATGAAGATTTTTGCATCTCTACAGAGAAAGTGTAGGAATCCAAAAAAATAGTGAAAGCTAATTTATTTAAAAAATTAAATCCTTAAATAAATTGGTTAAGTCTTAATTATAAAATCTAACTAAAAATTTTAACTCTCTATAAAAAAATATCTGCATCCAACCCACTAGCCTATATCCTGGACACCCATAGACTGATCGAATCTAATTACAAGGATTGGCTTTGAAACTTCAAAATTATTTTGAATTCCAAGAAGTTAACTCATGTATTGGACTAGGATCCTCCCATCTTACTAGCCCGTCTGTCCGTTGAACAGAGAGCATCTCTTGATAAATAGACGGATGAAGATAACAAGATCAGATACTATATGTTGGGCTCAATGTCTGATGAGCTTCAGTGCCAACATGAAGATATTAAGATTGCCTATCAAATGTTGGCTCACCTACAAGAGTTATTTGGTGAACATAGTCGCGCAGCCAAATATCAGATCACTAAATAACTTTTTAAGGCTAAAATGCATGATGGACAGTCAGTCCAAGATTATTGTCTGATGATGATCAAGGACTTGGAAGAGCTTGAGAAGCTCGGAGTGAAGTTAGATCAGGATCTACAGAATGACATAATTTTGTAATCCTTGACTGATGCGTATGAGTAGTTCATCATGAACTACCATATACATAAACTTTAGAGTACTCTAGCCGAACTAATGAACATGCTAGTTACTGCTGAGCTTTCTATGAAAGATTCTAATGGCTCAGTACTTGCTATGAAACGGACTTCTTTCAAGAGAAAGTCTTTTGAAAAGAAGAAGAAGTCTGTGAAAAGGCAAAAGATGGAAGATGGAAAGAAGAAAAAGGCAGAACTGAAGAATAAGACCGCTGACAAAGCAAAGTATTTTCATTGTAATACAGACAATCACTGAAAGTGGAACTACCCTATATACCTGGTCACCCTGAAGAATAAGAAGGAGACAGCTCTTTGTGGAGGTATGCTTGTTATTGAATCTAACCTTACGATTTTTTCTGCATCCAGTTGGATGCTTAACTTTGGTTCTAGTGCTCATGTGTGTACTTTCATGCAGGATCTTGAGGATAGTAGAAGGCTGAGGGATGATGAGATGATCCTATGCATCGGAAATGGAGTAAGAGTTACTGTTGTGGCCGTGAGAACCTACCATCTTTGACTACCATCTGACTTAGATTTAGTACTTAGGGATTGTTACTATGTGCTTGTTGCAAGTAGGAATTTAATTTTTGTTTCATATTTAGCACAAGAAGGCTATGTAATTAATTTTCTTAAGGATCATTATAATATTCTTTATGAAAGAAATAAAATTACAAGTGATTTCCTCATTAACGGTCTCTATCAGTTACATATTGATGTATCTATCTTTAATATCGAGCAAAATGTGAATGCCATAAGATCAAAACGACCTAAGAATAGTCCAAATGATAGGTATCTATGGCACCTAAGTCTAGGTCATATAGCAGAAGATAGGATTAATAAATTAAAGAAAATTAGGCTATTGAGTCCGTTGACTTTCGAGTCATATCCAATTTGTGAATCATGTCTTCAAGGCAAAATGACTAAACTCCCTTTTGTGGGACATGGAGAAAGGGCCACAGATCTCCTTGCCCTAGTACATACTGATGTGTGTGGCCCATTTGATGTGCAGGCTAGAGGCAATTTTGTCTACTTCATAATCCTTTACCGATGATTTATCTAGGTATAGGGTATGTGTATCTTATGAGATACACAAGTCTGAAGCTTTTGAAAAGTTCAAAAAATTCAGACATATGAAGTAGAAAAACAAACTGAAAAATCCATTAAGGTTCTTCGATCAGATCGAGAAGGTGAATACCTTAGTCAAAATTTTTTTAGACTATCTCAAGCAAAATGGCATAGTCTCTCAATGGACTCCATCCAGGAACACCTCAACTCAATGGAATTTCAGAATGGAGGAATCGGATCCTATTAGATATGGTCCGATCCATGATGAGCTTCACAGACCTTCCTAATTTTTTTGGGGACACTCAGTCTGTTAACTTCTAATATTATCTACTGAATAGGGTTTCCTTAAAACCGTTCCTACCACACCGTATGAGATATGGCATGATAAGAAACCAAGTCTGAGTCATCTCAAAATTTGGGGTTGTCCGGCTCATGTCAAAAGACAACAAGCGGACAAGTTAGAGTTTAGGTCCTTTAGAGCTCGATTCATAGGATATCCTAAAGAGTCATTAGGATACTATTTCTACATTTCCAGAAGACCACAATGTGATTGTGAGTCGACATGCCATCTTTCTTGAAAAATAGTTTATTCAAGATAGCGGCATTGGAAAGCAGATCAAGCTTGATGAGAAAGTCTCACAAGTAGCAATGAGCTAAGGACCCCAATTGGAACCAAATCAGGTTGAGCCAATAAAACACTACCTCCTCCACCTCGTAGATCAGAAAGAGTTTTCCATCCCCTGAAGAGATACTTAGGTATTATTTCAGAGAAAGTAGAGAAAATATTTCCTCGTAGGTAATGGTGCTCATGGTGATGATCCCAAAACCTATGAACGAGGCGATATCAGATATCGACTTCAAGAAATGGTTAGAGGCAATGAAGTCAGAAATTGAACTCGATGCACTCAAACCAAGTCTGGACCTTGGTAGATCCACCAGAAGGTATAGTACCTATTGGGTGTAAATGGATCTATCAAGAGAAAGATTGGTGCAGATGGAAAAATGTGGAGACATTCAAAGGCTAGATTAGTGGCAAAAGGATTATAGTCAGCGTGAAGGCATTGACTATCAAGGATACCTTTTCGTCAATAGCTATGCTAAAATCCATCTGCATATTGCTTGCTATCGTAGCCTATTTCAATTATGAAATATGGCAAATAGGATATGAAAATGATGTTCTTAAATGGATACCTTGAGTAAGATATCTATATGGAACAGCCGCTAGGTTTCATATCCAGTGATGCTGATCATAAAGTATGCAAGCTGCAAAGGTCCATATATGGACTTAAGCAAGCATCTTGGAGCTGGAATACTCATTTTAATGATGTGATTAAATTGTTTAGTTTCATCAAAAATGAGGAGGAACCATGTATTTTCAAAATGATCAATGGGAGCGCTATTATCTTCCTCATACTGTACGTGGATGATATCTTCCTTATTGAAAATAATATTTCCATGTTGACCATAGTTAAAATATGGTTATCAAAAGAATTCTTCATGAAAGACCTAGGAGAAGCATCCTTCATTCTAGGAATTAAGGTTTATAGAGATAGACGAATAGGATGCTAGGTCTTTCACAGAAGATGTACATAGAGGAAGTGCTAAAAAGGTTTAGCATAGAAAACTCCAAGAGGGGTTTGGTATCCTTCAGACATGAAATTCATCTCTCCAAGAAGATGTGCCCTAGCACACCTGAGGAGATAGAATGCATGAGCAAGATCCCTTATGCTTCAGCAATAGGGAGTCTCATGTATGCCATGTTATGTACATGATCTGATATAGCCCATGCTATGAGTGTCACAAGCAGATATCAGTCGAATTCAGGTGAAGAATACTAGACTTCTGTGAAATGTATCCTTAAGTACTTAAGAAGAACTAAGGATATATTGTTGGTTTTTGGTAATGAAGAACTTCAAGTCTAGGGGTATACAGACTCAGATTTTATGTTCGATATGGATGATCAAAAATCGACATCTGAAAGTTTGTTTGTGTGTAATGGTGGTGCTATCAGTTGGAAGAGTTCTAAGTAGATAGTGATAGCATATTCTACCACGGAAGTAGAGTACATCACTGCGTCAGAAGCTACGAAGGAGGCATTCTGGTATAAGAAATTCATCACAGAAATTGGAGTGATACCATCAGATGCCATTCCTCTCTACTGCGACAACAATGGTGCCATAATCCTTGCTAAGGAGTTGAGGTCTCATCAGAAATCCAAGCACATCGAGCGGCGATATCACCTCATCCACGATTATCTCGAGAAGGATTATGTCAAGGTTAAGAGAGTCAACTCTGCAGATAATGTGACAGATCCACTTATTAAGCCATTGGGCCAGTAGAAGATCGAAACCTACCTTGAGAAGATGGGACTTAGATTTGTAGCCAATTGACTTTAGGTCAAGTGGGAGTTTGTTAGAAATGTGTGCCCTAGAAACCAAAATTGGCTAACACTTGTAATATACATCTAAGGGCAAAATTATAATTTTGATAATAAATAGTAAAATGGATTATTTTCTATTACAGTGTGTATTTGAAAGTGTCTATGATACATCCCTTGAGTTAATGGTAATGATAGTTCATATTTTCAAGAGTTGAAAATTTAAGACATGAATTTTCATTATTAACTCATAAAATGCTCCCGATCGTAGGATCATCATGAGAATGGTGAATGATCTAAAAGATTGGTATACGATCGCTTCTTTAGGATAGATGAGTCTTGAGTCTATGGTGTAGAGATACCAAAGTGAGAGTATAGGTACTCGTTAGAGAACGAGCTTACTGAGCATGACCACCTCGAGCAGTCATCAGGAAGTCTACCTTCTCATCAATGATTGGCTCGAAGCTATAGTGGTGTGTTTGGTTCTTTGACTTGAGGTGCATCAGCAGTTCACCTTGAGGGTGTTATAGTTTGATTATACCATAACTCGATCTCCTAGCCATTCGGAACCTTGAGATATATGTTGGCTATAGCATGTTCATTGTAGGAATTGGATTGCACCGATAGAAGATCTATCTACCTCGGTAGATGAGGAGCAGCCCTATGATGATTATGAGAATCAAGTCCATAAGCCCATGGCCATGATAGAGTGAAATGATAGAAAGAGTTTCTATTAGAGTTTTCACATCAGACTTGAATCGAATGATTAATTCATATGATGAAAATTAGGGTTTGACGAGATCATTTAACCCTAATCTGATCAGGGCTCAAGATGGAGGAACTTAATCACATAGGTAACTATATCGAGAGATTCATTTTTAGTTCTAATGGGTTGCCACCATATGCTGCTAGATGTCACTGGTGGATTTTGGGAGCAATTAGAATGATTTGGATGATCAATCATACTAGTTGTCTGAATTAGAAAAGTTCTGATCCATCGGAAGGTGTTTGACAATGATAGAGATCATGACATATCCCATTACCATACGATACTAAACCTAACTAGATCACATAAATAAGGGTTTGGATCTGGATATCATCAATTGAACTAACCCAGTTCAATTGATTTGAATAAGATTCAATTAGGTTCAAGAAAATTATGCTAGCACACGATTGAGTTTGATATTCTCCTTCAACAATTATTAAAAGTTGTCTCGACTAAGCCAAATGTATTTGGACTCACTCAGGAACCTTTACTTAGTCTGACTGAAGCTTGTCCAGATCAGAAAAGAGTTGTCTTAATTTATAAGATAAATTTAAGACAACACCTACCATTTTTCGTCACTTGCTAAATCTTATTCTTTGACTTTGGTCAAACATTAACCTTTGACACTTAGACATCTACCCATATGTCATGCACCCATAGAAGAGTAGATGGGGCATTGTCCCCTTGCTAAAAGGAGGAAAGGGAGGGGGCGCATGCGCACGCCTAGGAAGGCATGCACCCAAAGAGGATAAAGATTGGAGTCCCATATGGATGGGACTTTAGTTGCTTTATGCTCTCTACTTGGGTGGCACCAAAGACTCTTCTTTGACCAGTCTTGGCACTACCTAAGGAGGTTTGTGAGGGACTCTAATCTGATTGGATCAGATGATGTCATCTCATCAATCAGATTTAGATCTGATTGCATGAAGAGCCATGATTGGCCGGGATGATATGGCACTGCATGGCGCAACAGGATCTATATAAATCCTGTCTATGCCCAAGATTGAGAGCTTCTGTTCTTTGTCGATGCCACATAGCCCCTCTCTCTCTCCTTCTCCACATCTTCTTTAGATTCTCTCTCTCCTCTCTATGCCCAAAAGTTTTGGGCTTCAATTTGGTGTGATCCAAGCAAGAGAAAGGCGACAAGAAAGTAAGAAGGTAGCACTACTGCAAGAGACAACACTCGATCTTCAAAAGATGTTTTGAAGATCTTCAAGATCAGATCTAGATCTGATCTTTGGAGTATAAATTGAGAATAGGAAGATCTCCAGATCTAGTCCGATTGGATACCAGTAGAGGTCAGGCGCTTGCATGGCTACGTTCAGAACCTTATGCAAACATCGGGATCATCATAGGATAATAGGATTACCCATAACAAGATAGAATTAAATTAAATTAAATTTATTTTATTTTTATCAAATCAATAAAATCATATCTGAAGAGTCTCAGATCTGATTTGGATCTAAGAGAAAAATTTTGAAATATCCCTCTTAATCTAATCAGATCTGAATGAATCTGATCCGAAAAATAGAATTTTTCCTTCAGAATGTAGCAAAGCAATATCCATAATCTACTGAAATATGGTTATTGTATAAGTTATCCCCTTGACCAATAATGCTCAGAAAAATATCAGGGTTTACTATCAACTTAGAATTAATAATTCTTATAATATCTCAACCTACTTAATCTTATGACTCTCACAAGGACTATCCTGATCAAGATTTTGCTTATTAAAATACATTGAGATATTCTCTCTAATTTTACTTAGAGTGGTCGATTCTCATCTTGACTCACACACCGACTTAATAAATATTTGGCTGTATCCAAAAATCTTTCATCATTAAATTAGAAATTCAGGTAGTCCGATACCAAAATATAATGAATTGCTTGTAAGTCACCATGATGATCTTAGGTCGATGGAATGTACTTATATCCATATTCTCTTAAATAATACTCTTGACAACAAAGTACTCTGGAATGGTCACGTTCAGTACAGATCATATCCCACCTGTAAATTATACCAGTGTCAACATACTCCTTGGTTAAGAGAACAATTAACCCATATAGTACACAATGATCTATACTCGATACAATTATTGTCCTTATTAATAATGTATCATTTGATTATGAACAAATTTAAGAACCATATGATAAATCCTCCTTTATCACTTTAGATGTAGTTCTGAAGACTTTCATCATAATAATGGAGTTCGAATAAGAAGATGTACAACCTTATGATGAAATATACCAAATAACTTTTATTATTAAATGATTCATATACATATACAAAATTAATGTCAATTATCTACAAACTAAATGATTAAATTTGGGATACATTTTTCAATAGCTTCTACTTGGACTAAAGCCAATCGGTACAATATTGAATACCTATCTTCGATTTATGTTGCTCGAACTCCTTGACTGCAAGGGCTTTAATGAATGGATCGACTAGATTCTTTTTTCTATCGATCTTCTGAAGGTCGATATCATCTCATTCTATGATCTTTCATATAAGATGGTAGCGGCATAGAATATGCTTTGTACGCTGATGTACCTTAGGTTTTTTTGCCTGAGCTATGTCTCCAGTACTGTCATAATAACTAAAATCAGATCATCAATAGAGGATGCCACTCCAAGCTCATCGATGAACTTTCGCAACCATTCAGCTTTCTTTGTAGCATCTAATGTAGTAATGTACTTTGCCTCTTATACTGAATTAGCTATGGTGTGCTGCTTAAAATTTTTCTAGCAAACTGCACCATCATTAAGGATAAAAATGAATTCCAACATACTTTTACTATCATCATGATTTAACTAAAAGCTGTAATCAGTATATCTCATAAGTTTCAAGTCAGATTCTTCATAGATTAACTATTGATTCTTAGTATTTTTCAAATACTTAAGGATGATTTTAGCAACCTTCCAATGGTTCTCTCCTGGATCAGATTGATATCTGATCACTACTCCTTGTGAGTATGTTATATCTAGTCTCATACATATCATGGTGTACATTATAGAACCCACTGTTGAAGTATATGGTATTCTACTCATACGCTTTCTCTCTTGAGGAGTTGTCGGACAATCCTTCTTCAAGAAAAAATTTTCATGGTCGATCGAGAGATAGCCTTTCTTAAAATTTTTCATACTGAACTTTTTCAGCACAGTATCTATGTACATGGACTGGGACAATCCAAGCAGCCTCTTAGATCTATCCCTATAGATCTTCATCCTTAAGATGTAGGATGCTTCTCTCAAGTCCTTCATAGAGAATTATGATGATAACCATATCTTTATTCTTTGTAATGCAGAAACATTATTTCTGATTAAGAGAATGTTGTCCACATACAGAACAAGAAATACAACAACTGAATCATTTATCTACTTATAGATGTAGGGTTCTTCTTCATTCTTAATGAAGCCATACGTCTTGATTATCTCATTAAAATACATATTCTAACTTCGAGATGCTTGCTTCAATCCATAGATGGATCTCTAAAGCTTGCATACCTTAGACTCGTCTGTGGATGTGAATCCTTCAGGTTGTATCATACACACCTCTTCTTTTAGCTCTTCATTTAGAAAATCTAATTTTACATCCATTTGCCAGATCTCATAGTCCAAATATGAAGCTATTATAAGCATGATCTGAATGAACTTCAGCATTGCCATAGGAGAAAATATCTCATCATAATCAATACCATAATGTTGACGATATCCCTTGACAACCAGACGGGCTTTATAGATCTTCATCTTATTGTCTGTGCCCCTTTTTCTTTTGAAGATTCATTTACATTCTATGGATTTTATCTCTTCAGGTGGATCAACCAATGTTCATACATCATTGATCTTCATGAACTTCATTTTGGATCTCATGGCTCCTAGCCATTTCTTGGAATCAGACCTCTGCATAACATCCATATAGATAATCGGATCCTCGTCGTTCTCGTCGAACTTAATAGGATCACCATCCTGGACCAAGAAACTGTAGTATCTATCCGACTAATATGGTATTCTATTGGATCATCTTAAGGATGCCTCTACACTGGGTTTCAGATTTGATCTTATCAAATTTGGTTCAGATTCAGTCACTGGTGTCGGTTCTTCTACCTGTTGAACTTTTTCAAGTTTAACCTTAGAAGCACTAGTTCCTTCTTGAAGAAACTTTTTTTTTCAAAAAGATTGCTCTATTGTTGATAAACAACTTTTATTTTTTAGCTTGGTAGAAGTAATATCCTTTTGTCTCTTTTGGATACCCAACAAATAGACATTTGTTAGATCTAGATCCAAGCCTATCTATTTTCAAATACTTGATATAAGTTGAACAATCCCAAACCCTAAGGTGTGAGAGTTTTGATTTACGTCCTGTCTATATCTTATATGGTGTCTTACTTACAGACTTACTTGAAACTCTATTCAACTAGTAATAAGCTGACTCTAGTGTATATCCCCAAAAGAAGATTGGCAGACTTGCAAAGCCTATTATGGACGGAACTATGTCTAACAAAATTTAATTCCTTCTTTCTGACACACCATGATGCTGTGGTGTACCAGGAGGGATCCATTGGAAGAGAATTTCATTCTCTTTTAGATATCTCATAAACTCATTGGTAAGATATTCACCTCCTCGATCTGATTGAAAGATTTTAATATTTTTATCAGTTTGTTTCTCTACTTCAGTATGGAATCGTTTGAATATTTCAAACGACTTAAATTTTTTGCTTCATAAGATAGATGTACCCATACCTCGATAGGTCATCTGTAAATATAATGAAGCAGTCATGTCCACTTCTAGTACTTGTATTCATAGGTCCACATATATCAGTATGTATGAGTTCTATAAGCTCACTAGCTTGCTCATCTTTTTCAGTAAAAGGTGACTTGGTCATCTTTCCAAGTAGACAGAACTCATAGGTTAGCAGTGATTCACAATCACTGACTTAGAGGATACCCTCTTGTGCTAATCTTTTTATCTTATTCTTGTTAATATAACCTAGCCTACAGTGCCAAAGATAGATATCTAAGACATCGTTTGTTTTAGGCATTTGCTGGATGTGTACACTACATTATCAGGCTATGATAATATGTAAATATTATTGTTCATTTATCTATGCATCACAGTAATACCATTCATAATGACATCACAATAATCTTTCTTTATTAAAAATTCAAAACCATTCAAGACCAATTAGCCAGTAGAAATAACATTCAATAAGAAACTAGGACAAAAATAATTATAATTAAGAATAATAATATTTGATTTGAATACATGCTTAATGATTTTTAAAGTTAGAATTTGAACTGATCTTCCATCTCCAATATTTAGAAATCTCTTACCATCTCCAAGTCTCCTACTGACCAAAAGTCTCTATAATGAATTGCATATATTAATAGGACTATCGGTATCCAATACTTAGATAGTAGAATCACAAATAGAAAAATTATAAGATATTATCATATAAGTACCTTGTCCAGCAATAGCTTGCTTCTTTTTCTTATTCGGCCTATTTAGATCTAGTAAGGCAATGTATAGAGGATAATTCCCTTTCAAGTGCCCATGCTTCTTATAGTAGAAGCACTCTGCCTAACTTTGATCGGACTTGAACTTTTTGGTCTGACTAGACTGAGATGTCATAGCACTTTGCACCTTCTTAATCTTCTTCTTCTTATTTTTCTTTCCTTTTTTAGAGGATCAATAACTAGAAGAAGATCCTTCCACTAAATTCATCATCTTTTTCTAGAGCTAGTGATCATTCTCAAAAGTCTATAGTAATCCTAACAAACTATGATAGTTCACTATAAGCTTCATCATTCTATAATGACTGAGAAAAGAAAGATATAACTTCGGTAATGAATTCAGTATCGCATCTTTCCTAATCTACTCTTACAAGAAAAATTTGAGTTTACTTAGGCGCTCGATTATCTCGATCATATATAGTATATGGTCTGTGTCCGATGCCCCCTTCTTTATCCTGACGTTGAAAATGGCACAACTAGTATTGTACCTCTTAACATCATTTGGAGTGCCAAAGGATTCTTGCAATACTTATAACATGTCCTCAGACTGAGCATCCTTAAACTTGTGACTAAAGTTATCGCTCATAGAGACCCGCATAATGTAGTGAACAATGATTCGATCATTAAGCAACTTTTGATAAGTATCTCTGACCATATCATGCGTGTTCGGTGTGGGTTCCTTAGGTGCCAGATCCATTATCTCATAAAGGATCCACTTGTACTCCAAGACAATCTTGAGCTTTCGATACTAGCTATCAAAGTTGAGTCCAGATAACTTTTTATTATCTAATAATGATCGAAGAGACAAAGAATTGGCCATATCTGAAAGAAAAACAAGAGCCTTATTAGTATATAAATCATTTAATCCTAAAGACAGATTTTAGTCTAAAGGTTCTCTCACTATTTATATAAATTGGTAGCCTCTATCTTCAATTCGAGGAATTACATTAATTTCTTAACAGGTACTAGAATCCACACCATTTATACACAAGCCCGACCTTGGCTGGCCATTCATGTGCATCAGTAGGTAGATTCTTAACCAATTGTTTCTTCACACTTCTGATAATTTATTTTGCCCCAAGAGTCTTTTTAGTTGACTTTGGTCTTCTCTGTAAGGTCTAGTTATGCCCAACCATTAACATGATTAACTGAGAGTATCTAGCAAATAAATGATTAGGCTGGACTTTGGTTGGCCAACCCAACCATCCATTGGAGAGAGCTACTGAGTTATCATATTATGAATGATAATTTCAATAGTAGATGATCATCAGGTCTTTAGACCTCCAATGATCATTAAACTAATGGACTCATTATCATCCAACTTAATAGGAGACAATGATCTTATTATCCCCATAATAATTTTATTTTATGGATCTAATAATTTAGAGAATTTATTAATTATTTAGAAGAAAAGATAGAAGATCCACTAGATTCAATAATCCTCCCACTGACTTCACCAAGTCTTAAAGAGGACTTATCTAGTTGATTAGCATCTAGATCAGTCACACTGATCAACCTTAGTGACATGGGTCAGCTTGAATTTATTAAGTGATCTAATCAAAACATAATCTACCAGGATAGCCTGATAAGTGAGATCGGTGGAAGGGATATGCTATTAACTCATCAAAGACTCATCAATGCAAGTAGCTCCTAATTAAAAATTACTGGTCTAGACTATCAAACTTATCTTAGACACCATCCAATCAATTAGTTTTGATTCGATCCATCTAATAATTTGGACTCGATCATCGAGCCACAATTAAGATCCATTTGGTAGAAACATAGATTTGATCAACTACAACTATTGAGAATTAATCAGGAGAAGAATTGACCTAATTTGAATTAACTATTAATTAGATTTGATCAATTACTTAGTCCATCATCTATATGATTGCTACCTCTAGGTCTAATTCAGTTAATGGATCTTGATCAAAGCTAATCTCATGAATCTAAGGTTTATGAACATGGCCTTTAGATCTTTGATTCTCCAATTTAGATCTCTTGCTTTCATAAAATAATTCTTAATTAAATTTATGAACTTTAAAATAATTTTAATTTTGTAAAACTTTTTTATATTAATTTGAAGTTAAAATATTCAGTTTTGAACCTCAAGTCGGCTTGGATCATATCTGGATTGGCTCGCTTAGGCATGCCAGAAAGTCGATTAGGCATGCTAGATCCTTAGGCTGGCTCGAATCATATTTAGGCTAGCTCACTTAGGAATCGAGTTGGCTCAATTCATACTTGAGTTGGCTCACCCAAGCATGCTAACAACTATTGCAGATTTTCAATTTTGAATATTTTCATAATTTTTCAATAAAATCAATCATATATCATCTTTAGATCTCATTTAAACTTATTCATGATTCCAGATTTTATTTTCATTGATTAGATTCATCTTTTTATGTAACTTTTGTGTCATATACACTAAAATCTAGGATTTCATAAATCTAGGATTTTGCAGAAAAGTAAGTTTTCTTTTTTCATATTTTTCTTCATGAAAAATCATAGTAGCACCTCTACATACCATAAGAGATCCCTATCATATATGAGATGAGGGCCTTTAAACTCTTTTTTCTCTTATGATCAGATGGCTTGGTAATTTATCCAATCCAAATACTAAGTTATAAGAAAATAAACTAATCTAATCATAATCAGATCTGATTTAAAAATTTAGATCTTATCTACATTAGATCTAATGTATCTCACGTATAAAAAATTTAGATTTTATTAGTATGCATGTATATCATATCATACAAGAAACCAGACACTCCAATACCATTGTTGGAGAAGCATGGGATTTTCATGCATGATTTTTAATTTTTTTTGAAAAATAAGACAGCGAAAGACTTTAGATTAAATTTTTTAATCTAAACATTCATTAGATCTAATCTATAAAATTTTTTATCAGGACCTATGATATGATATCTCACATATAAAATCTGAAATAGAAAATATATGAGATCAAATCTCATACCTGAGCAGATGATTGCAACCTCTTGTAGATTCTATTCATTACTTCAGCCGTGCACACGAATGGCCTCTAAAAATATCCATGTGAAGCCCGATCGATCAGCTTCTGAAGTGCTAGCTCCTCGTGAAGACTTTCTTAATAGCTGAACAAGGAAGAATGAGAAGAGGATTTGATACAAGAGAATAACTTTCTCTTATTTCTCTCATAAAATCCTAATCTCTCACCCAATAGAGGAACAACTTTCTCTAGATCTCACACGTCAAGGATGCCCACTCCAAGCCTCATACCCAAAGATTCTCTCTCTAGGTTGCTCATGCCCAAAAGCTCTCTAGAAAATCTGATGCTGCTTTATCTCATAAAAGACTGTTTATATAGAAGTTGAAACATAGAGTTGAAGATTGAAATAAAGTCCAATTTAAAATCTTTTTGAACTAAGACTTCTCCAAACCCTAACCCTATCAAAGAGTGGGTAGTAAAAGGTGTTGGCATCCAGATCTCACATGCACAAATTCTTTGTGCATGGAAAATAAGTGGGCGACATCTAGGGTTAGGCATAAGGGAGGTGCTGTCCACTTGGACTCTTTGATTCTTAGCTAATTTTGTTCAAATCAAATCAGCTTTGATTAGACCCAAACTTTATAAGTTAACCTAATCTAATTAGGCTCTTAATCCTTTGATTAAATCAAGGATTAATTGAGTCCAAGATCTAGTCAAATTAGAATCTCATCTTTCTTAGTAATTAGGTCATCCAATAACATAATCGAGTTAGACCTAATTGAATCCAATTTAATTAGTCTTAACCAAATTCTCATAACTCAATCAAATTGAGTCAATTAATAATCTAATTATTAATTAATTTTTCTTTAATTAATTATATTAGATTAATTATCAATCACATTGATAATTGAATCTTTTAATGATTCATAATCATTGATCAGCCATCCGATTGGAGTGAAACTTCTGTATGTGTAACCTCATAGGTTCAAATACTAAGCTAATAACAAAGGAACAAGCTTCTTATACTAATCAAAGTAACTATCTAGCCATGGTATCCGATGATCGGATAGAGTCGAATGTAGTAAAGCAACATCCATAACCTACTAGAATATGGTTACCATATAATTTATCTCTTTGATTAATAATGCTCAGAAAAATATCAGAATTACTATCAACTCTGAATTAATAATTCTTATAATGTCTTAAGCTACTTAATTTGGTGACTCTCACAAGGACTATCCTGATCAATATTTTACTTAATTAAAATATATTGAGATGTTCTCTCTAATTTTACTTGAAATGATCAATTTTCATCTTGACTCATGCACCGACTTAACAAGTACTTGACTACACCTAGAAATCTTCTATCACTGAGTTAGAAATTTAGGTAGTTCGGTACCAAATTATAATGGGTTGCTTGCAAATCACCATGATGATCTCAGGTCGATAGGATATTTATGCATATATTTTCTTAAATAATACTCTTGATAGTAGAGTGCTCTAAAATAGTTACATTCAGTACAGATCATATCCCACCTATATGCTATACCAATATCAATACACTTCTTGGTGAAGAAGACAACCAACCTGTTGGTAATAAATTCCACTTCCGTCGAAGTCTAGCCTGATGCTTAGTCTAATACAGCCGGTAATCATGAAAGAGCTTCAATCGAGAATTCTCTCTCCAGTGATCGAACCCCATTTGATCTCCTCTAGTGGCCGAACTCATTCAGTGGCCAAACTCCTCCAGCTATCGAACCTAATCAAACACCTCAGCGATCGAGCCCCAGCCAAATTTTTTTAATAGCTGAACTTCTTCCAAATTTCTCCAACAGTCGGATTCCTCCATGAGTCGAACTCCTTCCGAATTTCTCCTTCAATCAGGCTTCTATGGAAGCCAAACTTCTTTCGAATTCTTTCTTCAGTCGAGCTTCTATAGTAGCCGAACTCTTTCCAAATTTTTCTAGCAGTTGGATTCCTCTAGAAGCCGAACTTCTTCCAGATTTCTTCTTCAGTTGGACTTCTATGGGAGTCGAACTCCTTTCGGATTCCTCCTTCAGTGGGGCTTCTATGGGAGCCAAACTCCTTTCGAATTTCTCCTTCAATCAAATTTCTCCAGGAGCCAAACTCCCTCCGAATTTCTCCTTCAGTGGGACTTCTACGGGAGCCGAACTTCTTCCAAATTTTTTCAATAGTCGAATTCCTCCAGGAGCCGAACTCCTTCCAAACTCCTCTAGCAATTGAATTCCTCCAGGAGTCGAACTCCTTCTGGACTTCTCCAGTAGTCAGATTCCTCTAGGAGCCGAACTCCTTTAGTAATCGAATTTCTTCAGGAGCCGAACTCCTTCCAAACTCTTCCAACAATCAGATTCCTTCAGGAGCCAAACTTCTTTCAAATTTTTTCAGCAGTCGGATTCCTCCAGGAGCCAAACTTCTTCCGTACTCCTCCAGCAGTCGGATTTCTTCAGGAGGAGGACTTCGATAGTCACCCTTTTTAAACTCCATTCCTTCTAGTTTCGAACTCGAAAGTAGGGGGACTATTGTTGGGGATAAATCTTGCTCCTGTCGAAGTCCAGTCTAATGCAATCGATAATCACGAAAGAGCTTCAATTGAGAATTCTCTTTCCAGCAGTCGAACCCAATCGAACTCCTCCAGCGATTGAGCCCCAGCCAAACTTTTTCAGCAACTGAACTCCCCCAGCGGTCGAACTCCTTCCGGATTCCTCCTTCAGTCAGATTTCTCCAAGAGTCGAACTCCTTCCAAACTCCTCCAGCAGTCGAATTTCTTCAAGAGCTAAACTTTTTCTGGACTTTTCCTCAGTCAGACTTCTATAGGAGCCGAACTCCTCCAGTAGTCAGATTTCTCCAAGAGCCAAACTCCTTTTGAATTTTTTCTTCAGTTGGACTTCTCCAGGAGTCGAACTCCTTTCGAACTTCTCCAGCAGTCGAATTTTTCTAAGAACCAAACTTCTTCCAGACTTCTCCTTCAGTCAGACTTCTATAGGAGCTGAACTTCTTTCGAACTCCTCCAGTAATCATATTTCTTTAAGAGCCAAACTTCTTTCGAACTTCTCCTTCAGTCGGACTTCTATAGGAGTCAAACTTCTTTTGAATTTCTCCAGTAGTCAAATTTCTTCAGAAGTCAAACTTCTTCCGAACTCCTCCAGCAGTTAAATTTTTCTAGGAGCCGAACTCCTCCAGTAGTCAATTTTTTTCAGGAGTCGAACTCCTGAACTCCTCCAGCAGTCAAATTTCTTCAGGAGCTAAACTTCTTCTAAACTTCTCCTTCAATCGAACTTCTATAGGAGCCCAACTCCTTCCGAACTCCTCCAGCATTTGGATTTCTCTAGGAGCCAAACTCCTTCCGAACTCTATCCGAATTCCTTCAATAGTCAAATTTTTCTAGAAGTTGAACTCCTCCAACAGTCGAATTTCTCTAGAAGATGAATTTTTTTTAAACTTTTCCTTCAAACGGATTTTTATAGGCGATCCCACTACTGAATGGTTACAATTATCATATATCAAGATGATTATGATTGATATTTATTAGGGTGGTTACGACTGTCATTTATCAGGATAGTTACGACTGTCATTTATCAGTCTACTACAGGCAACCCCACTATCAGACAGTTACAACAAGCTCCGTTTATAAAAAGAAATCCTTCAGATATATTTTTTCTAAGCTCTCTTCTCCTTCTCGAAATACTGTCGAACTCTTTTCTGAGCACTTCATTTCTGTTGGTCAGAAAAGCTGACTTGATCGTCGGAGGGTCTAGTCGGAGCCACCACCACCGACTTCGGATGAAACTTTATTTTGCAGATCACTGACGGCAACCTCATCTTCCTCGACTCCAGCTCGATTCGGCGTCAACCAAATTCTGCATCAACACAACCCATATTGCACACAATGATCTATACTTGATATAATTATTATTCTTATTAATAATATATCATTTAGTTACGAATAAGTTTAAGAACCACATGATAAATCCTTCTTTATCACTTTACATATAGTTCTAAGGACTTTCATCATAATAATGGAGTTTGAATAAGAAAATGTATAATCTCATGATGAAATATGCCAAATAATTTTTTATTATTGAATGATTTATATACACATACAAAATTAATCTCAATCATCTACAAACTAGATGATTGGATTTAGGACTCATTTCTCAACACACTAGTGGCATCTCTGGTCTTGATTTTTGGTGGGCACAAGCATGGGATGTGACAACAATCAAATGAGGGAAAGGGAGAAGGGAAGAATATACTCAATGGTGGAGAGCCTTAAAGGGACATGGGATCCTTTTTATAGAGAGTCCTTAGGTCTTAACCACCATAGGACTCTAGCTTCATCCTGGATTTATCGGAGAGGAGGAAGAAGTCTCTTTTCAGGAGTCTTCTCTCTCTCTCTCTCTCTCTCTCTCTCTCTCTCTCTTCCTTTTTTTTAGTGCTCAATAGGGTTTTGGGCTAGGCCAAAATGGATTGGGTCTCACAATCTGAATCAAGGTTATTTTGGTTTTTTTCCTTATTCCATTAATGGTGTCAGGATTTACATAAATGATTGTAGGGATGAAAGTGGTATGGATATTATGCATCTGGATCCATTTTCGTATCCAAATCAATCCGAATATGAATAAAATTTTGAGGATCCATTTAATATCTGTATCCATATCTATATTCATCAAAGAAAAATAGATATAGATATGAATAGATAACTATCTGATTCGTATCTAAATATTCAAATTTACATGTAATCCTACATAATTTTTTGACAATCGCATTATTTAGAAATGCACCAACCATTTTACTTTTTTCCAATAGGAGGAAGCTTTTATAATGGCATTATTAGGTTTCCTTTTGGAGAAGTGATAAAGGTTCACATCTGACTTATCTAGAAGACTTGCTAATGTAATACTCTTGTGCATTTCAGATTAAATGATATATTTTCCTTCGCTCGCAATTTCTTTGAGTTATGTTTTTTCTTGGCTTGTGGGACTGATACTAGGAGCAATGAAGTTATACAATTGGTTAGCACATTTTCACCTACAGCTTGTTGAGTGTAAGGTCACGAGATTGGATTATCTCTAATTTCTTTTGTTCTGGCATTAACATTTTTCTATTTTATTTTTGTAGTTTATTATTGTAATTTCACTATAATTTTTCTATGGAGTTAAACCAGTTTTCAGTTTTTGGTCTTCTATTTCAAGTGACATATTCCATGTACTATCATTACTTTTTTCATGTTTTTGAGTTTGAGGTGTTGGTTTGTTCTCGTAAAAGTCATCAATCCTAGCTATACCTATATTTGATCATTATGACTTTACTACTTCAAAATATTCATGTGAACATACGAGATTGACTGTAAATCTAATGCGACCACAAGGGACATAGTCCTTTCTTTATAAGATGATTTGTTGAGTATTCTATACCGATGCCTTACAATATGTCCAACAGTAATTGCTTTGCGATAAACTAGCACTCAACCTCGACATTATGGGGGTTTAATTGATAATAATAATTTTTTTATATTATTAATATTTATAAATCTAAACATTAAGGATGCTATAAGGTTATACTTCAAGCTTCAAGGCTACATTTAATGAAATGATAATAAGTAAAATAGAAAAGGATACTCCCTTCTTGGCTCACTATATCGGACCAGAAATACATTCTTGCGGGCATCACCACCTTGAGCACCCCATTCTTCATCTCTATCTTGATGTCCTCTATCTTGTACATATTCGGCAGATCGATTCGGCTGTTGTACCTCCTTCGCCCCCCTCCTCCTCTTCTCCATCCCCCTCCTCTTTTGGGCTCTCCTCATTTATCACTAGCATGTTTTGCTCCATCTTCAACCTCACATCCTCCTTCCTCCGCCTCAGCATCTCCATCCTCAGATACAACGTGTTCTTGTCCTCTCTCACGTCCCATCCTAGTTGCTCTGCCATGAAAAAATGAAGGAAAGATGGAAAAAAGAAGAAGAAAAGCACCGCCTGACTACCCTCTATTCCCATGCCTTTTGATGCCACCTGCAGCTCATCCGCACACCCCCCCTTGGGCTCAAAAAATCAATGGAAATGAAGGAAAGATGAAAAAAATAATGAAGGAAAGCACCGCATGCTTGCTTTCTATTCCGATGCTTTCCAGTGCCATCCATAGTTCCTCCATGCCACCCTCCTCTCCCCCCACCTAGACTTCCACCCATGGCTCCTCCATTTTCCTCTGCTTGCAGCTTCTCTACACCCTCCCACCTTCGTCCCCCCACCCTTGTCACCCATGGCTCCTCGGCTCTTAAACCCCCTCCCCCCCGGCCCATGACTTCTCCACACACCACTACCACCCCCTTTAGGGACCTGCGCCTCCTCGGTTCTTGATCACACCCTCCCCAAGCTCAGCATCCGTGGCTCCTCTGTAGGTCCCCACCCCCCTTCCTCATGGCCTGTGGCTTTTCTGCACCACCCCTACTGCCTCCTCTGCCTTTGGTGGCCTCTTTTTGAAAAGATAAAAAAAAGAAAGATGAGCAAAATCTCTGCATCTGAGATATAGAGAGGTAGGGTTGAAGAGAAGATGAAGGGATAGAGAAAGAAAGAAAGGCAACTAAACATTAGGATTAGAAATACTAGCAAATAAATGAGGAGAGAAGGTGAAGGGATGGAGAAAGAAAGGAAGACAAGTAAATAGGATTTAGAAATGCTAGCAAATAAATTCATAGTTTGATAGCAATACATGGCATGTTGATAGATTACTCTAGAATCTGACGTGTCAACATGAAATTTCATTGGAATCATTTTACTTATATTATATAGATAGATAGATGCATAACATGGATGTCATTAAAATAAACTGTGTTGGTTTAGCATCAATGAGAATATTTGCTGCCCCTCCATCATCGAGATTGTTTTACAATTAGGACTAATGCTTGGTGAAATTTGCAATGCTGGGAGGAGTCCCATAGTGGAAAGCAATCTTGCGACCGTCCTCTTAAAATTGCATAAGATTTAGATTAAACAATATTTTCAAACTTTACAACATTAAGTTAAAAGATGTATGATTATATTTTCGAGGATTGGAGGCTCTTAAGATGCATTCTAGGTTATTATATTTGAGTATCTTCATGCATTTATATTTTTTTGGTTCCTCTTAAGGATGAAAATAGTATAAATAATATCCATCGAGATTCATTTTTATATCTGAATCAATCTAGATATAGACAGAAATTTAAAGATCTAATTAATATCCATATTTGTATCTATATCCATCAAAGAAAAATGGATATGGATAGATAACTATTTGATTTGTATCAAAATATTCAAACTTATTTGTAACTCTAAATAATTTTATATAGCATTCATTATTTTTAAGATAAATATATAGCAATATAAACATATTATTTATTTTATTTATCATCTATTTAGTAATATCTTTATTTTTGTAGCCATAAATTCAATTATCCAACTTATATATATGTAATTATGTTCGTACTTCCAGTATTTGAATATATTCATATCCATTTAAAATAAATATAGATATAAATTTTTATGTATAATATCTATATCTATATTTATATTCATTAGATAAAATAAATATGAATATATATAGACTGATATTTGATCCTAATTTGGTTTCAGTCCTAGTTTTTCTGCATTCATAGTTTGTTTCCCGCACAATTTGACCATAGTTAAAAGAGCTTCTATTGGAGCTAAAATGAGATGAGCCAAAGTAGTCTTGCATGGCGTTGTATGTACAACCTTATGTGATGGTCGATTGTTCTTATGGTATTAATAAAGAACTATTTCAAGGATACTGGGCAATCAAAAGTACTTTCAATTGAGATAGTGTAAATATCTATTTCATATGTGATGAACGGTAAGTTTGCACATGCAACCACTAGTTTTGTTCAATAGGAACTATATTTGGAAGAAATTGTAAGCTCATACAAATTTCTAGTAAGTGTGATGTAGGATAGTAAATATGTTCAAATACATAATGTTGTTGCTAAAAATAGTTTGCTTCAGGAGCGGAGTGGTCGGTTTCTCACAGAGATGCTGGAGTGACTTGCAAAACAAAATTCAAGCTAGAGAATTTGAATTTGGTGAGGATCCTTCGATGCTCAAGTCAACAGGGAACGATCAAGCAACAACGTATTCTCTGAGAAATTTTTTTTGCTTACCTAGGTCCTCAGAGTTTGTGATATTTATAGAAGGAGATGTGCTGTGGATGTCATGCTGCTCCGATAATCTCGAGCCATGAATAACATTATGGCAAGATTAGGACTATCTTCTTAGAACCAAAAAAATCATGATTGCCATGTTTGGGATGCCTTATCTGTTCCCATGAGTTTAGACGGAGTGGAAGTTGGATTACAGCTAGATAATTATTTATTCGGGCAGCTGAGGATGTTGAAGAGCTGTTTGTTTGAGGTGGTTTAGAAGTCCTGAATGCTAGACGAGCTATTTTCGAAGGGAATAGCTCGGATCATCCATCTAAACCCAACCATTAGCTCGGAGGACATTATGGTAACTTCCTTACTTCAGGATGTTGATGTACATGGACTGAGTCGAGGTATTTTGTTTACTGATTGGGTAATCTGAGGTGCTTATGTTACTATTATAACACTATCCCCGTACTATTGAGCCTGAGGATTAGATGAAAAGACTATTCCCAAGTGATGCCTCAAATCGGATGATTTGTGCTTTGGCATTTAATAGTCGATAGCATTATCTCATGGCGTAAAAGTAGTTACAACCAAGGGAACCATTCGATTGTTGATTCTTTTAAGGGAATAATTAAAAAGGATGTCTTTTCATCTTTATCTTACTTGTTTAAATATGCCTGGAAGGTGCGGGAAAGAATGGCGATCGCAATAGCAGCATCTATTGTCTTCCTCATTTAGAGCTTTCTTCTCAAGTCTTAAGAGTCAAATGGATCCCGCATTGGCAAAGAGGTTGCGAACATTATTGGCCCGAAAGAAGTAGATTAAGGTTTCATCCACCAATCTCAAGCTTCTAGGAGTTCCATGGCTAGGGTTTCCAGTGATGCTTCTTCAATCACACCTCCTATTCCAGCAGATGTGAAAGGCAACAAATTTTTGCTGGTGAGTGATCCATAGAATCTGACGATTGATGCTAAGGTTAAGGTAACGGATTCAACAATAAAGATCGCTAATGTGGCGGCGGATTTGGTAGTGAAAATAACTATAGAGACAGTTTTGATAGTTTCTCTGGTGCGTGCTATTGCAAAGGAACATTTGACGAAAGAGGCTTCAGTAGAGAATCTCCTTGAGAGGACAGTAGAGGTTGCGGAGGCTGTTGGACTTCCTGATTCAACTAGAATGATCGAAGTTGCAGGTTTATTGAGATAGGAAGTTCCTGCCTCCGACCTACATCCACTTGAGACTCAGGTGGAGGTTTTGTGACCAACCCCTTCTTCTCTCTTAGTTGCGGATAGCCTGAGGGTCGCTATTGAGTTTTTAAAGGGCCATCTCTCTCTTACAAACATGAGAGTTTTGGATGGAGAAGGTGCTCAACGTTAAATGGTGGGTGCCTTCAGGTCTTTGGCTTTAGTTAGCCACTACTTAGCTAATTTTGCTGGGGTCACCTCTAAAGCTTCATCTTTGGAACTCATCGAGGCAAAGGAAGAGATTGATAAGCTTAAGTATTATTTCAAGTAGGAAAAGGCTGCTAATATCAATTTGATTAAGAAAATTGACTGCTTCTAGAGGACACTTTTCGAGGCCCGGGAGATGACCGATCATCAAGATGATGAGTTAGGGAAGGCTCATTGGAGGATTGAAATTCTCAAGAGATAAAGGTCTGAAGCCGAACGGGATTGTCGTCGAGCCCATGACGACATCAAATGCTTAAGGAGGACACTTGAGGGGAGAAGAGGCTCTTCATCAGAAGTTCATTCTCTCAGGGGATCCAATAGGCGGTCGGTTAAAAGACCTAGGTCCTCTAGCAGGAATCATCATGAAGGAGAAATATCTCGAAGGCCTGAAGTTTCCTCATCTAGAAGGGGGCCGATAATTTGAGAACTTTCAGCATCTCAGGCTAAACTTCAAATGGTGAGAAAAATACTCGATCAATTGCAAAAGATCAAAAATAACTTTGTGATCAAGGCCTGCAAATTAGGATTTTCTACAGGCTTTGAGAGATGCAAGGAGATTACTTTGGCATATCTTCTAGTAGGTGACACCAAATTTTCATGATCAGACTGATTAGATGAGAGTTTAAGGTTGGTGATATGCCTTTGTCTTGAAAAGTTTGTAAGTGCATTTGATATCATCATGGGGATGAATAAAGTTGACTCAGCTGTGCAGATGGAAGGAGTGGAGGCCGAAGGTGTTGGGAATATGCACTTTTTCCATATGGATTGGTGTGACCGCTGGTGATTAGTCAAACAACAAGAAAGTACTTCTTAGAGATCTCTACGGAAGCATGATCAAATAAATCAAGGAATAGAGAAGAAGAGAATAAGAGATTTTCGAGAGAAAAAAGCTTTTATTCAGTATATTTTAACACTCTTGCAATTTTGACCTATTTTTAGTATATATACTTTATCAAGGGTCAAGCCCAAGCTCATAGAAAAACTCTTCAAATCCAAACAACCCACGTATACAAAATAATAACCCACAAAAACTAAGTCGGCCCAGTTTTAGATTGAGTCGGCTAACCTACGACTGGGTCGGCTCAGTCCCAGACCGAGCTGATCCAGTTGTGTACCATATCAATAGTCCAAAAATATTGCTTTCTATCTGAATTTTCCTCTGAGATCTGGCCGATCCAGTCTTAGACTGAGCTGACCCAGTTCTCAACTGAGCCAGCTCAGTCTCAGAGTGAGCCGGCCTAATTTCTAAACTTTACTATTGAGACTGATTCTTCTTTTGGCTCGCTTTCATCTTTTCATGACCTATCTTTTCATGTTTTCAAGACTTTGAAGTGCCACTTTTGAGCTCACATTCTCCATCTTGGTGCTTCCAAGTCCTTGTGAACTCATCTCTTCTTAACCGACCCATCCGTGCTACACATCTCTGAAAGCTGTCTCTAGGGAGTACCTTCATGAGTGCATTAGACTGATTCTTTTTGGTATATACCTTCATCAGTTCTACTTCACCTTCCTCCACCAGCTCTCTGATCCTGTGGTACCATACGTCTATATGCTTTGTGCATGCATGATAGACTGGGTTCTGTGCTAACAATGGAGCACTCTGACTATCACTGAATAGTATAATCTTGCTCTGCTCCACCCCCAACTCATCAATCAGCCTCCTAAGCCAAAGGACTTCCTTTGCAGCCTTCGTTATCCTAATATACTTAACTTCTATGGTAGACAAGACTGTAATTGGCTGAAGGATTGATCTCCAACACATCGGTCCACCATATGTGCAAAAGAGGTATCCAGTGGTAGACCTCCTTGTATCAAGATCACTAGTATAATTTGCATCAACAAATCCTTTCAGAAGATCTGAACCTTCACACATCTTCACAGATTATTCTCCAAATCCTTCCGATTGCCCACCAAACATCAAACCATGATTCCTTGTTCCATGCAGATATCTCAATCTCCATTTCAATGCTTTCCAGTGTTCCTTCCTAGGGTTAGCCATGTATCTACTAATCGTGCTCACAGCATTTGCTATATCTAGTCTACAACATACCATAGTGTGCATCACACTGCCTACAATATTTGCATAAGAAACTCATTCCATGTACTCTCTCTCCTCTTCTGACTGGGGGCACTATAACTTGGAGAGAGACATATGGCTTGGCAATGGCATCTCTACAGATTTAGCCTTCTCTATCCAAAACCTCTCCAAAATCTTCTGGATATACTTTTCTTATGACAAATGGAGCACTCCTTTGTACCTATCTCTACAAATCTTCATTCCAAAGATTTTCTCAGCTGGATCCAAATCTTTCGTCTCAAATTTAGATGATAATATCCTTTTCAATCTTTTCACAACATCCATACTTCTACTACCTATGAGCATATTATCTATACACAATAATAGGTATAGGGCATCCTTCTCGTCTACATCCTTGACGTAGACACAATAATCATGTTCACATCTGCTGAAACCCAGGCTCAAGATAAAGCTATCAAACCTTCGATACCACTGACGAGGGGATTATTTCAAGTCATACAAAGACTTCCTGAGTAAACACACCTTTTCTTTCTGTCCCATTTCCATGAAACCATTTGGCTGCTTTATGTAGATTCTTTCCTCCAAAATCCCATGAAGGAAGGCCGTCTTCATGTCCATCTATTTCAATTCCATGTTATGTTGTGCCACCAACGACAGCAAAACTCGAATAGATGTGTGACGCACCATAGGAGAAAAAATTTTTGTGTAGTCAATTCCTTCTCTTTATGAGTATCCCTTTGCTATCAGTCTTGCTTTCAATCTGACTCCATCTTGTTCTGAAGGTGCTTTTTTTTTGTGAACATCCACTTTGAGTCAATAGGTCAAGCATCCTCTGAAAGGTCCACTAGCTGCCATGTCTGATTCTTCTCAAGTAATTCCATCTCCTCCATCATGGTCTGCATCCATGAATCATGATCCTCACTCTCCATGGCCTCTGCATAATTCTCTAGATCTCCATTAGCAATGATGAGTGCATAGGAGATAACCTCATCAATACCATATCTGACCGATCTCCTAATAGTACGCTGGGGCTTGTGCAAAGCCACTCCCATTGGCACATCTCTATCTGATGTTTGTGGCTACTCCTACACATCGATCTGAACTGCCAGCCCTCCATGCTGATTTTCAATCTGAGATAATACTTTTCTGCCCAGCTTCATCTTAATAGAAATACTCCTGTAAGTGGATGTAATCTGCATGCCATCATTCTCTGACTGGCCATCGCTGTTCACTTTTGTTTTTCTAGTTTCATCTATCCCAGACCTTCTTAAGATGCTCTTCTTATCAAAGATAACGTTCCTGCTGATCACTGACTTCTGTATCTGAGAGTTCCACAGTAGGTACCCCTTGACTTCTTGTGGATATTCTATGAATGTCATCTTTTAAGATTTTGGATTCAATTTGCTCCTCTCGATTGCCTCCACATGTGCATAGGCTATACAACCGAAGATTTTTAGATGGCCAAGCTCTACCTTCTTTCTACTCTAAACCTCTTTTGGAATGCCTTCATTCAGCTTATAATGAGGAAACTTGTTCATAAAAAAATAAGAAAAAGTTAGAGCATCATTCCTAAAGGACTTTTGAAGTGATGTCTGCAGCCTCAAACTTCATGTCTTCTCGATCAGCGTTCGGTTCATCCTCTCCACAACACCATTCTGCTAGAGAGTCATTCGCACCGTGTAATGGCATTTGATGCTATTTTTCTCATAGTACCTTCTAAACTTTAGGCTAATATATTCTCCTCCAGTGTCCAACCTCAGACACTTTACCTATTTCTCTGACTCCTCTACTTCAGCTCTTTAGGCTCTATACCGGGCAAATACCTCTAATTTTTCTCTGATTAGATAAATCCATACCTTCCTTGAGAAATCATCAATGAAAGTAACAAAGTATTTTGCCCCATCTTTAGTTGATACAGGAGCTGGTCCTCACACATCCGAGTGCACTAAGTCCAGCACTCCCTCGCTGCGCTTGGTACTTCTGGCAAACTTCATCCTATGCTATTTGCCAAAGATACATGGCTTACAAAGATCGGTGCCCTCCTTCAGAACTGGGATCATACCTCTTCTGCTTAGTTCTATGAGCCCACGGTCACTTATATGATCCATTCGATAGTGCAACAATCGATAAAAAATCTGCTCCTCCTATGCCGCTGCTAGCACCTCTATAGTATCATTTATCACTGAGCCTTCCATTATGTAAAGATTATTGCTTAGTCTTCTATCTCTCATCACCACCAAAGCTTTCTTAAAAATTTTCAGACATCCACTCCCAGCCTGGCTACTAAAAGCATAATCCTGCTCCTCCAAGTAGCCCAAAAAAATTAAATTCTTTTTCATCTTCGGTACATGCCTGACATTTGATAATGTATAAATAATCTCATCGTACATCCTCACCTTGATAGAGCCAATTCCAGCTACTTTGCATGGGTGATCATCTCCAAGACTGACACTTCCATCATCGGCCTTCTGATAGGTAACAAACCACTTTCGATGAGAAGTATAATGATGCAAGCATGCTGATTCTAATATCCATATAGTATCGCACTCTGTGGATCCATCTAATATAACTAGCAGGTCTTCTCTACTGCTCATAGAAGCTATATCATCTTCCTTGCTAGCCTTCCCTTTTTCTGATCTCAAAAGGGGACAATCTCTCCTCAGGTGTCCAGGCTGATGACATCTATAATATTTCAATGTCATCTTTCTCTGATCGCGAGACTTTAACCTGCCCTTGGATTTTCCTCTTATCTTCTCCTTTGATCTTTCCTATCTTTCATTCACAGCCAAGATCTCAGACTTAGGATCTTCCTTGCAGATTTTCTCCCTTTGCTTATTTGATCTGAGTACACCAACAATTCCTTCATAGTTTAGGATCTCCTTCCCATAAACTAGAGTTGTTATGAGACCATCATACAAACTTGAAAGAGAACATAATAGCAGCAATGCCCGATCCTCCTCATCGATCTTCACATCCAAACTCATCACCTCAGAACACACCTGATTGAACCTTTAGATATGTGCAACAAGATCTCTGCCTTCAGACATCCTCAGACTATACAGCTGTTTCTTCAACCACAGCTTGTTCGTCATATTTTTTCTTATGTATGTGTTCTTCAGTCTCTCCCAGGGCTCCTTTGCCATAGTTTCTATGCAAATCTCGGGCAAAACCTGATCGACCAAGCATATCCAAATTATGCCAAAAGTAATTTCCTCCAACTCTTTTCAATCCTCAGCACTGATCTTTTTCGACCTTTCTTTTGTTAAGACCTTGTAGATCCTCTGCTGAACCAACAAGTCCTTTACTCTTTGCTGCCATAGGATAAAGTTTTTCTTACCGTTGAACTTCTCAAAATTGATCTTGAATTCACTTGATCCTACGACTTCAAATAAGTCAAGAACAGATCCCTAACATCCTTCATGATCACTCATTCATAGAAGATCTAACTAGCCTTAGATCCTCTTTCCAAACTTCTTTATCACCATTCCTTCATGTAAACAATCTCCACCTCAATCTAGAGACAACCATAAAGCAAACTAGAAGTTTTAGGATAAAACCTGGTGCAACAGATCCTAGATGTAGTAAATCCTAGGTGTCTTTCTTTCTTCCACGCAACACTGCTCTGATACCAAATGTTGAAAATATGCACTCTTTCCACATAGATCGACGTGGCCGCTGGTGATTAGCCAAGCAACAAGAAAGTACTTCTCAGAGATCTCTACGGAAGCATGATCAAATAAATCAAGGAATAGAGAAGAAGAGAAAAAAAAAATTTTAAGAGAAAAGAGCTTTTATTTAGTATATTTCAGCACTCTTACAATCTTGACCTATTTTCAGTATATATACTTTACAAAGGGTTAAGCCCAAGCTCATAAAAAAATTTTTCAAATCCAAATAATCCACGTACATAAAATAATAATTCACAAAAATTGAGCTGACTAACCTGCGACTGAGTCAGCTCAGTCTGGCTCAGTCCCAGACTGAGTCAACCCAGTTGTGTACCATGCCAATAGCTTAAAAATACTTCTCTCTGTTTGAATTATTCTTTGAGACCTAGCCGATCTAGTCCTGGACCGAGCCGACTCAATTCCCAACTGAGCCACCTCAGTTTCAGAGTGAGCCAGCCTAATTTTTGAACTTTACTATTGAGACTGATTCTTCTTTCAGTTTGCTTCTGTCTTCCTATGACCTGTCTTCTCATGTTTCACAGAAGGAGGTTCTTCCAAGGCTAACTGTTGAGTAGTTTTTAGATGTACTTTTCTTCTTTTTTTTTCCTTGTAAGCCAAGTATGGCTTCAAGACTTATGAACAGAATTTCATTCTTGCCAAAGTAATTTGTTTCATTTACTTCTTCTTTTTGCATAATGCTACGAGCTTTTTTTATGTAACGCTTTGAGCTGTTTGATTCAATTTCTGATCCGAACTATGCTTTTATCATTTTTGATGTGTCCGTTAGATAATTTGAAGGGATGGAAGGGGATAGAATCGAAAGTGCCATTCGCATGCTAACTGCTATAGCATGTCTTTACACATCTCTTCATAGGTGGTGCAGAGTATGATTTTGGCTGTCCATATCGATTTGTCATATCAATGGTGGAGGCTACGTCTAATCCATGATTGTCGCATGTTTGAGCTGTATCGATTTTTATCTTCTGCATTCAATGTTCTAAGAAGATGAATCATTCAAAATTTTCATCGATTTGATTTATATATAAGGCTTGGACAAGATAAAGTTAAACTTTGCTATTTTCTTTTTGTTGCAGGTCTTTCATCCATCGATCTTTGCTACTGCATCAATCATAGAACGATTAGTAGGAGATAAACCATTATAGAAAGTTTGTACCTGAAGCCATACGGGTAGTTGATGATGTGGACATCTCCTCAGCAGTTCCTTGAAATGCTCCCAAGCCTCATATAGTGTCTCCATGTCCATCTATATAAAAGAAGTGATATCGTTGCGCATCTTGGCAGTCTTGAAAGATGAAAAATATTTGGCTAAAAATTTTTGAGCTAGGACATCCCAAGTTGTGATAGAACCTGCAGGAAGAGAATGAAGTCAACTTTTAGCTTTATTCTGTAAAGAGAAAGAAAATAATCTTAATCTAATAGCATCATCCGACACCCCATTAATTTTAAAAGTATCACAAAGTTTAAGAAAGTTAGAAATATGGGCATTCAGATTATCATGCACGTGTCCACTGAATTGGATAGTTGATTGAATCATCTGGATCATCACCAATTTTATTTCGAAGTTGTTTGCTCGTATAGACAGTCTCCTGATGCTCGAAGCTGCATCGACTACAGATGGTGTGATGTAATCATTTAATGGACGATGTACTGGTCGAATAGCTTCATGCTATCCCTCAATCGCCATATCCAATCCTAGATTGATCTCGTTAGGATCTTCAGCTACCATGTTTCTTTCTTATTATAGTCTTCTGATGGTTCTTTCAATTTCTGGATCTAAAGATAGTAAGTTACTATATCCAGTACATATCATGCACTGAATAAAATTTTAAAAATAAAGTAAGAATAAAAATTAAAAATAAAATTCTAAAGTAAAGCTAGGATCAAAATTTTAATATTATTTTAGACACAATCTCTGGCAACGGCATCAAAAACTTGATGCGTGCTAATTTATAGCTATGGCAAGTGCACCAGTCGATCAAGTAATAAAGTAAATGAGTAGAGTATCGTTCCTAGAGGATTGAAAAATAAGTACTAAAAAGCTCTTTTCTATGCTTTATTTAGAAGACCGATTTATGAGAATAAAAAATTAAAGAATAAAATAAAAAAATAATTAAAAATTTTAAGGAAATAGAGAGAGTATAATTATTAGGGTTTTAAACTTAAGAGCAATGGGTTACTAAGGCAATCGATTCACCAACCCAGTCAATATAATATTTAGGTTATTAGATTAATTTTATTTCATGTGACGGTGGAGTCTCCTAATTTATTCACTACCCTTTGGTCCAGGCATAGCAAAACTATCAATATTTATTAATTATCCTTTGGTCTAGATGTAATTTAAATAAATATTAATGTATTAAGTTTTGTGAAATTCTCTAATTAAAATATGCTGCATCCAAAGTGCACTAAAATTTTCACATGCATATGAATTCTAATTTGATTCATAATAGAAGGTATATAATCAAGAAGCAATAACAATGATGTACTTGGTCCGTAACATCTATGTTCATCAGATCAATTAGAAGATGGCCAGTAATCTAAAAGCATTAAGATCAGATTTATATACTCCTCATAAATAAAATTTAAAATTAAAAATAAATCATACTGAATATTGCATCAAAAGAGTGGCTACACCTTCATCTTAGTAAAAGAAAATTTAGTTCATGATAACAAGTTCAAAAATAGCAAATAAAATAAAAAGCATAAAAAAATTAGACTGTTTAATTGTTGAAATCGGTTGTCTATTGCTTTTGGTGTGAAAAACTTGATGAAGAAGAAGAGAAGCTTCTTGATCGATGTTCTGATTATCGGAAGAAGAAAAGAAAAAAAATTAAAAGCTCTTCCTTTTCTTTCTAAAAAATCTCTATTCAAAACTCTCTCTTCTCTCTCTATCTCTCTCTTCTCTTTCTACCTCTCTCTTCTCTCTCTATCTCTCACTTCTTTCTCTATCTCTCACTGTCTCTCCCTTCTCTTTTTTTTTCTTCGGCAATAGCAGGCCTTTTTATAGGCCAAGAGGTAGATTTTCAGAAGAAATTCTAATTAAATTAGGTCTAAAACTCTTAACATAAGTCAAATTAAAATCCTGAATGATTCTGGCCTTCAGATCAGCATCTAATAGATCAAAAATCGCTTAAAAATCCTTTAAAATATCTTAGATCAAGTAGAAATTCATAGCAGCTATCGGATCAGTTTTTGGATTGAATCTAGACCATCAGATCATGCACAGAGAAGCCTTTGATTCTTAGTTATAAGTTGGGATAAATCTCAACCATTGGATCTCGGTCGGGAGCTAGGAATGCCATTCGTCAGCGCACAACTATCAGCCGTTCGATCAAATCTCAGTGAAAGGCATCCGTCGAATCAAGCAGAATTTTTAAATTGCCATCTGTAGACCATGCGCAAGTCCGGTGTTGCATGGACCACCACTTTCTTTAGCCAATCGGAGTGCGCTTCTCCATGTGAAATCTCCGAAATGTCCTCCAAACGGTCCACCATATGCCGCAAAAAATGCTGACGTCAGCTTGGTATCAGTATTGCATTAGCGAGTGGTCTGCTGGGTGCAGTCAGAGTGGGCGATCTGCTGAGCCAATTTTTCTGAACCGGTTTGAATTGGACCGACTTTTTTCTTTTTTTTTAATTTCCTTTGAAATTCATTTTTGGGCTTATTTAAAGTTCGTTTTGCCTAAAATTTATTTTATCTAAATCAGAAAAATAAGATCTTCATATTGGTATCCTTCTTTCCTACATAAGATTAATAAAAATAATAATTTTTTAAAAAATAGATTAATTTATTTTATAATTTAATACTTTTTATTAGTATATTTTTACCACTTATCGGTCTTCTTCTCCTTCTGGTTTTCTTTAGCCTTTTCCTTTTTGCAGAAATGGCTCATTTCAAAGATCTTGAGTTTGCCCCCTTGGCTTTCTGATAAAAAATGATGGAGAGGAATTTGATATTGATCCACAGTCAGTTTCATATCTCTCCAGAGTTCTAACTAGAGATTCCAAAGATGGAGGAACGTGTTTGTAGTCCTCTCCTAGGTCGGATTAGCATTTATGAGGAATGCTTTTGAGTCGGATTGAGATTTTTTCTTCATTCTTTTTTTATCATTCTTTTTCTCTTTCTTGGAGTGTTGCTGTATTCGGTAGTTCCAAACTCGTGGCGACATGTCTGCGGTTTTACTGCAGCGTGCATTTTGGCTGGGTTTAAACCTAGCATCACACTTTTTCTTTATTATTATACTTTTAAGAGGCATCCTGGATTTCATGGTTGGTGGTAAGTGACTCCCAGAGGCAAGAAGAACATTTTTCTACTGATTTGAGGTGCTCCTTCTATCGTTCATGGTTGGAAAGGGCGCTTCTTATTTGTTTCTCGCATCTTAGGCAAAGATTCAGGTTTTGTAGATTGGGGGGAGCCCCAAGAGGCCGTGTTGAGGGATCTATCACTCGACCAATGCTTGAAAGAAGACTTGGAGACCTTGCATGGCTTTGAGATTTTAGAATTGATGGAACTCTTATCTGAGTAGACCCTATTCAATGTGGGCATCAGCCGAGTTGGCACCGAAGGTAGTATTTGTCTCCTATGGTTATGTTCGTTTGGATCATGGAGTCTGATGTTGATAGGTTAATGCTTCATATTACAGGGATGGGTTCAAGCCCGCCAAAAGTATTGGATCTGAAGACTCTTCGAAAGAGAAAAGTAGAGACGACTAGCGATAGGTTTGCTCGTGCCTGGGTTGAACTTCTTCCAGCATTGCCAACCTCTGAGATCTAAGAGTTCATCCCCATAACATTGAGGATTTCAAAGTTGTGCGGGTTTCACATGATTCGGATCCTTTGATTATTGAGGGGAGTCATGAGAGCCCCGTTGAATGTTTATTCAGTGAGGTCATTTTGAGTTTTCCTGCTCCTGATGTCTCTGATTTCTTTATGGAGGAGGGACCAACTAAGGGAGCAGGAAATTCTGGGACTACATCGGGTGAAGTGCAGGTTATCGGGGCTGCAGGGACTTCTAGGACTGTGTTGGCTGGTACTTTCAGAACTACATCGGGCAAAGTGCAAGTCACCGAGACTGTAGGGACTTCTGGGACTGCATCAGTCAGAGTACAGCATCAAGCTTCCACTATAAATGATTATGATTTGACGTGTAAGATATTTTCTAATTTTCTTTATCTCACCGACGCGATCAAGTTATTGACCAAGCCTTTGAAGATGAAGAGACAAAAGGATCTAGATTATTTTATTCGGGTGAGTCAGAAACATATATTGTTATGTTTTATTTCGATCTCTTCATTTTGAAACATGCTCATGATGAACCGTATGGAATGTTCTAGTATCTCATCCATTATTTGAATGAGTTTATGGAAAATACCTTTGATCTTTCGATCAAAGCATCAAGATTCATGATGGAAGGCGAAATGCTCAAAATGGCCAAAGACAAGATATCAAAGGCGGCCGGGGAGGCTTTTAATAGGGCCGATGCTGCCAAGAGAAAGGTTTAGGATGTTGAAGCAGTGCTGAAGAAGTCTACTGAAGAGAATGCTCGGCTATTAGGCATTAATAAGGCTTTAGTAGCTAAAGTAGAGGAGCTTAAAGCCCGATCCATCAAAACTGAAACGTCCAAAGCAGAAGCTCAAATCATGGTGAAAATGGCAGAAGAGAAAATAGCCATGCTGTAGTATGACATGGAAGCATGAGCTGAGGCTACCATTTCAAGGGCCATTGATAATTTCTTAGCATCGAAGGAGTATAAGGATGAGAAAGCTGAATTTGCGGTTGATGCCTATGATGAGGAAAAGCATGTTGTCCAAGATGAGATGGCTTTCAGGTATCTAAAATTGGATCTAAATTTCCTAGATGAGGTCTCAGGAGTGTCCATTGCCAACGTGGCTGGGGCCCAATCAATTCGGAAAATGCCCCATGAACTTTTTTGTGTATTTTTGTCATGTCAAAATTATTGTAAAAAAAATTCTTGATAAATAAAATTTCTCTATTTTTGATGATTTCCTCTTTGTGACTTAATCTCTTATTTTACTCCAACCAGAGGAGTGAGGACTTTGGTTTGAGGGGCCTCGGATAAATTAGTTTCCAACTCGAGATCTTACGAATCGATCTTTTTGTTAATCATGCGCGTAACTGATGGGACGTGCCCATTTTTTTGTGCAGCATTGAATATGTATGGTTTAAGAAGCGTTGTAATCATAAATCTCATGCAAAGTCTGGTACATAGTTGTGGGGTGGTAGGATTATCCAATCTTTGACTTTCACGTGGCACGACTTGATATTTGCCTATTATAGCAGATTTTTCTATTTAAAGGAAGATTTTCACCTTCTGCTCACCATTACCTTCTTTGGCAACATTTAAAATGTCTTGTAGGATGACAGCTAAATGGTGTGTGCCCTTAGAGAGTGATGAGGTTCCATTCCTTGGCTAGGACTGTAGTCATCTACCTGAAGAGAAGAGGAAGATTCAATCGACTTCGATAGGTTTAAAAATACTTATAATGAACGTTCTGATCGTGGAATGTTCATTTTCTCTATCCCGAGATCTTTGTCATTTTGCTTCTTCCACTAGAGGTAGTCGTTTCCTCTGTCCAGAGAGCTTTGTCACTATTCCTTTGCTTGGTAGGAGCAAGGATTCTATGATAGTTCCTTGGGTGCTTGCATGGAGCATCACCTCCATAGGGGAGGAGGAAAGAGTCGAGCCACTACCAGGGATAAAGGTCTGGATCGCTTTCTCTGTCTTCAAAGCTTCCTCTACTATGGTCTTCTTGGAGACTGCAGTCTTGAGACATTGATGGATGCTTTGATGCAAACTTGATTATTCCCCGAGTTATCTATCATGCATCTGCATTCAATGGAGGGATTCTTTGTTCCGAGGTTGTATAGAGTTGGACTCCAAGAAAATGCTGCTTCAACCTTGGCAGGAACATCTCTATCGACTGTATCCCAGTTGGCTTTGACTCTTTTTAGTTTTGACATTCGCTATGGCCAATGTTTTGATGCAAATGTGATTGTTCGCTAGGTATTTAAGCGTGTGCTTGTATTGATGTAGTGCATCTTGGTTTGAGGTCGTGCAGAATTGGATTCCAAGAAAACATGTTGTGGTATCTTCCAAGACGATGTCTCGGAGTTACGAAGAGATGAGCACCCAAAATGCGATTTCGTCCTTGGTGAACTCACGGTCACACTGTTTCTTTAAGATGTTTTGTTGAAGTGAAGATGATGACTTCCATTTTATTGTAACACTTTAGTTCTTCCTCTTTCTTCTTGCTATTTCTTGTAAAAGCAACATCTATGTTATTGCTCTTGTAAGAACTTTGCTTTTATGAATAAACATAATTCTTTTACTCTTGATTTGCGGTGTCCTGAAGTGGGCTTCAGAGAGATTGGTCTCGATCTAAAGATCTTTTGAGAAGTGTTCCAATCTAAGGAACCTTAAATTGTTGCCTTGATCAAAGGGATAATTCAATTAAGTAGTTCCAATCTAAGAAACTTGTTGTATTAATATACCGATCAAAGTGATCTTCTTTTAAAGTGATTTTGATATGAAGAACTCATTATGAGATCATCCCGATCAAAGGGATCTTCATTTGAAGTGGTTCCAATTTGAGAAACTCGCTGTGAGATCATCCTGATCAAAGGGATCTTCATTTGAAGTAATTCTGACCTGAGAAACTCGCTATACGATTGTCCCAATCAAAGAGATCTTCATTTGAAGCAGTTTCGATATGAGAAACTCACCATGGGATCGTCTTGATCAAAGAGATCTTCATTTGAAGCAGTTTCGATATAAAAAACTTGCTGTGGGATAGTCTCAATCAAAGAGACATTCATTTGAAGTGATTTTGATTTGAGAAACTCGCTGTGAGATCATCCCAATCAAAGAAATCTTTATTTGAAGTGGTTCTAATCTGAGAAACTCGCTGTGTGATTATCCTAATTAAAGGGACCTTCCTTTGAAGCAGTTTTGATATGAGAAACTCGTTATGGGATCATCTCGATCAAAGAAATCTTTATTTGAAGTGGTTCTGATCTGAGAAACTTACTATGTGATCGTTCTAATCAAAGAAATCTTCATTTAAAGTGGTTCTGATCTAAGAAACTTATTGTAGAATCATCCTGATCAAAGGAACCTTCATTTGAAGTGGTTCTGATTTGAGGAACTTATTGTGAGATCGTCCTGATCAAAAAGACATTCATTTAACTTTTTTCAGGCCTTTTTATCACGTAGACATCCACTAATGAATTTGGAAAGTGAATTCAAAAATTCATTTATTCATTTGAACTAATTGATAATACATGCGAAGGTTGGCCGAGTTTTATAGCCTAGGAAGTAGAGTCCCATTGAGTCGCTTCACCTGGTAAGTTCCCAGATGTACCACTTCATCAACTTGGTAGGGACCCTCCTAATTGGATGAAAGCTTTTCTTGTTTGGTGGGTTGTGAGACTTTGGCTTTACAGAGGATAAGATTGCCTACTCGAAATTCTTTAGCTTTGATCTGAGTGTTATAATATCTGGCCACTCTCTGTCGATAAGTAGCCATTCTCTTTGCCGCATGTTTTCTATTTTCCTCGATTAGGTCGAGATTGACTCTAAGCCAGATAGGGTTGGTGTCTTCATCATACTCCTCGATTTTGAAAGAAGGAAGCCCGAATTTCACTGGTATGACTACTTCTGTTCCAAATGCCAAGTTATAAGGTGTTTCGTCAGTAGGGACTCTTTAAGTCATTCGATAGGTCCAAAGGACATGATGGAGTTCTTCTATCCATGACCCCCAGTTCGATCCAACCTAACTTTCAGACCTTGTAGGAGAGTCTTGTTAGTGACTTTCACTTCTTCGTTTGCTTGCGGGTGGTCTATTGAAGTGAAGCACTGCTCTATTCCATGGTCATCGTAGAATTCACGAAGTTGAGCGCCACTAAACTATCTGCCATTATCGGAGATCAACATCGTGGGAAGACTGTATCAATAGATGATCGACTTTTAAATGAAGTCTCGGACCTTCATATCAGTGATTTGAGCCAAAGGCTCAACTTCAACCCACTTTGTAAAGTAGTCAATGGCTACCAAAAGAAACTTACGCTGACTTGAGGCTCGAGGGAATGGACCTAGGATGTCCAATCTCCATTGGACGAATGACCATGGGGCTTCAATAGGGGTTAGAAGTATCGCTAGTTGATGCTAGATCCAGTCATTTTGCTGGCATTATTCGCATCTCCTAATGAAATTCTGTACGTCCTGTTGCATTATGTGCCAATAATAACCCTACCAAAGGATCTTGTAAGATATAGACCGATGTCCTAAGTGATTTCCACATATTTTTTCATGGACCTTCCATAAAGCGTAGTCAACTTCAGATGGGTGCAAGCATTTTAGGAATAGAAAGAAAGACCGCTTATACAAGTTATTATTGAGCAATACATATCTAGCGGCTTTATTCCTGATCTTTCGAGCTTCCTTCTAATCAGGTGGAAGCTCACCCATTCTTAAATACTTCAAAAGTGGATCCATCCAGCTTGATTCTTCATCGATTTATTGGACAGTGGTGAGTTCTTCTAAGCTCGAAGTTCTTAGCACTTCAAAATAAGTCTCCTTCTTTAGGTTGATAGGCAATGAGGATGCTAGCTTGGACAAGGCATCGGCTTTGACATTCTGTGCCCTGAAGATCTATTGAATATCGAAGTATTGGAAAGATGAGATCAAATATCTTACCTTTTGAAGGTATTTTTTCATATTTTCTTCTCGAACTTCATATTTTGCTTTGATCTGCTCAACTACTAGTTGAGAATCATTGCAGACCTTTAGATACTGGGCCCCAGCTTCTTTGGTGATCTTTAATCTGGCAATTAGAGCTTCATATTCCACTTTATTATTGATAGTTGAAAAATTAAAGCGCAAGGCATATGCCACCACATCTCTCTTCAGATTGGATAGAATGAGTCCGGCTCCTAACCCTGACAAGTTTGATGAGCTGTCGACGTGTAGGGTCTATGTCACTTCCGAATTCGATCTTGAGCTTTTGTTGCCTTTTGAGCTTCTGGGGTCTTTTGACCTTTCTATGACATTTCCTTCTTGGTTCTCTCCATCCGGGACAGTGTATTCGAGGATAAAGTCGACCAAGATCTATGCTTTGATGGAAGGCCTCGATCAATAATATATGTTCAGTTCTGAGAGCTCCAGTGCTCACTTCACAATCCAATCTGAAGTATTTGGGCGATGTAGGACCACTTTTATTGGTCGATCTATGAGCAGTACCATGGTATGGGCTTGAAAGTAGAGTCGAAGCTTCCTCGCAGTGATGATCGGTGCAAAATCAATTTTTTCAACTTGGTATATCTAATTTCCACGTTATGGAGGACCTTGCTAGTATAATAAATGGGCTTCTGTAACCGTCCCTCTTTTTGGACAAGGACTGCGCTGATTGCCATCGGAGAGATGGCCAAGTAGAGAAGGAACTCTTCGTTTGGTTGCGGTTTGGTGAGCAGAGGTGGAGAGCTGAGATATTTTTTTAGTTCTTCAAAGGCCTCTTGGCATTCCAAGGTCCATTGGAAGTTCTTCGACTACTTGAGGGTCTAAAAAAATGGAAGATACCTCTCGACCGATCTGAAGATGAAATGATTAAGAGAGGCTATTTTACTTATTAGGTATTGTACCTTTTTAACTATTTTTGGAGATGATATTTTTAGGATCGCCTGGATCTTCTCAGGATTTGCCTCGATGCCTCCACGGGAGATCATAAAGCTAAGAAACTTGCCGGCAGTCACCCCGAAAGCACACTTCATAGTATTCAACTTCATCTAGTATCGATGAAGCATGTTGAAGGTCTCTTAGAGGTCCTCAATGTGGTCTGGCATCACTTGGCTCTTGACCAGTATATCGTCAACATACGTCTCCATATTCTTGTCAATCTGATCTTTAAAAATTTTATTTATCCATCTTTGGTATGTGGCTCTTGCATTTTTAACCTAAATAGCATCATCCTATAGCAAAAAAGTCCACGGTCAGTAATAAAGACTGTTTTCTCCTCATCTTCTAGAGTTATTTGGATTTGATTATAATCAAAAAAGACATCCATGAAGTTGAGGAGCTCATGCCTTGAAGTGGCATTGATTAGTTGGTCGATTCGGGATAGTGGATAGCTATCTTTTGGGCAAATCTTATTCAAATTGGTGAAGTTGATGCATGCGCCACTTTCCATTCACTTTTTTTCGTCAGGACGATATTTGCCAACCAATCAGGATACAACGCCTCTTTGATAAAGCCAGCTTTGACCAACTTGTCTAGCTCCTCAGCAATGACCTTTTGGCGCTCTAGGGCGAAACCTTATTTCTTTTGCTTGATTGGATGATAGGTTGGGTCCACCCTTAGATAGTGGGCCATTACTTCTGGATCGATTTCAGACATGTTTGCAATTGACCAAGCAAAAAGATCTACATTCGCCTGCAAAAGAGTGATTAGCTAGTTTTTCGTTACCTGATTGAGATAAGAATCGATCTTTATGGTCTAATGAGGATTCTCCTTCCTCAGTGGGATCTCTAAGAGCTCGTCAGATAATTGGGCATGATTTTTAGCCAGATCTTCTCGAGCATCTAGCCTTATTGGGAGTTCAGGCAGGGATTTCACTTGATCCTCCACTTGGAGCTTGGCGGCAAAATATTGCTGTGCCACAATCTGGTCTCCCCAAATCTTTTCTACTCCATGGATTGTTAGGAATATGACCATTAGATGATAGCTGGATGCCACGACTCTTAATGTCCAGAGGCTGGATCATCTGAGAATAGTGTTGTAAGCTGAAGGAAGCTTTAAACAAAGAAGTCCATGAAGGAACCAGATCTAGAATTTCAGGACTAGATCTTGAAACTTTTTCAAAATTATACAGCGAAAGACTAAAATAAATTAAAATTTATTTATAAAAAATAAAAAACTCCTAGATCTAGATCCTATTACATGATTATGGTATGAGATTAAATAAAAAATTAAAACATAAGGAAGAAAAACATGTTGATCATATCAACATGCATCTATGCTACATCTAATGCAGGTATGTAAAAATAGATCATATCTATATTACCTATGCAACTTTGATGTTCTAACTTGCTGATTCAGATTTGAGGATGATGCTCTAAGCCACACATGCATCTGGTCTCTAAGAGATCTCCACATAAGTCTATGAACCCCGATCAGAAGTTCTATACAGAAAATCAGCATAGTATGCTAGTACTGTACTGATTCTTTTTTGATGGTCGATCCAGTGCTTTGTTCTTCTGGATTTGGACTCCACCAAAGATTAGAAGAAAAAGAAGAGATTTTAGATCTGAGACAATATCAAATAATCTCAAAAAGAGGAAGAGAAGAAAAGAACAAAGCAGTCATAAAAGAAAACCCTCTTCTTCTTCTCGATTTTCTCACCTAGACACCTTGATTTGTGTTGACCCCATGATTGATTTTGATGATTGCCAAATTTTGAGTGTTTGAGTATTTAATCATGTGTTTCATGAGTAGATGTAGGTCTTTTCAGGTATTTAAATTAAGGAATCATTTTAAGAAAAGATCTATAAAAATTTATCAAGTCAAGATCTTTAAAGAAAAAAATTTTCTTAAGCTTTCAAAGATGAGAAGAAAGAGAGCTTTTTGACCAAAATAAGAAAAATATAAAGTGGATTTCAAATAAAAATCAAATCTCCTTGATTGAAAGTAAAAATTTTTCAAAATAGTCTTGGAGCAGTTTTCGAGACATCTCAAAATTTTTTCGAGAGCTCTCGAGTGACCTGGCATGTAAACTAGGCTGACCTAATCTGAGACTGAGCTAATCTAATCTCAGTGGAAGCAAAAGACAGACAGTGTAGAAAGTTAATTTTTCAATATTCAAAAAACTGAGCCGATCCAGCTGTAAACTGAGCCGATCCAGCTTGAGCCAATCTAGTCAAGGCTGAGCCGACCTAGTGATCATAATGGCTAGTTTTCTATAACTTTTTCAAATGGTCATTTCTTCACTCCAATGATTATTTCAAGGCTTCCAATGGCTAGAACTGATCCAAAAGCTATCACAAAGAGTATAAAAGACTAGAGAAATATTTGAAAAGAAAGATTAAGGGATTTAAAGAGAGATTGTTTTATTTTTGATGAGGAACATTGAATATCCAAAGAAAAGAGAAAAAAGTTATGTACAGATTTCAACGAGCCTTCAAAGCAATCTTCTCCAACATTTTCTACATCCTCTCAAGCATAATTTGAAGAAAAGTCAAGCTTCAATCGAGCACATCATCGGCTTCCTCTTTAGGATTTAAAAGAGCTTAAATTCTATTTTTTATATTATGCTGAAACTTGTATTTTTGATTTCTTTTCAAGTTTCTTTGGGGGAAAGAAACTTAGGGATTAGGCATGTCCAAATCTAGAATTGGACATTATAAGTTTTGGTTGGTGAGTCTAAAAAACTAACTAGGTTAATAGTGATCTCAAAAAATTATTAGTGTAAGATTTTGATTGGTGCTCCTATAAAAATCAACTAGATTTGTTTGTGAGCCTGAAAAAATAAACATATTATAATCAAGAGTAGATTATAGTGAAAATATCAAGAAAAGCTTGGAAAGTGGACATAAGAGTGGGTTACTCCAAACCACTATAAAATCTTGTGTGTTTGTATGATATTTTTAATTCTTACTTTACTTACTTTATTATTTGCTTAGATTAGCTTTCAAATTTCTTCATAGCATTTGTATATCCTAAAATTGCTGCTGCTTATATTGTTTACATTTGAACCACACTGCTTAAGTTAAAATTAAAGCACATACCTATTTAGAAAGTAAATTTGGTTAAAATTTTATAAGAACCCAATTCACTCCTCCTCTTAGGTTGCTACCTTTGGACAATAATTGGTATCAGAGCAGGTGCTCTGTTATTGATTTTTGACCTAACCATCAAGAGTAAAAGATTTTGGCAGCCCAAATGAAATTCTTTTTGAATGAAGGCTATTCTATTAATCATCCTTTACTATTAAATAAATTAAATTACATACATTAAAAAATTAGAATGAAAGTTTTTATACAATCACATGACTATAACCTATGAAAAATTATTGTCAATGGCCCTCACATACAAAATACATCATTTATTGATGAAGAATCAATGCATCTAAATGCTAAGGCTTTAAATATACTTTATTGTTCATTATATATAAATGAGTTTAATTTAATTTCTTCATGCATTTCAGCAAAACAAGTTTGGAAGAAATTGAAAACTATTTTTGAGGGAGCAAAATAAGAAGAAATATCAAGCTCCAAAGAAGACAAGAAAGCTCACCCCAACCTTTGCCTCATAGCTCATGAGGATGAAAAGAAGAAAAAGAAGAAGAGAAAACAAAAGAAAAAGAAAGCATTAATTAAGGGAGAGCAAAGCGAAGAAAAAAGAAATGAAAAAGAGGAAGAAAGTACAATAAATCTTTGCCTCATAACCAATGAAGATGAGGTAAATTCTAAAAATTCTATCTAATTTACTCTTGATGAGTTATTTGAAGTCATTAATGATTTAATTGATGAATATAAAAAATTAAGGCTAAAAAACAAAGAACTTCAAAAGTCTAATCTTTTCTTGGTTGAAGAGAAAAATAAAATTTTGAATCAAAAAGAAGATCTTTTGAAAGATATAAAATATTTGGCCAAAGAAAAGAAAGAATTTTTTAGAACTAATTGAAACTCTAACTAAGAAAAAAAAGAATATAGTTAAATATAAAAAATTCTTTATTGAAGAAAAAGAAAAGCTCTTAAAATCTGAAAGATCTCTTTTGAAAGAAAATATAAAATTAAGAAAAAAGATTAAAAATTTAAAATTCATGCTTAAAAAATTTACTATTGGATCTTAAAAGCTTCAAGCAATTTTGAAATAATCAAATGGCTATTTTTAATAAAGCTAAAATTGGGTATAATCCTTTAAAAAAATAAAAATTTATCAAAAACATGTTTAGCAAAGCTTCATTTAAAAATAATTCATTTACATGTCTTAAATATAATAAAGTAGGCCATAAAATTTTTGAATGTAATATTAAGAAAATTGATCATACTTTAGTTAAATAAATTTGAGTTCCAAAAAGAATCATGTACTCTAACATCCATGGACCCAAGATGACTTAGGTATTAAAGATTAGCAAATGATTTTGTAGATTCACCAAGGATCCAATGGAATGAGAAGAAAAAAATTTATGGATGGATGTCTTGGGAATAAAATTGGATGGATGATAATATTTGGTAAAATCTAAAATTTTATCACATCATGCATGCCATCATTGTTTGCTAAATATATTTTAATTATTAATTAGCATAATTATTGAGCATATTAGATTGATTTTAATGATTTTATCATTGCTTAAAATGATCATACTCCTTGAATAGAAAGTTTGATTTATTGAATGTATTGACTTTAATGATTTGCTAATATGTATGCATATGATAACTCTTTTTATGCTTTGATAAGTATGATTGACTTTGATGCAAGCAATAATTTAAATATTTTGATTTTTAAATTAACATGCTCTCTTCTATATATCATGCTATGGATGAAATGATTTTATCTTAAAATTTAGCTTGATATTTTAAGTCTTCCCATATCAATTCTATATTTGATGAATTAAAACTAAGAGATGCTTAATTGATTTAAATATTTTAATTGCTAAATTTAGAAGAGAAACTAAGTTTGACAATGCCCCATAAGATGCTTAAATATTGAAATATCCCAAAAATTGAATGATCTAAGTACTTAAAAATAAAATATTCAATCATAAAAATTAAGTACTTGATGTAGTCATCTGCATTGCATCTCAAGTTTACTTTTAAGAATTTAAAGTTCTCTAATTAAACCAAATCCCATAGAACCATTATCTAGATTCAACTTGATTTGATTATAATTGATTTATTAGATTATCATACCTCTAATTGATTAATTTTGGATCCTCCCCCAAGTTAATATGAATATCCATCTTGATCATTAATTTGATTTTCTTTTTCGATCTTAAAAGAGAATTTATTAATGATTATTCATACTTTATTTCAATTGAATGAGTTTGAAAATTGAATTTAAAAAAAAAAGTCTTCTTGTATCTTTTAAAGTTGATATCTAACAAAATATTTTAAAAAAGCTGTCATTTATCTTTAAAGCTAAATATTTAAAGAAGACTTTAATTTTAAGTAATTGATATTAAATAGCTTACTATATGTCATGTATTTGATCAATTTATCTTTTGACCAAAAAAGAAAAATATCTTTATTTCAAATCTAATTTTGCACAGCTATATATTTAATATGATATCATTTGATAAAAATTCAAAAATTCATATCTTTTCTAAAACTATAATTGCTTGATTTTTCTTAAGAAAAAGGAAGAGATGATATTTTAAAGAATAACTTAAAATCTCTTTATGGTGTATCTTGACTGATTTGCTAATATCAACTCAAATTGATTTATTTGAATCAATTTATCTTTATCAATTCAAAATTTAAATCATTGGTATCAAGCTGAATTTGCAAATTAATCTTTAAATGGTATTAAACCAAGAATATCATGATTTAGTATTAATTTCAGTTTAATTGGTATCAAGATAATCTTTCAAAGAAATGGCTTTGTTTTCTAAAGTAAGAAAAAGAAAATATTAAAGAAGAATTGATCATTTATTTTAAAAAAAGTTTTAAAATTAATTTTTTTTTTAATTTTAAAAAAATCTAAATTTAGTAGTTAAATTCATGTTAAATATGCTTGATTTAAAAAAAGAGAGAGAGAAAATTGGTAAGCTAAAATAATTGAGCCAAGGTTATGAAAAATAGGGGGAGATAATGTTATTGAAATATTAAAAGAAAAATGAACTCTTGGTATCTCCAAAATAAGAGAAGAAATATTTTTTTATCTTAATTTGATTAAAAATTTTGATTAATTTATTTTGAGATAAATATATTTTGATCTTAAGTTCTCAATTAATTAATTTAGAATCATCTTAAATTGGGCTTTCATATATTTATTCAATTTAATTTACTTTAATTGATTGCTATATCATTTTTGATAACTATTCGGAATGAAATTGAATTTAAAACATGTGTTTACTCCAAAAAATGAATCTTTAAACTCAAATATAAAACTTATTTAAAAATTTAAATTTGATACTAAATTTTTGATGTGCATTGCAAAATTCTTATGAACTATTAGTATTGAAGTAATTTTTACTCAAAAAAATAGAAATAAATTTAAAATGTATCTTATCTATTGCTTTGATTTCTTATGCTTTAATTTTCTCGGATTACATTCCTCGATACAATACCTTTTTTCAAACATCAATTGACTAAATTGTTTTAAAGAAAAAGAAAAATTGAATATTAAAATTAAATACCTATCTTGATTTTATATTCAATCTTTTTGAAAAAGCCCTAATTCGCCTTAAAGTTTAAAAGTGCATAATCTAAAAATCTTAATTAAATAGATTATTAATTCAAAAAGAGGGGAGAGCCTTCTGGAAATTAAAATGAATATTTGAGAAACTTAGTTTGAGTAAAGGATATAATTTTAAAAGAAATACTGATCTCATTAAATTGATTTTATGACTTAATACATCTTCTGCAAGTTTAATGCCTTTGAATGTTCATTTTGAATGTTTTTTGTTTCTTCCCATGCACCTTTGATGTTGCAAAAGGGGAAGAAGAATGTTGATTGTAATATACTTGAAGGATTGATCATTAAGAAACTTAAAGTTTTGATTATTTTAAAGATAATTGAGAACATTCATGATAGTGTGCATTCAGTTTTGATCTAGTTAACTGTTTTATGTCTTCATGATACATATTAAAGCAAAATACATTATAATACATGTATTATTGTATTATGCAATACTTCAAAAGTTTTGTCAATCATAAAAAAAGAAAGGAGCGATTGTTGGATCCCACTTGATTGTGATAGTTAATGTATTACCCCAACACTTGAGTTTTGATTATTAACCAAATGCTATTTCATATAAGATGTGATGTAGTCTTTTAGGTATTTAAATTGAAGAATTATTTTAAACAAACAAAAGTCTCTACAAAAAATTCATCAAAGTCAAGATCTTTAAAGAAAAGATTTTTCTTAATGCTTCAAAGATCAGTAAGAAATAGTTTTTTGGACGCAAAACAAGAAAGACATATAGTTCAAATAAAATATCAAAATCTCCTTGATTGGAAGACAAATAATTTCTAAAAATAGCATTAGAGCAGTTTTTAAGAAGTGTCTCAAAATTTTTTGATGGAAGCGTCTCGGAGGAATAGCTAGTGCAGCGGCATGCAAAACTTGGACCGACCCCAGTCTCAGAACGACCAACCTAGCCTTTAGTGAAACAAAATATTAGAGTAAGTGCCAAATAAGCCAGTTTTTCAATAATCCTAAAAGGGAAGACTCAGCCAACCCAACTGTAAAGTTGAGCCGACCTCGTTAGGACTGAGCGATCTCTAACCGGACCCAGTTATTGTACATAGCTATATTTCGCAACTTTTTCAAAATGATTATTCTTCTCCACTCCAATTGGATATTTTTAAGACTTTTCAACTGGCTAAAGAACTGATCCAACAAGCTATCATAAAGAGTGATACAAAGCGCAAGGAGATAATATTTAAAAAAAAGATTAAGAAGATTTAATAGAGAGATTCTTTTTATTTTTGTGAGGAACATGTGAATATTCAAAGATAAAATAAAGAGTGAATAAAAGTTATGCACAATTTCAGTGACGCACTTCAATGTAATCTTCTCCATACATCTCTAGCATCCCTCGATATCATAATTGAAGAAAGACCAAGCTTCAATCGAGCACATCATCAACTTTTCCTCTTTAGGATTTATAAAAGAGTTTAAATTCTATTGTTTTATATTAACTGAAACTTTATCCTGTGTATTTTTATTGTCTTTTCAAGTTTTCTTTGCGAAAAAAAGAAGTTTAGGGATTAGCTCCGTTCCAACCCGGAATTTGGATCCATTATATGTTGTGATGGTTGAGCCATAAAAATACTCATAATATATTAATAGTGATTCCGAAAACTATTAGTGTAAGATTTTGGTTGGGTGCTCCTAAAAATCAACTAGTGTTTGTTGAGCTAATTACGTCCTCGAAGTCTATACTAATTTAATTAATCCATTTATGAAGATTAATATAATGATAGAAATCCCAGAATCCCAAGAAATGCTTGGAATGTGCATTGTAGGAGTAGGTTGCATCCATCCGAACACTATAAAAATCTGTGTGTGTTCTGTTTGGTATTTTTAATTCTTGGTTACTTGCGTTTATTATATTGCGTAGATTAGCTTTCAAAATTGCTTCATAGTATTGTGTAAATCTTAATAATTGCTTGCTGCTTATATTGTTATATTTGAACCACACTACTTAAGGAAAATTAATACAATACCTATTTTAGAAATAAATTTGGTAGATAATTTTTATAAGAATCTATAGTTCC
>QRFJ01000081.1:0-25459 GCA_006176705.1 Cocos nucifera | reverse complement strand
TTACTAACTCGATAAGAACGCATTCGAGTTGAGTATCTCCCAATTAAAAATCAGTCAGTCGTATCTGCCAAACTTACCTTAGACACCAAATTATTGAGCCAGAACCAATCGGATTAGCCTACAATCCAGACTCTAACTACTGAGCCTAATTAGGTCTTCGCTTGATCGATCACTCACGTGACTCAATGTTGGCCCAGACTTAATCCTATTAGGCTGGTCAATTTAAGCATTGTTGATCCCGTCTTATCAACTCTTGATCCGATTTGATCAACCGCTAGACCTAATTGAGCTACCTAAGTCCGAACCCAATTTTATGAACATGTCTTAGATTTAAAAATTTTCAATTTTAGACCTAATATATTTCATAATTTTAATTTTTAATTAAGTTTAGGATTCAAAAATAAAACATATAAATAAGATCCTAGGATTTCAGGATCTAGGATTTTGTAGAAAGTAAGTTTTTAATTTTTGATTAAGGACGAACGTGCAGCACTCCTACACATCATAAGAACACCCCATCAAATGAAAGGAGAGGATCTTTAAGCTTTACTTTATTCTTATGATCGGACGGTCAAGGGGAACACCTTAATCAGAAACACAACTAATCTACAAAAACTAATTAGATCTAAGCATATATCTCATATAAGAAAATTGATCTAATTAAAACATGTTTTGTATATATCACACATATCATGCATGCATATTTTTTAGATCTAAATTATCTCATATCATCTAAAAAGCTAAATTTAAATTTGATCTCATCAAATAAAATTTAATCTAGACCCTATTGTAGAACTATTCTACAACTAGTCTAAACATGCAACTATCATATCTCATATGAACAAATTAAATTTAATTTATTTTTTATTTTTAGATTTGATTATAATATTTATAATATTAGAAAATAATAAATAAATAGATTAAAAAATTATATTTAATTAAATAAAAAGTATGATTATACTAGACTACACATAGAATAATTCTATTCCTAGTCTAGTTATGTATCTCATAAATATTAGATCTAGATTAATTAATTTTAATTTTCTATTTTTTTGATTTCAGATCTAATCATATCTCATGTGATATCTAAAATCACTAATTTATTAGATTAAATTAGATTTAAATAAATTTTATAAGAACTTGGCTCTGATATAAATTGAACAAAAATCCTGATTTTCCTGGGTTAGGTTCGTTCAGATCTGATTGGATCAAGAGGCATATTTCAAAAACTTTCTCTTAGATCCAAATAAGATCTGACATTTTTGAAATCTAATTTTATGATTTGGTAATCAAAAAAATTAAATTAAATCAAATCTAAATTAATTTTATCTTGATTCTGGGTAATCTGATTATCCATTGATGATCGTACTAAAGTCCTGAGGTTCTGGATCTAGCCATGCAAGCGCCTGGCCTTTACCGATATCCACTCAGGTTGGATCTGGAGATCTTCTTCTTCTCTTTCTTTTCCTAAAAATTAGATCTGGATCTGATTTGGAGGATCTTCAAAACTTCTTCTGAAGATCAGCAGTCGTCTCTACAGCAGTGCTGTCTTCTTCCTTTCTCGTCAGTCTTTTCTTGCCTGAATCGCACTAATATGAAAGCCCAACTTCATTGGGGATGGAGAGGAGAGAGAGGATCAAAAAGGTGGCATGGAAGAGGAAGAGGAGCAGCCTTGGGGCATGGCTAGGAGAGAAAATCTTTCAAAAGTTGGCACAGATAGGTCCTTATATAAACCTTGCCGCGCCATGCAGTGCCACATCACCCCGGCCAATCACGTTGCTTTGTTCAATCAAATCTAAATCTGATTGGTAGGATGACATCACCTAATCCAATCAGATGAGAGACCTATAGATTCATCCTAAGTTGGCGCCTAAGACTGGTCAAAGTCTATAGGTGAGGGTCATCTAGTTTGAATCTAAGAAGCAACCTAGAGTCCCATCCATATGAGACTCTAGGCATCCCTATCCATGGGCGCACGCCATCCTAGGCATGCACCCCCTCCTTTCCAATTTTTAGGGAGGGGACAAACCCCTATCTGCTCTTCAATAAGTGCATGACACATGGGCAGATGTTCAAGGGTCAAAGATCAACGTTTGACCAAAGTTAAAGGACAAGAATTAGCAGGTGATGGAAAATGGCAGGTGTTGTCTCAAATTTATCTCATAAATTAAAACAACCCTTTTCTAATCGAACAAGCTTCAATCAGATCAGGTGAAGGTACATGAGTGAGCATAAACTCATTTGGCTCAGTCGAGATAACTTTTAATAATAGAAAAAGGAGATTGTTAGGCTCAATCGTGTGCTAGCATGATTTCCTTGAACCTAATTGAATCTAATTCAAATCAATTGAATTGGATCAGTCCAATTGATGATATCCAGATTCAAACCCTTGTTTGTGTAATTCAGTTAGGTTCAGTTCTGTATGGTAATGAGATATGTAGTGATCTTCATCATTAACATCATCGAAACTCCTTTCGATGGATCAGAACTCTTCTGATTTAGACAACTAGAATGATCGATCATCTAAATCATTCTAATTCCTCCCAAAATCCACCAGTGACACCTAACAATATATGGTGGCAACCCATCAAAATTGAAAATGAACCTCTTAGTGCAGCTACTTGTGTGATTAAGTTCTTCTATCTTGAGCTCCGATCAGATTAGGGTTAAGGTGAACTCGTCAAACCCTAATTTCTATCATATGATTTAATCATTTGATTCAAGTTCGATGTGAAAATCTTAATACAAACTCTTTCTATTATTTCACTCTTTGCCATGGCCATGGGCTTATGAACTTGATTCTCATGATCATCATAGGACTGCTCCTCATCCACCGAGGTAGATAGATTCCATCTTGGTGCAATCCAATTCCTACAATGAACATGCTATAGCTAACATACACCTCAGGATTCCAAATGGCTAGGAGATCGAGTCATGGTGTAGTCAAACTATAACATCCTCAAGGTGAACTATCGATGCACCTCAGGTCAAAGAACCAGACACACCACTGTAGCTTCAAGTCAGTCATCGACGAGAAGGTAGACTTCCTTATGACTACTCGAGGTGGTCACGCTCAGTATCCTTATTCTCTAACGAGTATCTATACTCTCACTCCAGTATCTCTACACTATAGATTCAAGACTCATCTACTATAAGGAAGTAATTGTACACTAACCTTTCGGATCAATCACCATCTTCATGATGATCCTATGGTCGGAAGCATTTTATGAGTTAATAATGAAGATTCTTGTCTTAAATTTTCAACTCTTGAAAATAAGAATTATCATTACCATTAACTCAAGGGATGTATCACAGACACTAAATACACATATGTGATAGAAAATAATCTATTTTATTATTTATAGTCAAAATTATAATTTTGCCCCTATAAGTATATTACAGGTGTCAGTCAATTCTGGCTTCTAGGGCATACATATCTAATACCCTCTTCCTCTGATTTTTGCACATCCCAAACCTCTCCCAAATCCCTATATTTCACAAAAGAATCAGAACAAAATTCATCCAATAAATAGGAAAAAAGAAGAGTCCAAGTTAGGTTAAATTCCTAGATTAGGAATATCCAAACATGGAAAGTTGTTGGGGCTCAACTCTTGGGCACCTCCTCCATAATTTTTGGCATGGACCAGCAAGAGAGGGTTCACAAAAAAGGAGATTATTTTCATGGAATAAGAGAAGAATTAATTAAAAGAAGGGGTGGCACTCAAGGGAAGATGTTTTGGTCAGTAATGATTCTATCTCATAGAATCCTAAGCAAAACCAATTCCTCTTTTGACTTGGTCTTCCACCTAACTTTCAAATATGACTTGGTGGGAGAGAGGGGGCATGAAAATTAAAAAAAAAATATTTTCCATAAAAAATATCTAAAAAATAGGTATGGAGGGTGTTGGAACCAAGGTGGCAAAGGAGATAGGGAGTCCTAGTCACACTAGATCTCCTATTTTGACTTGGTCAAACAAGATCTTTTAACCAAATAAAATTAAGATTAAACCAATCCAATTAAATAAGGCCATAATTTATTTAAGAACTTAATTAAATTAGATTTAATTCTAATTTATTTTTTAATCAAATTAGAAAATTGGATTAATCTGAGTCCTAGTTAGATTAGGACTAGTTCTTCCTTGCACTTGGCTTATCCAATAAATCAATTGGACTTAATTCAATCAAGACCAAATCAAATCTAATTAAATCATATTTAATTAGACTTAATCTCATCCTATTGGCTTAATCAAATTAAGCCAATTAGCAATCCAATTGCTAATCGATCCTCCTACAACACTTGCACTAGGTTAAATACCAATCGTATTGTTTGTTTAATCCTAGAACGATTCTTAATCGTTGATCAACCATCCGATCAGATCATAAGCTCTAATATGTATGACCTCCTAGGTCTGAACCTAAGTTGGTAGTACAGATATAAATTTTTGTACCAATCGAAGTGACCATCTAGCAATGATATCCGATGATCGAATAGGTCGAAGGTGTAGAACACCATCCTTAGAATCCATGCGGATATAGTTTCCATATAATTCATCCCCTTAACCACAATGCTCGTAGGACACATCAAAGTTCAGTTGTCAACTCTGATCAGGTTGTCCATATTATATTTTAAAATATCAAATCCATCTGATGGATTATCCTGGCCAAGGTTTTGCTATATTGAAATACAGTGATACATTCTTCTCCAACTCTTGGAGTGGTCAATTCCATCTTGATCACACTCCGACTTCGTAAGTACTTGACTGTGCCTAGAAGCCTTTCGTTGCTGAATTAGAAATTCAGTTAGTTCAGTACCAAAGCACAATGAGTTGCTTGCAAGTCATTAAGGTGATCTCAGGTCTAAGAGATATTTATACCTATATCCATCAAAGATATTCTCGATAGTAGAATGCTCTGAAGTTGGTCACGTTCAATGATGATGTACCCATACATCTCACCTGTATGCCATACCAGTGTCTCCACACACCTTGGTTAAGAGGACAACCAACCTATATGGCATATAGCGCCTTATGCTCGATAGATGCTATCATCCTAATTAACAGTCTATCATTTGGTCGTGAACAAATTTAAGGACTAATCGATAAATCTTCTCTTTATCGAAACTAAATAGTCCTAAGGACTTCATCACAACAATGAAGTTCATTAGAAGATATAAACTTGTGATGAAAAAAGATGCCAAAATATTTTTCATTAATTAATAAATCAATTACAATATCTCAATCGTCAATAGGCTGATGATTGACTTTGGAACATAATTTCTAACAACTCTCACTTATCCTAAAGCCACTCGGCACAGTATCTAATACCCATCTTTGACTTATGGTTGTTGAACTTCTTGATTGCTAGGGCTTTAGTGAAGGGGTCGGCTAGGTTCTTCTTTTCATCGATCTTCTGAAGGTCGATATCACCACGATCCATGATCTCACGAACCAAATGGAAGCGGCACAGAATGTGCTTTGTTCACTGATGTGCCTTCGATTTCTTTACTCGAGCTATGGCGCCAGTGCTGTCGCAGTAGAGCAGGACTGGACCATCAATGGAGAGTGCTACTCCGAGCTTGGTGATGAACTTCCTCAGCCATACAGCTTCCTTTGCTGCATCTGATGCTGCCATGTACTTTGCTTCACCAATAGAGTCAGCCACTGTATACTTCTTGAAACTTTTTCAGTAGATGGCTCCACCATTTAGAGTAAAGATATATCCCAATACACTTTTACTATCATCATGATTAGATTGAAAGCTGGAGTTTGTAAACCCCATAAGCTTTAGATTTTACTCACCATAAACCAACCATTGGTTCTTAGTATTTCTCAAATACTTAAGGATGGTTTTAACCATCTTCCAGTGATTTTCTCCAGGGTCAGACTAGTATCTACTTACTACTCCTAATGAGTATGCCATGTCTGATCTCGTACAAGTCATTGCATACATAATAGACCCCATTACCGAAGCATATAAAATTCTATTCATATGCTCTCTCTCTTTAGGAGTTGTCTTACAATCCTTCTTAAAGGGAGAAATTTTTTGGCCTATTGAAAGATAGCCCTTTTTGGAATTCTCCATGCTAAACCTCTTCAGCATACTTTCTATGTATGTGGATTGGGATATACCAAGCATTCTTTTAGATCTATCCCTACAGATCTTCATCCCTAGGATGTAGGATGCTTCACCCAAGTCCTTCATGGAGAACTGTGATGACAACCAGATTTTTATTTTTTGTAGTGCGGGGATGTCATTTTCGATTAAAAGAATATCATTCACATACAAAATAAGAAATACCACTACTGGACCATTTGCCCATTTGTAAATATAGGGTTCTTCTCCATTCTTAATGAAGCCATACATTTTCATCACTTTATCAAAATGCATGTTCCAACTCTGAGATGCCTACTTCAATCCATAAATGGATCTCTGAAGCTTGCACACCTTGGACTCATCTGTGGATGTGAACCCTTCATGTTGTATTATATACACCTTTTCGATCAGCTTTCCATTTAGAAAAGCTATCTTCACATCCATCTGCCACATCTCATAGTCTAGATGGATAGTAATGGCAAGCATGATCCGAATGGACTTGAGCATTGCCATAGAAGAGAATGTCTCATTATAGTTAATACCATAACGTTGATGATACCCCTTGGCAACCAGATGAACTTTATAGGTCTCCACATTTTTGTCTGCGCCCCTCTTCCTTTTGAAGACCCATTTACATCCAATGGTTTAACTTCTTTAGGTGGGTTAACTAATGTCTATACATCATTGACCTTCATGGATCCATTTCGGATCTCATGGCTTCTAGCTATTTCTTAGAGTCGGGTCTCTGCATTGCATCCATATAAGTGATCGAGTCCTCATCGTTCTCATCGAGTTCGATGGAATCACCATCCTGGACCAAGAATCCATAGTATCTGTCTGGATGGCAGGATACTCTATCGGATCGTCTTAATGGTGCAGGTTCACTAGACTTCATATTTGATCTGATCGAATCCGACTTAGGTTCAACATTCTGTGTCAGACTTTCTACCTATTGAACTTCATCAAGTTCAACTTTAGAGGCAACGGTTCCTTCATCAAGGAACTTCTTTTCCAAAAAGGTTCCCCTAAGGCTGACGAACACCTTTTGTTCATCAGCATGGTAGAAATAGTATCCTTTGGTCTCTTTTGGGTACCCTATGAATGTACACTTGTCAGACCTAGGTTCAAGTTTGTCTGTAACTAACCATTTGACATAAGTCGGGTACCTCCCAAATCCTAAGGTGTGAAAGTGCTAGCTTACGTTCTGTGCATATCTCATATGGGATTTTAACTACAGACTTACTTGGAATCCTATTTAATAGATAACAAGCCAATTCGAGTGCATATCCCTAGAAGGATATCGGTAAGTTGGCAAATCCTATCATGGATCGAACCATGTCTAATAGAGTCTAATTTCTTCTTTTAGATACACCATTATGCTATGGTGTTCCAGGAGGAGTCCATTGGGAGAGAATTCCATTCTCTCCTAGATATGTAAGAAACTCACCAGAAAGGTATTCTCCTCCTCGGTCAGACCGAAGAGTTTTAATACTTTTTCTAATTTTTTTCTACTTCACTTCGGAATCATTTGAACATTTCAAAAGAATTCAACTTATATTTCATCAGATAGATATATCCATATCTGGATAGATCATCTATGAAAGTGATGAAGTAGACATATCCACCTCTGATACTTGTGCTCATTGGTCCACATACATCAGTATGTACTAGACCTAAGAGCTCATTGGCTCTCTCACCTTTTTCAATGAAAGGTGATTTGGTCATTTTACCAAGAAGATAAGACTCATAGATTGGAAGTGATTCACAATCATTACTTCGAGAATTCCCTCCCGAGTCAACCTGTTTATCCTGTTCTTGTTTATATGACCTAGCCTAGAGTGTCATAAGTAGATATCTGATACACTATCTAATCTAGGATGCTTACCAGTAGAATAGACTACATTAATAGGTTGTGATAACATATATACACCATTGTCCAAATATCTACAGAAAGTAGTAACATCATTCACAATGACATTATAAATTCATTTTTTTATTAAAATTTCATAATTGTTCATGGCCAAAAGGCCTATAGAAATGATATTTAAAAAAAAAACTAGAATAGAAATAATAATCACTAAGAACAACGGTATGAGATTCAAATACAAGTTTCAAAATTTCTAAAGCTAGAACTGGAATTGGTCTTCCATCTCCAATGTTCAAGAATCTCTCGCGTTGCTCGAATCTTCTACTAACCTACAACCCATACAATGAATTACAAATATGGTAAGGGCTACCGATATCCAATATCCAATCAATAATATCATAAATAAAAAAATTGTAAGGAGTTATCATATAAATACCTTGTCCAGCAATAGCTTGCTTCTTTATCTGCCTGTTTAGATCCAGGAAGGCATTGTACTGAGGATAGTTCCTCTTTCAGTGCCCTGCTTCTTACAAAAGAAGCATTCAGCTTGACTCTTATCAAGCTTGGTCTTTGGGGTCTGAGCCTGCACAGGTGTCCTAGCATGAACATGCACCTTCTTGGCTTTCTTCTTCTTGTTCTTCTTCCCTTTTCCAAAGGATCAAGAACGAGAAGATGAATCTCCCACTAAGTTCACCGACTCCTTATGGAGTTGGTGATCCTTCTCAAAGTTCTGAAGTAACCCCAGTAACCCATGGTAGTCCACTTCAGACTTTCACATTCTATAATGTGTAAGAAATGAAAGATAAGACTTGGGCAGCGAGTTCAGTATTGCATCTTTTTCAAGTTATTTGTGCAAGAAAAAGCCGAGCTTGCTCAATCACTTTATCAGCTCGATCAAGTACAATACATGATCAGTGACAGAGGCACCATCCCGCATTATGGCATTGAAGATGGCACAACTAGTCTTGTATCTTTCAACGTCATCGGGGTGTATCAAAAGAATCCTCCAATACTTGGAGCATTTCATTTGGCTGAGCTATTTCAAACTTGCGACTAAACTCATCGCTCATCATAGCCAACATAATGCAACACACTGTGGTTCAGTCATTAAGCCATTTTTGATAAGTGTCTCTGACTATTCCACGTGCATTGATAGCTAGCTCCTTAGGTGTAGGATCCGTCAGCACAAATAGGATTCGATCATGCTCCAGGACAATCTTCAACTTTCGGTACCAGCTATCGAAGTTGGGTCCCACCAACTTATCATTATCCAATAATGATCGGAGCGATAGGAAAGTGGCCATGTCTGCACAAAGAAAAATCAAAACCTAATTAGTAATTGATTCATTAAACCTAAAGATTTAGACTTTAATCAAAAGATTTCTCTCACTATTTTATTCGAATTGGTAGCCTCTACCTCCAATTCGAGGAATTATCCTAATTTCTTAGTGGGTACTAGAATCCACATAGACTGTACACAAGCTTAACTTTGGTTGGTCCACCCATGTACATCTAAGGGTAGATTCATAATCAATTATTTCTCTAAATAATTTTCAGTAATTAAATTTTGCCCCAGGCCCTAATCAGTTGGCTTTGACCTTCTCAGAAAAGGGTCCAGTTAGATCCAACCATTAATATGACCATACTTGGCCCATCCAACCAATGAATGATTAGGCCTAATTTTGGTTGGCCCACCTGACCACCATTTAGAAAGATGTATCTAAGAGATCATATAATGAATGATAATTCCATCAATCGATAAGCACCTGTCCTTTGGGCCTCCAATGATTATCCAACTGATGGACCCATTATCATCCACTTTAATGGGAGGCTATGATCCAGTTATCATATAACTATTTCATTTTAGGGACCTAATAATTTTAGAGGATTTATTTATAAAAATGAGTAGATCAGATTAACCAGCTTGTTATGATCCTCCCACTAACTTCATCAAGTCAGCTTAAGGGAGACCATTAACGGGCTGGTCTAGGAGTGCCTAAAATAGTCAAACTGATTTACCTAACTGACATGAGTTAGCTCGAATAGTCAAGCGATCCGATCAAAACATAATCTCACCAAGAGGGTAGATAAGTTCGATCAGTGGAAGGGTCTGCCAGGCTTGCCTTAGACACCAGCAGAAATGACCAGATAAATGGGCTGCCAATTAAAAACCATCGGTCTGGTTTATCTTAGACACTAACTGATTTAATTAGTTTTAATTCGATCAATCTAACAGTTCATGCTAAACTGCGTAGCCAAAAATCAAGTCTATCTTGGGTCTTGTTAAAGACATGGACTTGACCAACTATAACTATTGTAATTGATCTAGAGAATCCTTGATCTAATCTAAGACAATAATTGATTAGATTTAGTCAATTCTCTAATTAAGTTCATTCTTTAATTTAATCTTAGGTCTAACCCAATTAATGGACCTAATCTCTACTAATTCATTTAATCCAATGTGTTATGATTTGTGTCTTAGGATCTTCAATTCACAATCCTAGATCCTAATCAATCAACTTCTTAATTCTCAATTAAGTTTTAGGCTGAGGGTTGGGGTTCGATTTTTTGAAAATAATTTTTATGTTTGTAAAATATTTTTACAACATGGTTCTATCAACAAAGTTGCATGTTTAATTCATAATCAATATGCAAGTAAAATAAACATAAAACTACTTTAGATTTAATCTAAATAGGTTCATGTAATTGAAACAGTTTCAATAATAATCAATCATAAATCTTCCTAGATCAAATCTAACACATTTATGATGATTAAAATTAGATTAAAATATTTTTAATGAAATCATAAAATCTCTTAGATCTAATCTAAAATTTTATGATCAATATTTTAGATCAGCACGTACTAGGACAACCTATTCACTGTAAGGGATAAACCTTACAACAGGATAACCTTATGGCAGTCCGTGCAATCTAAAATATTTTATTTTTTTTAATTCTAAATTTAATAATTAGATTATAAATTAGTTCTAATATAAAAAATAATCTAGTCATGCACAAAAATCATGCAATAAGAATCTTGTTCTCATACCAATTAAAGAAACCAGATCTAGGATTTCACAGATAGATCTTGAAACTTTTTCAAGATCTTACAGCAAAAGACTTAAATAAATCTAAAATTTATTTAAATAACCATGTAAATACCTAGATCATAGATCTATTACATGATTAAGACATGATATTAAATCAAAAATTAAATCAAATAAGAAAGAAAAATGTTGATCAAATCAAACAAAATCTATACTACATTAAATGCAGGTATGAAGTTTATAGATCAGATCTATTATCTGAGCAAGTTTAGACATTCTAACTTACTGATCTAAACTTGAGGATGAAGTCATGAGCTACACATGCATCCGATCTCTAGGAGTCGTCCATACGAATCTACGATCTCTGATCTGAGGTTTGATGTAGGAAATCAGCACAGCATGCTAGTATTGTGTTGATCCTTCTTCGACGATCGATCCGATGCTCTTTTCTTCAAAATTTAGATTTTTTAAAATATGAGAAAGAAGATGAGAGTTTGCTGATTTGAGACTCTCTCAAAAAAACTCAAAAAAAAGGAGGAGAGATTAAAAATAAAATAGTCCGAAGAGAAGATCCTCTTCTTCTTCTCTTTTCTCTCACTTGGACATCTAGTTTGGTGCCCATGGAACTGATAAGTACCATAAATTTACCTATAAAAGCATCAATTTATCAATTAATTTATGTTTACTTTTAAGAATTAATAATTAATTGATACATATTTTTGAGAAATTCATATTTTTATTTATTAAAAAATTAATTAAAAAATAATAAAAATAAAAAAATAAATTTTATTATCAATAAAAAGAGCTTATTTTTTAATTATGATAAAATAAGTTTCAAGCAAAATAGAGCTAAAACGAAGAAGATATGAATTTTTAAAAAAATAAAATAAATAAAAATTAAATAAAAAATAACATACGGCTCAATCGGATCAAGCCACCGCGCCATATCAGCCGACACATCCAAATACACCGAGCCAAGCCGACAAAGCCAGCGCGCCAAGCCAGCCACGCTAACTGACTCAACTGCGAAAGCCATCAGCCGTCAGTTGGTCCACGATCCAGGCGTAGACCGTCAGGTCAGCAGAAACCGACGAATCATGAAGTGACACGTGGACCTAGATCCTTAAAGAGTTTACAGAAAATATATCGCATCTCATAGGATATTTTGGACTTTTCACTCAGCGATAGAAGGTGCTGATTCATTGCGTTGTGCGGTGCAGCCGGTCTATATGGTCTATGGGAACTGTAAAGACGCGATCGGACGGATCCAATTGATTATGGTCAAGATCGGATGGTTGATAGAATTTCCTACTTTGATTTAGCTACAGACTTTATGCGGATCACCATCGAACGATAGCGCTCACATCTGACTCAGATCCAACGGTCCAGAATGCTTCCGATGGTGATCAGGACTCCCAACGCATGATCAACGGTCAGATTTTCTCCATCAATGTGTGATCAATAGTCAAAATTTAATCCGACCTAATCTTGATCGATACACATCCGATTTTGATGATTTTTGATCTGTTGGATTCCTATTGAACGACTAGATTTCACTAGACTTCACCAGATTCATCTTAAAGCTATTTTAATCCAAATTTTACTTGAATTTCTTCCTATTTTGATGATTAAAAAGGCTCTTTGTCCCACATTGCCTAGAAGAAAATCCTCCACTCCTCCTAGCTCTATAAATAAGACCTCAGACTTTCAGAATTCATAATCTTCAGTCAAGGTGAAGCTTTGGTATAGGATAGAGTCAGGCTTTGGATTAGAGGCTGCTTCAAAGCAACGGATGCCGAGAAGAAGAGTTGGGCTTCTACACCATCTTTCTGCCAATGCCGATCCAAGATCAGAGATCAGCCTATTTAATTTTTTTTCTTTTTTCTTATGTATTTAAATTATAAACTTTTTAATTAATATAATATTTATTTTTATGCTCTTTAATTTCATGTTCTTCATTTTTATTATAATTTAATTTCTATACTTTAATTATTATTTTTTTATTTTATTATAAGTAGATGCTAAGATCTAACTAGTAGATCTTAGTACCAAGTTTAAATTTCTGCATTTCTTAAATTTTTGCTTCCGACTTCACTTTTGATTTAAAACTCTTTTTTTATAAAATCAAAGATTTTAAATCTAAAAATACTACCTTCCCTATGAATTCGACCCGACTCGCCGCTATCTACATATTTTTAATTATTTTAAAAAATTAGATTAAACTAATAAATATGGTGTCTAACGACAACATCACGCTCTTATCAAGTTTTTGGTATCGTTGCCGAAAAAGGCACGAACATTAAATTTTTCATCTCTTTAATTTTTTTTATAAATAAATTATAAATAAAATTTTTATTTTCTTATAAATATTGCTTGCTATCTTTTTTTATTTTACAGAAAAAGAGGTTAAAGAATAAAAAGAACCAGGGTAAGGAACAAATCATTTAGTTTTGCTTGGTAAGATCAATCCTAACCCTAGTCCTCTTTTCATTTTATTTATTTATTTTATTTTTAAATTAATTTAAAAAATATCCATGTAAACCTAATTAAAAGCTTCATGATAAGATTAGAAACCCTAATTGTTTAGAGCATGCATCATTTTGGTTTTATTTTTATTTTTTTTGGTGATTACTGGAGGTAAGGTAAGCCTTTCAAAATTTAATTAGTTACATGCATCTAGTTTAAACTGCATAGAATCCTTTGTCTGATTTTTTTTTTGCATATCATATTAAATCAAATTAAGAGCAACACCCAATTAAACAAGATAAGGTAGATATTTGATCACCCTTCCTTGGCCCAATAATCAATCAGTATCCTGCGTTGATCTAAGCCTTTAATTTTAAAATCAATTAGACATCAGTCCCAAGAGCTCGAGCTCAATAGATAAGGAATCCTAAGAGTTGAACCAGATTAGGGTTAGTCAATTTGATTGGTGTCTAGAAAAACGGTTCAGGGATGATTGGGTTCGAAAAAGGGTGGTTTCTAATTGGTTCGGTTAGCTTACCTGATCAAGCATATTTAGTGTCTAAGGCAAGCAATGGAGGTACTCCCACCAATCTTATACTTATCTGACCAGTTGATTGGCTGATCTTATACTTGGAGGGCTTGAAGGTAATCTTGGCAGTTAGAAGCTGTCTAGATCTAGGATAATCCTTAATCAGGATTGATTGACCAACTTGATTACTAACCAACATTATCACTAATTAAAACTAATTCTTCTCTCTCTTCTTAGCTCTAGAACTCTTTAGGATCTTTTCTTTAGAACTTTTATTTCTTTCTTTTTTCCTCTTCAAAAATAAAATAAAATAAAAATTAAATTAAATTAAACTAATGAAAATATTAAAAATAATAATTAAATTAAATTAAGTTAAATTAAAAATAATAATTAAAGTAATTAAAATAATTTTAAAAAAATTAATTTTTTTATAAAAATAATAATATAATAAAATAATAAAAAAATATATATAAAATTCTAAAAAGAATCTAAATTTTTTTTGAATAATACATTAGGATTGCACCAGGGCATGCACGATAGGAAATCGCTTTACCTGATCTAATTGAATCCAACCATAAAATTGAAAGCCTAAATCGTATTAAATTCGATAACCAAATGGCTGAAAATTTTAGAGAACCACCTAAGCAGATAAAGAAATACTTTATTCCTTCCACCTATAATCCATTGACTTATATCCAATTACCTAAAATTCATGCTACCCACCATGAGATCAAGTTGACCATAATCCAGATGCTTCCATCTTTCTACAAGAATACCAATGAAGATCCTTATAAGCATCTAGATGAATTCTTAGAAATCTGCTCTATGGTAAAAATTTAAAATTTAACTAATGATGCCCTTAGACTAATTTTATTTTTCTTATCATTAAAAGACAAAGCCAAGTACTGGCTTGGCATAATAGAAAAACTAATTAAAACTTGGGCTGAATTGCAAAGTAAATTTCTTAAAAAATTTTATCCCATAGGCTGAACTAACATTATGAGGCAAGCTATCACTAGATTTGCTCAGCTTTCAGGAGAACAAATTCACGAGTCATGGGAGAGACTTAAAAAACTTCTTAGAAAATGCCCACACCACGGTCTGTCTAAGTGGCAAATAGTTCAAGCTTTCTATGAGGATTTAGGAGACCAATATAGACAGATGGTAGATGCATCCTGTGGAGGTGCATTCATGAACAAGAGTGAGGATGAAGCCTGTTGGGGATAAACCTCGCTCCTGCCAAAGTCTAGTTCGATGCTCAGCCTAATGCAACCAGTAGCCACGGAAGAGCTTCAGCGGATGGGTCTTAGCCAAACTTGCATAGCCGATCGAACTGCTCAGTCAGCCGAGCTCCTTCGAAACTCTCAACAGTCGAACTCCTCAGCGATCGTCCCTCGATTGAACTCCTCAAGTGGTCGTCCCTTCAGTCGATCGAACTCTTCAGCGATCGTCCCTCGGTCGAACTCCTCAAGCGGCCGTCCCTTCAGTCGATCGAACTTCTCGACAGTCGTCTCTCGATCAAACTTCTCAGCGAACCTCTCGACGGTCATCCCCCGACCGAACTTCTCAACGATCGAGCTCCTTCAGAACTCTCAGCGATCGAGCCTTAGCCGCACTCCTCCAGCTAGATGCTTACGAAGGTCAAACTCTCCTCCAAGCTTCCTATCCGATCGAACTTCTTCGGAAGCTGGACTCATCCCAAACATCCTTCGGACGGACTTCTTCAGGAGCTGGACTCCTCCCAGACATCCCCTTCGATCGACCGAGCTCCTTTCGAACTTCTCAGTAGTCGCACAGCTCCAGCCAGATGCCTACGGCAGCTGAACTCCTTCTAAGCTTCCTCTTCAGGAGTCCAAACTCCTTTAGGATCGATATATGCCAAAGTCCACCAATCAATGCCTGCTTTCTGAGAGCCATGGCTATTAAAGCTGGATGAATGGTCACCATCAGTTTGCCATAGGCGACGCTATAATGGCTTTGCCAGACCTCGAGCAGCCCACCACTATCGGATGGTATGGCTGTCACTTTCGACCTGACGATACCCTCTCTGCATCAAATTCGATGCAGCCTCGAGCGGTCCGCCAGCATGCGGCTGCAGCGTCACCATCAAGCTCCACCTATAAAAAGAACTCTCTAGATATGCAATCTCTGATCTCAATGCCCTAAGCTCTCCTCTCCCTCTCTAAGCTCTGCGGAAATCATTCCTGAGCACTCCATTCCTACTGGCCAGAGCTGACTAGATCATCGGAGGATCCTGTCGGAGCCACCTCCCACCGGCTCCAGATGGAACTTTATTTTGTAGGTCCCTGGTGGCGACCTCATCGGCCTCCACTTCAGTCGGATCCGATGATGACTAGATCTGCATCAACAGATTGACGCTAGAAGGAGGGCTCGAACCTCTGAGGTTCCCTTGTTCTTAAAGGAGTGCTCGGCGATGATTTCTCTCTTTCTTCTTTAGAGATCTCTCTTCTTTCTCACTAGAGTTCTTTTTCGAAGAGAAAATGCCTCCCAGGAGAGCTTCAACTCGATGATCGACGGCATGCGCATCAGATCCATCTGCTCCCATTGCAGCCCCGATAGCTCAGGCTCCATCCAAAGCCACCGCAGATATAGAGCAATTCAACCTGCTAGTTGGGTTCGTGGCTCCACCGAGATGATGCAGGCTGTGCGACAACCTCTGGCAGAGACTTTGTCGGCAAACCTGCCATGAGGACGCTAGGAATCGGCCTTAAGGAAGAGCATTTAGGCATACCAATCGCCCTTAGAAAAGAGAAATGGAGAGCAGAAGTTCTCCTGCAGAAGGTTTCACAAGGAGGGCAGAACGAACTTCGACGGAAGCGAAGCCGAACTTCCCCTCGAAGCTCATCATCGAAATGAAGTTCGGCGGAAGCAAAGCCGAACTCCCCCTTAAAGCTCATCATTGGAACGAAGTTCGATGGAAGCAAGGCCGAACTCTCCCTCGAAGCTCATCATCGGAATGAAGTTCGGTGCAAGTGAGGCCGAACCCCCCCTCGAGCATGTCATTAAGGAAACCCCCAATGAAGATCTCACAGGAGGTGGAATGAAGTTCGGCTACGCTCATAACCACCCCAGCGCAAGCAAAGCCAAACTCCCCCTCGAGTATGTCTTCAACGAAACTCCTACAAAGAATTCACAGGAGGTGGAATCAAGCTCGGATAAGCCAGGCCGAGCTTTCCCTCGAGCTCGTCATTAAGGAAGTCCGAACAAAGAAGCATGAAGTTCTCCCGTGGAGGGTTTCGTAGGAAAGCGGAATGAAGTTCGACGCAAGTGGGACCGAACTCCCCCTCGAGCTCGAGGAAGGCTTGATAGAGGGGCATGAACTTCTCCCGCAGAAGGTTTTGCAAGGAGGCGGAATGAAGTTAGGCCGCATCCATGACCTCCCCAATGCAAGCAGGTCGAACTCTCCCTCGAGCTCGTCATCAAGGAAGCCCCTACAAAGAATTCACAGGAGGTTGAATGAAGCTTGGGCAAGCCAGGCCGAGCTCCCCCTCGAGCTCATCATCAAGAAAGTCCCGACTAAGAAGCGTGAAGTTCTCCCATAGAAGGTTTCATAGGAAGTTCGACCACCCTCACGCCTCCCCAGCACAAGCAAGGCCCAAACTTCTCGAGCTCACCACTCCCGAAAGGTTCCGCAACTACGCCTTGCTCCTCTAACTCGAATTCTCAACAAAGTTAAGAGCCAGCTGCCAAGATCGAAAGGACTATGGCCTCCCCAAACGTGCGCGATGGAAGCAAGTAATGCCCCTACCATCGCAACCACGGCCACGACATTGAGAAATACATTTAGCTCCAAGATGAAATTGAAGAGCTCGTCAAAAAGGGACGGTGGTGTAAATTCCTCCGACGCCAGCCTGAAGTAGGAGAAGATCGGCCAATGGCACTGCCAGAAATAAGAAGGTCGGCCGCCTCACGGCATCATTAACATCACCCTTAGGCGGAGCTTGGTACATTGGCGATTCATCATCTCCTAGCATCAAAGCCAAGAGAAGCATGCTCCAAATTAAGGAGGCCAGCATGAGATAGAGGAGGTCGTCCGATCGGAACTTACTGCCCGAGGGAACTCAAAGGAACAATGCCCCCATAACCCTGAAATGGGGATGTGCTGCCCATAACTTTTCTTTGATAAAATTCTTTCCTTCCAAATAATATTATTTCTGGATGCAAAAACTATGCGATGACAGAAAAGAGGCAGTCAATAGTCGCCGTGTTAGGAATAGGAAGACAACCTTGTTGATAGGGATGCGATGCTGTCGTTAAGACATCGTGTTTATCAGTTTAATCCGACTTCTTAAAATTATTGAAAATACGTAAATAGTAGTGAGTCGGATCGAATCCACAGGGAAGGTAGTGTTTTTAGATTTGAAATCTTTGATTTTATAAAAGAAAAAGATAAAAAAGAAGAGTTTTGAGATCAAAAGTGAAGTCGAAAAATAAAAAAAAGTAAAAATTAAAAGATGCAGGAATTTAAACTTGGTACTAAGATCTATTAGTTAGATCTTAGCATCTACTTGCAAAGCAATAATTTAAAGTGCAGAAATTAAATTGCAATAAAAATAAAAAGCTAGAAATTAAAATGCAAAAATAAAATTTTTATTAATTAAAATTTTCAAAATTTAAATACATAAAATTTAAAAAGAAATAAAATAAAATAGCCTGATCTCTTGGATCGGCATTGGCAGAAAGATGGTGTAGAAGCTCGGCTCTTCTTCTCGGCACCCGTTGCTTCGAAGCAGCCTTTAACCCATAGCCTGGCTTCGCCCTGTACCAAAGCTTCACCTTGATCGGAGATGTTGATTTCTGATGGCCTGGGGTCCTTTTTATAGAGCTAGGAGGGCTGGATATTTTTTCTAAAGGCAATATGGGACTAATAGCCTTTGTAATCATCAAAAATACAAAGAAATTTGGATAAAATTTGAATCAAAATAGCTCTGATATGACTCTGATAAATCTGATAAAATCCAGCCATTCAATAGGAATCCAACGGTCCAAAAATCATCAAAATCGGATGCAGATAAGCTCAGATCGGGTCGGATTAAATTCTGGCCGTTGGATCGCGCTTGATCGAGGAAATCTGGCCGCAAATCGCGCTTCGGGAGTCTTGATCACCGCCGGCAGCATTCTGGACCGTCGGATCATCGCCTGGATCGAGCGCTGCCGTCCGATGGTGATCCGCGTGATGTTTGTATCTGAATAAAATTCGGAAGCAACCACAGCCGTCCGATCCTGACCGCAAACAACCACATCCGTCCGATCGCGCAATAACTGTTCCCATGGACCGCGTGGACCGGCCGCACCGCACACCGCAACCAATCAGCGCCGCTGTTGTCGGACGAAAAGACTGAATTACCCTTGTGAGCCGCGATAAATTTCTGTAGACCCTTAAGGGGTCTAGGTCCACCACGTGGCAATCTCTGATTCGCCGGAATTTGCTGAGCTGGCGGTCCACGCCTGGATCGTGGACCGGCTGATGGCTTCAACGGCTGAGTCGGCTTGATGGCTCGGCTTGGCTTGGTGGCTCGGCTTGCGGAGCCGGCTGAGCCGTTTTCTTTTTTATTTAATTTTTATTTATTTTATATTTTTAAAAATTCATATCTTTTTCATTTTAGCTCCGTTTTACTTGAAATTTATTTCGTTGTGATCAAAAAAATGAGCTCTTTCTATTGATAATAAAATTTTATTTTTTAATTTTTATTATTTTTATTATTTTTTAATTAATTTTTTAATTAATAAAAATATGAATTTTTCAAAAATTATATATAAATTGATTATTAATTCTTAAAAATTAATATAAATTAATTGATAAATTAATACTTTTATTGGTGAATTTATGATGCTTATCACACCCCCCAACTTAAGCTTTGCTCGTCCTCGAGTAAAGAAAGAATTTAGTTTTAAATACCTTTTAACTTTAGAGTTTCGAATTTTACCTAAGCAATTTTCAAAATGGCCATTGATATTCAGTAGAGCTTAAATGAGATATATCATTGGGGTATTAATACTTATCAATAGAAAAATTAAGTAAAGAACATTAAATTTTTCAGAACTTTTTCTAAATTATTCCACTTTTATCTCTGATTTGTCTAAACTTTCATATAGGCAGGTGTATTGCTACTTCCATCCTTCATTTATTAATTTTTATTTTCACATTGCCCACTTTTTGATGCGAATATCATTGCTTACTTAGGCAACGGGACCCGGTTACTCGGTGGGAAACCAATGTTTTTTTTTTTTTTTTTTTTTTTTTTTTTTTTTTTAACGTTGTACCACTATTGAGTGTCTTAACTCCTTAAGCTTTCTATTTGATCCATGTAGCGAGTCTTGGGCCAATGACTCCCAAACCAGTTGGCTTTAGGGCACTAGGTATAGAATACCCCTCGGGCTTACTAGCTCGAATCAAATAGGCTACGAGTTAAGACTAGCTTTACAACGAGCTTCTTTGCCCTTCCCACCTTTTGACGCGAAACTCAATGCTTGCTTAGGCAAAGAGGCCCGGTTACTCAGTGAGAAGTACTTGGAAACTATTTTATTAAAATAAATTTTTATATGAAGAAACGTATAGTTACCCTACACAAGCCTATAAAAAGTAGACTTTTCTTTGATGCTAGTAGAAAATAATTAGAAATGCTCCAAGAAAAAATTTTTTTTATGTTCTAGGACTTAACTCTTTATTGAATTTTCTTAATACTTGATTCCTCAATATCTCATAGATTCTCTAATCTGTGTATCAATTTTCTTTTTAAAAATGCTTAGTTTAATTCGATTCTTAAGCATAATCAAGTATCTAAATACTAAATACTAACTTTTTCGAGGACTTAAAATTTTAAAATTTTTATTTTTCTCTCCCCCCAACTTAATCGACATTGTCCTCAATGGAGAAGAAAAAATAAAGGATGTAATAAAGAACATGGAAGAATACACCTAACTCAGTATATATATTTATTTATTTATTTATTTATTTATTTATTTTTTTTTTTTGGTCCAGCACATGCCTTTACAAATTTGAGCTCTCCCTCCAACTTATTCAAATTATCCTAAAAAGAAAATAAGATAAATTAGATAAAAACTAAATATTGGGTTGCCTCCCAACAAGCGCTAAGTTTACCGTCTTCAGCCAGACACAATGTAGCTCACTATCCTGTGTCGAATATTGGATTGACAAATTCCAATGGTTTTGGATTGCCAATCTCAGAAAGTTGATTTTTAATCCCATTATTGATATATTCACTGTTAATTTTTGGGATATATTTTATGATTCCATTCTCAGACCCATGTTTATTAAGAATTTCTCCTATTTGTTTTTCTAAAATGCTCATGAATGGAGTTTTAGGAGTTAAGTTTGATTCAATGGGTGCTGGAATGGTGACTAAAGGCGGTTTTAATTCTGGAGGTAAATTAATGTGATCCTGCTTAAACAACTCCATTGACATTTCATTACATGCCTTTTGATTTTTATAAGAAGAACCAGCTTCTAGGGTTGAAGGGAATAGGACATTAGGTTTATAAGTCTCGGGTAAATCATCTATTCTCTTTTCCCTTATTTCTATCTCATTTAAACTGGAACTAGCATCAGTACTAATTCCTGGCTTGGGTTCTTCTATGTGGTTAGTCTCAGTACTAACCAGTTCCTCTAAATTTTTATTTTGGCTAGCATCAGTACTAGCCTCTCTCACCTGGTCTTGGTATGGGTCCATAAGAATCCTATAGCTTTTAAGTTCAGGAATTACTTTGGTATTCTCAAATTGGAGATTCTTAGATGAAACATTAGATTGATAATTTAATCCAGGTGGTTGGTGGTCATTAGGTGGGTTATTTGAAATTGGTAGGTTCGGTAGTTGATCTAGTTCTCTCCTCATGTTAGACTCAACTAATTATCCTATTTGAGCTTCTAGTCTGGCGATAGATTGCTGTTGAGTTAGAATTAATTGTTGAAGTTGGTTAAATCTATCATCAGCTAGATTGGTCTGTTGAGGAGGTGGGTATGAAGGCTGATTATAATATGATGGCTGGTTAAACTGACTAGGCTGACCATTATTATAGGCATAATTTTGATAATTTTGCTCAAGTGAAATTTGGGTCTGAGCCTGAGTCTGTTGGGATGTCCAAGAAAAATTAAAGTTACTCCAATCTGAATTATATGAATTTGAAAATGGGTCATTAATCAATTTGGAGTATCCTTGAGTAGCTTGAACTTGTTCTTGGATAAAATATGGAAACTGTGCAGTCATAGGATATTCACTTACATGATGGGTTGGACTAGCACAGATTGAATAATTCTCCTGATAATTAGAAGATTGTTGACCTAGGGTTAGGAGTTGATCTATTTTCTGATCAAGAAGGTCAACTTTATCTAATTTTTGGACTATTAGATTCATATTAGCCATTTGATTATTATGTTTAATGTGAATCAACCATTCAATTAAGTTCAACTAAATCAGAAAAAGCGATTTCCTACCATGCATGTATTAGTGTAACCCTAATGTATGGTTTAAAAATTTTTAGAATATTTTTTTTTTATTATTATTATTATTATTTTATTATATTAAAAATTAATTTTTTTTAATTATTTTTATTTATTAATTTTAATTTAATTTAATTTAATTTAATTATTAATTTTTAGTTAGTTTAATTTTTATTTTATTTTATTTTTATTTTATTTTTAGAGGAGTAAGAAGAAGAAAGAAAGAAGAGTTCTAAAGAAGAGGTCCTAAGGAGTCCTAGAACTAAGAAGAAAGAGAAGAATTAGGTTTAATTAGATTTAATGTTGGTTAGCAATCAAGTTGGTCAATCAATCCTGACTAAGGGTTATCCTAGATCTAGACAGCTCCTAACTGCCAAGGTCACCTTCAAGCCCTCCAAGTGTAGGATTAGCCAATCAACTAGCCAGGTAAGTGTAAGGTCGGTGGGAGTCCCCCCGTTGCTTGCCTTAGACACCAATTGTGCTTGGCCAGGTAAGCGAACGGAACCAATTAGAAACCACCTTCCTTCGGGCCCAATCGTCCCTGAACCACTTTCCTAGACACCAGTCAAATTGACTTATCCTAACCCGGTTCAACTCTTAGGATTCCTTATCCTATTGAGCTCGAGTTCCTAGGGTTGATGTCTAATTGATTTTAAAATTAAAGGCTTAGGTCAATGCAGGATGCTTGGTTGGTTGTTTGTGGGCTAAGGAAGGGTGATCAAATCCCCACCTTATCTTGTTTAATTGGGTTGTGCCCTTAATTTGATTTAATATGAATATGCACGAAAAAAAAAAAATTCAATCAAAGGGTTTTATGCAATTTAAACTAGATGCATGCAACTAATTGAATTCTGAAAGGCTTACCTTGCTTCCAGCAATCACCAAAAAAAAATAAAAATAAAAATAAAGATAAAAATAAAACTAATATGATGCATGCTCTAAACAGTTAGGGTTTCTAATCTTATCATGAGGCTTTTTTAATTAGGTTTAAATGAATATTTTTTTAAATTAATTTAAAAATAAAATAAATAAATAAATAAAATAAAAAGAAAAGAGAACTAGGGTTAGGATTGATCTCACCAGGCAAAACTTCTGATTCTTTTTGTTTTTTTTTTTTTCCTACAAAATAATAAAAAAAATTAGTAAGAAAATAAAAATTTTATTTATAATTTATTTATAGAAAAATCAAAGAGATCAAAAATTTAATATCCGTGCCTTCCCCGGCAACGGCGCCAAAAACTTGATAGGGACGCGATGCTGTCGTTAAGACACCGTGTTTATCAGTTTAATCCGACTTCTTAAAATTATTGAAAATACGTAGATAGTAGTGAGTCGGGTCGAATCCACAGGGAAGGTAGTATTTTTAGATTTGAAATCTTTGATTTTTAAAAGAAAAAGAAAAAAAGAAGAGTTTTGAGAATCAAAAGTGAAGTCGGAAAATAAAAAAAATAAAAATTAAAAGATGCAGGAATTTAAACTTGGTACTAAGATCTACTAGTTAGATCTTAGCATCTACTTGCAAAGCAATAATTTAAAGTGCAGAAATTAAATTACAATAAAAATAAAAAGCAAGAAATTAAAATGCAAAAATAAAATTTTTATTAATTAAAATTTTAAAATTTAAATACATAAAATTTAAAAAGAAATAAAATAAAATAGCCTGATCTCTGATCTTGGATCGGCATTGGCAGAAAGATGGTGTAGAAGCTCGGCTCTTCTTCTCGGCACCCGTTGCTTCGAAGCAGCCTTTAACCCATAGCCTGGCTTCGCCCTGTACCAAAGCTTCACCTTGATCGGAGATGTTAATTTCTGATGGCCTGGGGTCCTTTTTATAGAGCTAGGAGGGCTGGATATTTTTTCTAAAGGCAATATGGGACTAATAGCCTTTGTAATCGTCAAAAATACAAAGAAATTTGGATAAAATTTGAATCAAAATAGCTCTGATATGACTCTGATAAATCTGATAAAATCCAGCCGTTCAATAGGAATCCAACGGTCCAAAAATCATCAAAATCGGATGCAGATAAGCTCAGATCGGGTCGGATTAAATTCTGGCCGTTGGATCGCGCTTGATCGAGGAAATCTGGCCGCAAATCGCGCTTCGGGAGTCTTGATCACCGCCGGCAGCGTTCTGGACCGTCGGATCATCATCGCTTGGATCGAGCGCTGCCGTCCGATGGTGATCCGCGTGATGTTTGTATCTGAATAAAATTCGGAAGCAACCACAGCCGTCCGATCCTGACCGCAAACAACCACATCCGTCCGATCGCGCAATAACTGTTCCCATGGACCGCGTGGACCGGCCGCACCGCACACCGCAACCAATCAGCGCCGCTGTTGTCGGACGAAAAGACTAAATTACCCTTGTGAGCCGCGATAAATTTCTGTAGACCCTTAAGGGGTCTAGGTCCACCACGTGGCAATCTCTGATTCGCCGGAATTTGCTGAGCTGGCGGTCCACGCCTGGATCGTGGACCGGCTGATGGCTTCAACGGCTGAGTCGGCTTGATGGCTCGGCTTGGCTTGGTGGCTCGGCTTGCGGAGCCGGCTGAGCCGTTTTCTTTTTTATTTAATTTTTATTTATTTTATATTTTTAAAAATTCATATCTTTTTCATTTTAGCTCCGTTTTACTTGAAATTTATTTCGTTGTGATCAAAAAAATGAGCTCTTTCTATTGATAATAAAATTTTATTTTTTAATTTTTATTTTTATTATTATTTTTTAATTAATTTTTTAATTAATAAAAATATGAATTTTTCAAAAATTATATATAAATTGATTATTAATTCTTAAAAATTAATATAAATTAATTGATAAATTAATACTTTTATTGGTGAATTTATGATGTTTATCAATAACCATCCGGATAGTGGACCGCTCGACACGTGAAAAATTATTACGGAGTGGATGTTATCCGTAGTAGACTGATAATGGAGAGTCATAATCGTTTGATAGGTGAGATCGTTTAATCCTTTTT
>QRFJ01000080.1:1876716-1935396 GCA_006176705.1 Cocos nucifera | reverse complement strand
TTGGCCGGATTTCTCCGTCAGTCGGATTCCTCCCGAACTTCTCCTTCAATCAAATTCTTCTAAGAGCCAAACTTTTTTCGAACTTTTCCATCAGTCGGACTTCTCCTTCAGTTGGTTTCCTTCATGAGCCAAACTCCTTTCGGATCTTTCCTTCAATCGAATTCCTAGAGAAGCCGAACTCCTTTCGGACCCTTCTTTAAGTCAGATTCCTACAGGAGCCGAACTTCTTCTGATTCTCTCCTTCAGTCGGATTTCTACATGAGCCAAACTCCTTACGAACCCCTTCTTAAGTCGGATTCCTATAAGAGCCAAACTCCTTCCGATCTTCTCCTTCAATCGGATTCCTCCAGGAGCCAAACTCCTTTGGACCCCTCTTTTAGTTGGATTTCTACAGGAGCCGAACTCCTTCCGAACTTCTCCTTCAGTCCAACTTTATTTGGATTCCTCCAGCAGATTATTTTCAGATTTTAAGTTGTATTCCTCCTAGATAATCCTCTCTAGCCATATTTTCTTTAGAAGTCTGAACTCCTCTGGAATTGATATATGTCAAAGTTCTTCACCAATCAATGCCTACTTTCTTCGAACTTCGACTATTAAATCTCAATAAATAGACGATCCCACTACCGGACGGTTATGACTATTATTTATCAGGATGGTTATGATTGTCATTATCAGTCTATTATGAGCGACACCTCTCTCCATAATAAATTTCACATGGCTTCGAGCGGTCCAATATCAAATGGTTATGATAGATTTCGTCTATAAAAGGGACCTCCAGATACATTTTCTTTAAGCTCTCTTCTCTTTTTCAAAACTCTGCTGAATTCTTGCCTGAGCACTCTATTTTTGTTGGCCAGAAGAGCTGACTTGATCATCGGAGGATACTGCCAGAGCCACCACCATCGAGTCCGAATGGAACTTTATTTTGCAGGTCACTGGCAGCGACCTCTTCTTCCCCAACTCCAGTTCGATTCGGCGTCAACCAGATTCTGCACCAATAGGATTAGTGCTAGAGGAAGGGCACTCTATTCTTGAGGTACCCTTATTCTTAAAGGAGTGCTCAGCCAATCCTATGGATCTTCTTCTTCAAGGTCCATCTCCATCCTCTTTCTTGATCCAAGAAATACCTCTAAAGAAGGCGACTACCCGAAGATCTACCACTTCTACCATCAGATTCGAACCAGATCCATCCGTTCCTACTCCAACACCGGCACTTCAACCTCCTCCTCTATCGACGGCTACGACAGATCCAGAGTAGTTTAACCTGCTGATACAGCGGGTTCAGGGCCTCATCGAGATAGTACAGGCCATGCGGCAAGCTCCGATGGTGATTTCATCAAAAAACCCACCATCAGGATGTTAGAAATCGATTTCGAGGAAGACCACTTGGGCTAGCATACCTATCACCCCTAAAAAGAGGAAACAAAGAGTAGAGAATCCTTGTTCGGATTGTGATTCTTCTTTGGAAGAGATCTTTTCTATCTACGGTCGAAAGCCTTCCAAGATCTACGATCGAGATGATGTCCTCGATCAAAAACTGCAGATTGAGAAACTCCACCATGTCGCCCTGGCTCGCCATGACGACAGCTGCACCGATCCCCCTTTTTCTCTCCGAATTATGCAAGAGTCCATTCTGCTGAACTTCAAGCTTTCCCAATTTGAAAGCTACGATGGAACCTCTGATCCGATCGATCATCTGAAGGCCTTTCGAACTATGATGCTGCTCCATGGCGTACCACACGCCATCTTATGTTAAGCTTTTTCATCTACCTTAAAGAAAGCAGCAAAAAACTGGTACTCGATGTTGAAATCGGGTACAATCTTTTTCTTTGACTAGATGAGCCATCAGTTTGCAGCTCATTTCATCGGCAGCCAACGTTCGCACCGAGGTTCGAATTTTCTGATGAATATCAAGCAGAAGGAGGAGAAATCAATCTGGGCTTATTTAATCCGATTTAATACTGCTGCATTGGAGGTCCAGAACCTGAACTAGTCTATTGCAATGGTCGCACTCAAGGGCGGCCTTCAAAAGAATGATTTATTATTCTTCTTGAAAAATAAGTACCCTAGAAACTTTGCCGATCTGTTAGCTCGGGCTAAAGGATATGCTCGAACGAAAGAAGCCTTCAAGTTGAAGGATGAAGGGCCGCAGGAGAGCGATGGGTGGGCGAGTCCAATAGACCCATCGCTGATAAAAGGTCGAATGAAATTCGACCACACTCACAAACTCCCCCCGAGCGCAAGTGAGCTCGAACTCATTTTCGAGCTCATCATCAAAGAAGCTCCGACAGAAGGGCGCGAAGAAGTTCTCTCCTCAAAAGGTTTCACAACTATGCCCTCCTTAATGCTCCTAAAACTGAAGTTCTGATGAAAATTAAGAATCAACTACCAAGATCAGAAGAATTACGATCTCTTCCAAACAAGCGCAATCAAAGCAAATACTGTTTGTATCATCATGATCATGGCCACGATACTGAAGAATGCATTTAGCTCCAAAACGAGATCGAGAAACTCATCAGGAGAGGCCGGTTAGGTTGATTCCTCAGATGCCAGCCTAAAGCAAGAGAAGATCAGCCAAGGGCCCTACCATAGCTAGAACCACCAATGAGGGAGGAACAACAAGAAGATCGACAGCCTTCCGACATCATCAACACTATCTCTGGGGGGCTTAGTACTTCGGTGAGCCGCCATCTCTCAGCCTCGAAGTCAGGAGAAGCTTGTCCCATATTGGAAAGGTCCATATGAAATAGAGGAGGTCGTCCGATTCGAAACTTATTGCTTGAAGGAGCTCGGAAGAATAACGCTCCCACGATCTTGAAACTCAGAAAGTTTGAGAATATACTATCAGTAATTTTTTCTCAATAAAACTCTTCCATTTCAATATTATTATTTTTTGGTGCAAAAACTATGTGACAATAGGAAAGAAACAATCAAAAGTGGCCATATTAGGAACAAAAAGAGAACCTCTTCCTAATATGAGCAAAGTCGAAGGCCTCGTTCATTTTAGATGAGATGAGAAGAGAGGCCCCGACTCGGCTGAAGATAAGATCTCTCTCGAGCTTCAACGTCAACTTTAATAGGAGATAAGATCTCCTTCAACCTCGGTTGGAGATAAGATCTCCCTCGAACTTTAACTTCAATGTCAACAAGAGATAAGATCTTCTTCAACCTCAGCTAGACATAAGATCTCCTTCGAGCTTCAACGTCAACCTCAATAGGAGATAAGATCTCCTTCAACCTCGACTGGAGATATGATCTCCCCTGAGCTTCAATGTCAACCTCAATAGGAGATAAGATCTCCTTCAACCTCAGCTGAAGATAAGATCTCCCTCAAGCTCCAAACCTTCAACAGAAGATAAGATTTTTTTCAACCTTGGCTGGAGATAAGATCTCTCTCGAGCTTCAACGTCAACCTCAATAGGAGATAAAATCTCCTTCAACCCCGGCAGGAGATAAGATCTTCCTTGAGCTTCAACCTCAACAGATGTAGAGCCCAAAAAAGAACTTCGACAGTCGTCCTTTTGTACTTCCTTCTTTTGAATTTCGAACTCGGGAGTGGGGAGACTATTGTTGGAGATAAATTTTGTTCTTGCCGAAGTTCAATCTGATACTTAGTCTAATGCAACTAGTAATCATGAAAGAGCTTCAATCAAAAATTCTTCTTACAGCGGTCGGATCCCAACCGAACTCCTCCAGCGGCTGAACTTCTTCCAGATTTCTTTTTCAATCGAATTCCTCCAAGAGCCAAACTCCTTCCGAACTTCTCTTTCAGTCAAATTTCTACATGAGCCAAATTTCTTTTGGACTTCTCCTTCAATCGGATTTCTTCAGGAGTAGAAATCCTTTCGGATCTCTTCTTTAGTCGGATTTCTATAAAAGTCAAACTCCTTCTGGACTTCTTCTTCAGTCAAATTTTTATAGGAGCCAAACTCCTTCTGAACTTCTCCATCAGTCGAACTCTTTTTAGACTTCTCCTTCGATCGGATTTCTCCATCAGTTGGACTTCTTCTGAACTTCTTCTTTAATCAGATTCTTCTAGGAGCCAAACTCTTTTCAGACTTCTCCATCAGTCGGACTCCTTCCAGACTTCTTCTTCAGTCAATTTTCTTCAGAAGCCAAACTCCTTCCGAACCTCTCCTTTCAGTTGGATTCTTACAGAAGTCAAACTCCTTTTGAACCTCTCCTTTAGTTGGATTTCTACAAGAACCAAACTTCTTTTGGATTCCTTCTTAAGTCAGATTCCTACAGGAGCTAAACTCCTTCCGAACCTCTCCTTCAATCAGATTTTTATAAGAGTCAAACTTCTTTCGGACCTCTCCTTTAATTGAATTCCTCCAGGAGTCGAACTCCTTTCTAACCTCTTCTTCAGTCAGATTCCTACAGGAATTGAACTCCTTCTGGACTCCTCCATCAGTCAGATTCCTATAGGAGTCGAACTATTTCTGAACCTCTTCTTCAGTCGAATTCCTACAGGAATCAAACTCCTTCCAAAACTCTTCTTCAATCAGATTCCTCCAGGAGCCGAACTTCTTTTAGATCTTTTCTTTAGTCGGATTCCTACAGGAGCCGAACTCCTTCGAAACTTCTCCTTCAGTCCAACTTCATCTGGATTCCTCTAGTGGATTACTTCTAGATTTCAAGTTGTATTCCTCCTAGATGATCCTCTCTAGCCGTATTTCCTTTAGAAGTTCGAACTCCTCTGAAATTGATATATGTCAATGTTCTTCACCAACCGTCTGCTTTTTTCGGACTTCAACTATTAAATCTCAACGAACAGATGATCCCACTATCGGATGGTTACGACTGTCATTTATCAGAATGGTTACGATTGTCATTATCAGTCTATTACGAATGACACCTCTCTCCATAATAAATTCCACATGGCCCCAAGTGGTCCAATATCGGACGATTACGACAGGCTCCATCTATAAAAAAAATTCTTCAGATATATTTTTTTTAAGCTCTCTTGATGCAGGCTAGTCTAAAAAAAAGAAAAGACCAAGCTTTCTTCCATTCATCAATAATAAATCACGTCCGATCGTGGCATATTATTTTCAGGATAGATAGTATAGTTGTCTATACTCTGCTCAGGAGGCATGACTGATTGATACAGAACCAAAGCACAATCAATCTAAATGATGCTGATGAATGTCATTTTAGAGATCAATAAATAACTAGCAATAATAAAGTAAATAGATAAATAGTAAAAATTAAACATGCTCATGAATAATTATAAAAAAATATAAATAAAATGAAAGATAGTAAGAAATTAAGCCCACAAGAAAATCCAAAAAAAAAAGAAGAATCTGGATCGTGGTAGTTCAGAAACTATCCTAATTAGGACTCTTAATCTTTTAACCAAGCAGATCTATCGATAAGAACTGGATCTTTACCAACATCGGATCTAAAAAAAAAAAAAGTAAAAATCAAAGATCAGTTGAAAAGAAATGAAGATCCTTATCAACATTTGATCTATAGAATAACAGACCACTCTTTCTCTCTCTGCATGATAGATGAAAATCTTGGAGGAGACAGATCTTTTTTTGGTGGAATAGGCTTATGTAGGTAGATGATGAAAACGAATCGGGATCATAGGAATATTGAATCTCAAAAAATAAAGGTTAAAAAGATAGAAAAAAGGTGGGTCTCATATCCTCCCCTCGTGGGATGATTTTGGATCTCATACCCTCTCTCTCTTGGAGCGAGCAACACAAGTATTTATGGAAATTGTAAAGTGATTCATTCATTCATTGTCTCATTCATGAAAGATACATGGATTTATATAGGAACCTAGGGGTTCTATTTCTTTAGGAATCCTATTTTCTTTATAAGAAAAAAATCAATCCTTCCGATAAAAAAGTAAAACATTATGTATGGTTTCCAAATACAATAATATATCATATCTATCTTTTATGGAACCATAGGAAAGAAATCAATCTTTTAACAAAATAAGTAAGAAATTAAGAACTCTTAAGAAATCCTAGGAAAAAAAGAAACTCCATATGAGCGCTTGATGTCTGGCACAACTTGGCACGAAGTTTCTTCTTAACTGCTTAAGAGATTTCCTACCTAAAGCACGAAGTTCCTTGGACAACCTCCACCCAGGATCTCCTTGCCTCCATCGCAATCCCTCTCCTAGCCAACAAACTAGCCAGAGGAACATGATCTTGTTCTATTGGCTTGCTCCCTTCCGCCACTCAAGATGGCTAATCCGGTGTAGCCACCACATCCAAGGACACCCAATTGCCTTCGGTGCCCACCCCCTACTCCTTTCCTTTCCCTTCGATTATGGTTTCGAGCAAAATCCTAGCCATCGATTTTTCTTTCTCACTCATCTTGCTCTTTCTCACTGTAAATGGACTTAGTTGATTTTTGTTCTAGATTGATCGTAAGATCTTAATCAATTGATGGTTGCATGCAAGCCCTATGAAGAAGTCTTATTCCATCCGAACCAAAAGTAAATCTTAACAAGAGAGTGAAAATTTATGAAAGTGAAGGATGGAGCACTAACACATCAGTTATACATAAGTAGATTTTGGATATTTATATAAAATCAAATAATCAAAGTGTTGGGGATAAACTCCGCTCCCACAGAAGTCCAGTTTGATACTTAGTCTAATGCAGCTGATAATCATGAAAAAGCTTCAATCGAAAATTCTCTCTCCAGCAGCCGAATTTTCTTCAGTGGTCGAACTCATTCAGTGGTCGAACTCCTTCAGCTAAACTCCGCACCCAATCAAACTTTTTCAACGATCAAACTCCTTTTGGACTCCTCCAGTAATCAGACTTCTACGGAAGCCAAAATTCTTCCAGACTCCTTCAGCAGTCGGACTTCTACGAAAATCAAACTCCTTTCGGACTCCTCCAATAGTCGAACTTCTATGGGAGCCGAACTCCTTCCAGATTCCTCCAGCAATCGGGCTTCTATGGGAGCCGAACTTCTTCCAGATTTCTTCTTTAGTCGGACTTGTATGGAAGCCAAACTCCTTTCGGACTCCTCCAGCAGTCGGACTTCTATGGGAGCCGAACTTCTTTCGAATTTCTTCTCCAGTTGAGCTTCTACGGGAGCCGAACTCCTTCCAAACTCCTCAAGCAGTCAGACTTCTGTAGGAGCTGAACTCCTTTCAGATTCTTCCTTCAGTCGGGCTTCTACGAAAGTCGAATTTCTCCTCCAGTCAAACTTCTATGGGAGCCAAACTCTTTTTGGACTCCTTCAGTCGGACTTCTATGGAAGCTGAACTCCTTTCGGACTCCTCCAGCAGTCGGACTTCTATAGGAACCGAACTTCTTTCAGATACCTCCTTCAGTTGGACTTCTACGGGAGCCAAACTCCTCCAGCAGTCGGACTTTTATGAAAGTCGAACTCCTTCTAGATTCCTCCAACAGTCGAGCTTCTACAGGAGCCGAACTTCTTTTGGATTCCTTCTTTAGCAGTTGGGTTTCTATGGGAGCCAAAACTCCTTCCAAACTCCTCCAGCAGTCGAGCTACTATGGGAGCCAAACTCCTTCCGAATTCCTCCTTCAGCAGTCCGACTTCTACGAAAGCCAAACTTCTTCCGAATTTTTCCAGCAATCGAACTTCTATGGGAGCCGAATTTCTTTCAGACTCCTCCAGCAGTCGGGCTTCTATGGGAGCCAAACTTCTTCCGAACTCTTTCAGTAGTTGGACTTCTATGGAAGCCTAACTCCTTATGAATTCCTCCAATAATCGAATTTCTACTGGAGCCAAACTTCTTTCGAATTTCTCCTTCAGCAATCGAGCTTCTATGGGAGCCAAACTTCTTCTGGACTCCTCCAGCAGTCGGGCTTCTACGAAAGCTGAACTCTTTTCAGACTATTCCTTCAGATGGACTCCTATAGGCGATCCCACTACTGAATAGTTACAATTATCATTTATCAGGATAGTTACGATGGTCATTTATCAGGATAATTACGATTGTCATTTATCAGGATAGTTACGACGGTCATTTATCAGAATAGTTATAACAAGCTCTATCTATAAAAAGAGACTCTTTAGATATGTTTTCTCTAAGCTTTCTCTTTCTTTCCAAAACTCTGTCGAACTTCTCTTTGAGTACTCCATTTCTATTGGCCAGAAGAGCTAACTTGACCGTCAGAGGGTCCTATCGAAGCCACCGCCACCAACTTTAGATGAAACTTTATTTTGTAGGTCACCGACGGCAACCTCATCTTTCTCAACTCCAGCTCGATCCGACGTCAACCAAATTCTTCACCAATAGAATTAGCGCTAGAGGAAGGGCTTCTATCTCTGAGGCACCCTTATTCTTCAAGGAATGCTCAATAGACCCTGCCAACCTTCTTTTATAAGGTCTGAGCCAGATCCATCCACTTTTGCTCCATCATTGGTGCCTCAACCACCTCCTCCACCGACGGCCATGGTAGATCTGGAGCAGTTTAACCTACTGATGCAGCAGAGTAAGTACCTCACCAAAATGGTGTAGGCCATGCGGCAGCCCTAATGACGGTTCCATCAAAAAACCCACCATCGAAATGTCAAGAATCGATCCCAAGGGGGAGCAAGGCATACCCATCACCTTTGGAAAGGAGAAACAAAGAGGAGAGGATTCTTACTCGGATCATGGTTCTTCTTCAAAAGGAATCATCCTCCATCCACAGTCGGAAGTCTTTCAAGGTCTACGATCGAGATGACATCCTCGATCAAAAATTATGGAAGATGGATCAGCGGATTGAGGAGCTCGACCACGCCCACGGACTCCATTTGAGTGCAAGCGAGGCCAAACTCCTCGAGCTCGTCGTCAAGGAAGCTCCGATAAAAGAGCATGAAGTTCTCCTCCAGGAGGTTTCACAAGTGGACCGAATAAAGCTCGACCATGCTCACGAACCCCCCCGAGTGCAAACAAGCTCAAACTCCTCCTCGAGCTCATCGTTAAGGAAGCTCCAATGGAAGGGCACGAAGAAGTTCTCCCATGAAGGTTTCACAACTACGACCCCCTTAATACTCCGCAGACATCGACCTAAAGCAAGAGAAGATCAACCAAAGGCACTAGCATAGCTAGAACCATCGATGAGGGAGGATCAACAAGAAGATCGGTCGCCCCCCCCCCCCCCCCGAGATCATCCATGTTATCTCTAGGGGGGTTGGTACTTCGACGAGCCCCTATCTCTCAACCTCAAAGTCAGGAGAAGCCTGCTCCAAGTTAGAAAGGCCAGCATGAAATAGAGGAGGTCATGCAGTCTGAAACTTAATGCCTGAAGAAGTTTGGAGGAGCAATGCTCCCACGACCTCAAAACTCAGAGAATCTGAGAATGTACTATTGGAAAAAAGCAACAAAAAATGTCCATGTTAGAAATAGAAGGAGAACCTCATTCTAATATGAGCAAAGTCAAAAGCCTCATTTATTTTAGACAAGATGGGAGATAGGCCCTGACAACGATCCTTATGTGCTCCCATAGCCCGTTAGGAACAGGAGGAGAATCTCATCCTAACGTGAGCAAAGTCGAAGGCCTCATTCATTTTAGATGAGATGGAATGAGAGGCCCTGACAATGGCCCTTATGTGCCCCCACAGCCCATTAAAAATAGGAGGAGAATCTCGTCCTAACGTGAGCAAAGTCGAAGGCCTCGTTTATTTTAGACGAGATGAGGGGAGAGGCCCTGACAACAATCCTTATGTGCTCCCATAGCTCGTTAGAAATAGGAGGAGAACCTCATCCTAACATGAGCAAAGTTGGAGGCCTCGCCCCGACGATGGCCCAATTGTGCCCGACAACTATAGAAGATAAGATCTCCTTTAACCTCAGTTAGAGATAAGATCTCCTCCGAGCTTCAACTATAATTTCAATCTCGGTTGGAGACAAGATCTTCCCCGAGCTTCAACTACAACGTCAACTTTGGCTGGAGATAAGATCTTCCCCGAGCTTCAACTACAACTTCAACCTCAGTTGGAGATAAGATTTTCTCCGAGCCTCAACTTCAACGTCAACCTTGGCTAAAGATAAGATCTTCCTAGAGCTTCAATCTGAACTGGTGCAGAGCCTGAAGAGGACTTCGACAGTCGCCCTTTTTGTACTTCCTTTCTTCAAGTTTCAAACTCAAAAGTGGAGGAACTATTGCTGGAGATAAACCCCACTTCTATCGAAGTTCAGTCTGATACTTAGCCTAATGCAGCTGATAATCATGTAAAAGCTTCGATCGAAAATTCTCTCTCCAATAATCAAACTCCTCCAGCTGGACTGCAAACCCAATCAAACTTTTTCAGCGGTCGAACTTCTTTTGGACTCCTTCAGTAGTTGGGCTTCTATGGGAGCCAAACTTCTTTCAGACTCTTTCAGCAGTCGGGCTTCTATGGAAGCCAAACTTCTTCTGAACTTCTCCAGCAGTCGGACTTCTATGGGAGCCGAACTCCATTCGGACTCCTTCAGCAGTCGGATTTCTATGAAAGTTGAATTTTTTTCGGACTCCTCCGTTAGTCGGACTTCTATGGAAGCCAAACACCTTCCGAACTCCTCCAGTAGTCGGGCTTCTATGAGAGCCAAACTTCTTTTGGATTCCTCCTTCAATCGGGCTTCTATAGGAGTCGAACTTCTTCCAGACTCCTCTAGCAATCGGGCTTCTATGGAAGTCGAACTCCTTTCAGATTCCTCCTTCAATCGGGCTTCTATGGGAGCCGAACTTCTTTCGAACTCCTCCAGCAATCGGGCTTTTATGGGAGCCAAACTTCTTATGGATTCCTCCTTCAGTTGGGCTTCTATGGGCGTCAAACTCCTTCCGAACTTCTCTAGCAATTGGGCTTCTACGAGAGTCAAACTTCTTTCAGATTCCTCCTCCACTCGGGCTTCTATGGAAGCCAAATTTCTTTCAAAATTTTTTCTTCAGTTAGGCTTCTACGGGAGCTGAACTCCTTCCGAACTCCTCCAGCAGTTGGATTTCTATGGGAGCCGAACTTCTTCAGGATTCTTCCTTCAATCGGGCTTCTATGAGAGCCAAACTCCTTTTGGACTCCTCCAGTAGTCAAGCTTCTACGGAAGTCAAACTCCTTTCAGATTTCTCTAGCAGTCGGACTTCTATGGGAGCCAAACTTCTTCCAAATTCTTCCATCAGCAGTCGGGCTTCTACGAGAGCCGAACTCCTTCCAAACTCCTCCAACAGTCAGGCTTCTATGGGAGCCAAACTTCTTCCAAACTCCTCCACCAGTTGGACTTCTATGGAAGCCAAACTTCTTTCAAATTTCTCCATCAGTCGGGCTTCTATGGGAGCCAAACTCCTTCCAGATTTCTTCAATAGTCGGACTTCTATGGGAGTCGAACTCCTTCTGAACTCCTCCAACAGTTAGACTTCTATGGGAGCCAAACTCCTTTCGGACTCCTCTAGCAGTCGGGCTTCTATGATAGCTGAACTCCTTTCGAATTCCTCCAACAGTCATGCTTCTACGGGAGCCAAACTCCTTCCAGATTCCTCTTTTAGCAGTCAGACTTCTACGGGAGCCAAACTCCTTTCAGACTGTTTCTTCAGACGGATTCCTATAGGCGATCCCACTACTGAACGATTATAATTATTATTTATCAGGATAATTACGATGGTTATTTATCAGGATAATTATGATTATCATTTATTAGGATAGTTATGATGGTCATTTATCAAGACAGTTACAACAAGCTCCGTCTATAAAAAGAGACCCTCCAGATATATTTTCTCTAATCTTTCTTTTTCTTCCCAAAACTCTATCGAACTTCTCTCTGAGCACTTCATTTCTATTGGCTAGAAGAGCTAACTTGACTGTCGGAGAATCCTATCGGAGCTACCACTACCAACTTCAGACGAAACTTTATTTTGTAGGTCACCGACAGCGATCTCGTCTTTCTCGACTCTAGCTCGATCTGATGTCAACCAAATTCTACACCAATAGAATTAACGCTAGAGGAAGGACTTCTATCTCTGAGGTACCCTTATTCTTAAAGAAGTGCTCAGTAGACCCTACCGACCTTCTTCTAAAAGGTCTGAACCAGATCCATCCAGTCCTGCTCCATTGTCGGTGCCTCAACCACCTCCTCTATCGATGGTCATGGTAGACCTAGAGTAATTTAACCCGCTGATGCAGCAGAGTGAGTGTCTCATCAAAATGGTGTAGGCCATGCGGTAGCCTTCGATGGCGGTTCCACTAAGAAACCCATCGTCAGGATGTCAGGAATCGATCCCAAGGGGGAGCAAGGTATACCCATCGCCCCTAGGAAGGAGAAACAGAGAGGAGAGGATTCTTGCTCTGATCATGATTCTTCTCCAAAAGAAATCTTCCTCCACCCACAGTCGAAAGCCTTCCAAGATCTGTGATCGAGATGACGTCCTCGATCAGAAACTATGGAGGATGGATCGATAGATTGAGGAGCTCGGCCATGCCCATGGACTCCATCTGAGCGCAAGCGAGGCCAAACTCCTCCTTGAGCTCATCGTCAAGGAAGCCTCGATAAAAGAGCATGAAGTTCTCCCCCATGAGGTTTCACAAGAGGGCTGAATGAAGCTCGACCATGCTCACGGACCCTTTTTGAGTGCAAACAAGCCCAAACTCCTCGAGCTCATCATTAAGGAAGCCCTGATGGAAGGGCGCGAAGAAGTTTTCCCAAGAAGGTTTCACAACTATGACCCTCTTAATGCTCCACAAACATTGACCTAAAGCAAGAGAAGATCAGCCAAAGGCGCTAGTGCAGCTAGAACCATCGATGAGAGAGGAACAACAAGGAGATCGGCCGCCCCCCCGGGATCATCCACGCTATCTCTAGGGGGCTTGCTACCTCGACGAGCCCCCATCTCTCAGCCTCAAAGTCAAAAGAAGCTTGCTCCAAGTTGGAAAGGCCAGCATGAAATAGAGGAGGTTGTCCAGCCTGAAACTTAACGCCTGAAGAAGTTTGGAGGAGCAACGCTCCCATGATCTCAAAACTCAGAGAATCTAAGAATGTACTGTCGGAAAGAAGCAACCAAAAGTGGCTGTTAGGAATAGGTGGAGAACCTCATCCTAACATGAGCAAAGTCGAAGGTCTCATTCATTTTAGATGAAATGGGGGGAGAGACCCTGACAACGGTCCTTATGTGCCCCACAGCCCATTAGGAATAGGAGGAGAACCTCGTCCTAACGTGAGTAAAGTGGAAGATCTCGTTCATTTTAGATGAGATGGGGGGAGAGGCCCTGACAATGGTCCTTATGTATCCCCATAGCCCGTTAGAAATAGGAGGAGAACCTCGTCCTAACGTGAGCAAAGTCAAAGACCTCATTCATTTTAGATGAGATGAGGGAAGAGATTCTGACAACGGTCCTTATGTGCTCCCACAGTCCGTTATAAATAGGAGGAGAACCTCGTCCTAATATAAGCAAAGTCGGAGTCCTCGCCCCGACGTCGGTCCCATTATGCCCGGCAACTACAGGAGATAAGATCTCCTTCAATTTCGGTTAAAGATAAGATCTTTCCCGAGCTTCAACTATAACTTCAACCTTGGTTGGAGACAAGATCGCTCCTAAGCTTCAACTACAACGTCAACTTCGACTGGAGATAAGATCTTCTCCGAGCTTCAACTACAACTTTAACCTCGGCTGGAGACAAGATCTTCCCTGAGCTTCAACTACAACTTCAACCTCGACTGAAGATAAGATCTCTTCCGAGCCTCATCTTCAATGTCAACCTTGGCTGGAGATAAGATTTCCTCAGAGCTTCAACCTGAATTAGTGCAGAGCCTTGAAGAGGACTTTGGTAGTCACCCTTTTTGTACTTTCTTTCTTTGAGTTTCAAACTCGAAAGTGGGAGGACTATTATTGGAGATAAACCCCACTCCCATCAAAGTCCAGTCTGGTACTTAGCCTAATGCAGCTGGTAATCATGAAAAAGCTTCGATCAAAAATTCTCTCTCTAGTAGCCAAACTTTTTTCAATAGCCAAACTCATTTAATGACCGAACTCCTCCAGTTGGACTTCGAACCCAATCAAACTTTTCCAATGGCCAAACTCCTTCCGAACTCCTCCAGCAGTCGAGCTTCTACGAAAGCCAAACTCCTTCAGCAGTCGAGCTTCTATGGGAGCTGAACTCCTTCCAGACTCCTCCAGCAGTTGGACTTCTACGAGAGCTGAACTCCTTCCAAACTTCTTCAGCAGTCGGGCTTCTATGGAAGTAGAACTCCTTCCGAACTTCTTTAGTAGTTGGGCATCTATGAAAGTCAAATTATTTTCAAATTTCTCCAGTAGTCAAGCTTCTAGGGAGCCAAACTTTTTTCGAATTTCTCCTTCAGTCAGACTTCTATGGGAGCCAAACTTCTTTCGAATTTTTTCTTCAGTCGAACTTCTACAGGAGTCGAACTCCTTCCAGACTCCTCTAGTAGTCGGGCTTCTACAGGAGCCAAACTTCTTCCGAATTTCTCCTTCAGTCGGACTTCTATGGGAGTCAAACTTCTTCCGAATTTCTCCTCTAGTTGGGCTTCTATGGAAGCCAAACTTCTTCCAAACTCCTCTTTTAGTCGGACTTCTACGGGAGCTGAACTCCTTTCGGACTCCTCCAGCAGTCGGGCTTCTATGAGAGTCGAACTCCTTTCGGATTTCTCCTTCAGTCGGGCTTCTATAAGAGCCAAACATATTCCAGACTCCTTCAGTAGTCGGGCTTCTATGAAAGCTAAACTTCTTTCAGATTCCTCCAGCAGTTGGACTTCTACAAGAGCCAAACTCCTTCCGGATTCCTCCTTCAGCAGTTGGACTTCTACGGAAGCCGAACTCCTTTCGGACTCCTCCAGCGGTCGGGCTTCTATGAAAGCCAAACTTCTTTTGGATTTCTCCTTCAGTAGTCGAACTTCTACGGAAGTCGAACTCCTTCCGGATTTCTCCAGCAGTCGGGCTTCTACGAAAGCCGAACTTCTTCCAAACTCCTTCAGTAGTCAGACTTCTACGGAAGCCGAACTCCTTTCAGATTCCTCTAATAGTTGGGCTTCTACGGGAGCCGAGCTCCTTCCAAATTTTTTCTTTAGCTATCGAGCTTCTATGGAAGCCACACTTCTTTCAGACTCCTCCATCAGTCAAACTTCTACGGGAGCCAAATTTCTTTCGGATTGTTCCTTCAGATGGATTCCTACAGGCGATCCCACGACTGAACAGTTACAATTATCATTTATCAAGACAGTTACGATGGTCATTTATCAGAATAATTATGATTGTCATTTATTAAGATAATTATGATGGTCATTTATCAGAACAGTTACAACAAGCTCCGTTTATAAAAATGGACCCTCTAGATATGTTTTCTCTAAGCTTTTTTTTTTCGAAACTCTGCCAAACTCCTCTCTGAGCACTCCATTTTTGTTGGTCAGAAAAGCTAACTTGACCGTCGAAGGATCCTATCGGAGCCACCACCACCAACTTTGGATGAAATTTTATTTTGCAGGTCACCGATGGCGACCTCATCTTCCTCGACTCCAGCTTAATCCGGTGTCAATCAAATTCTACATCAACAGAATTGGTGCTAGAGGAAGGGCTTCTATCTTTGAGGTATCCTTATTCTTAAAGGAGTGCTCAGTAGATCCTATCGACCTTCTTCTATAAGGTCTGAGCCAGATTCATCCACTCCTGCTCCATCATCGGTGCCTCAACCACCTCCTCCACCAGCGGCCACGGTAGACCCAGAGTAGTTTAACCTACTGATGCAGCGGAGTGAGTGCCTCACCAAAATGGTGCAGGCCATGCAGCAGCCTCCGATGGCGGTTCCACCAAGAAACCCACCGTCGGGATGTTAGAAATCGGTCCCAAGGAGAGCAAGACATACCCGTCGCCCTTGAGAAGGAGGAACAGAGAGCAGATGATCCTTGCTCGGATCATGGTTCTTCTCCGAAAGAGATCTTCTCCCACCCATAATCGAAAGCCTTTCAAGGTCTGTGATCGAGATGACATCCTCGATCAGAAACTATGGAGGATGGATCGGTAGATTGAAGAGCTCGACCATGCCCACGGACTCCATCTGAGCGCAAGCGAGGCCAAAATCCTCCTCGAGCTCATCGTTAAGGAAGTCCTGACAAAAGAGCACAAAGTTCTCTCCCAGGAGGTTTCACAAGAGGGCCAAATGAAGCTCCGCCACGCTCATGGACCCTCCCGCCCCCTCCGAGCGCAAACAAGCCTGAACTCCTCCTCGAGCTCGTCGTTAAGGAAGCCCCGATGGAAGGGCACAAAGAAGTTCCCCCAAGAAGATTTCACAACTATGACCCCCTTAATCTCCGCAGACGTCGGCCTGAAGTAAGAGAAGATCAGTCAAAGGCACTAGCACAGCTAGAACCACCGATGAGGAAGGTACAATAATGAGATCGGCCGCCCCCTAGGGGGCTTGGTACTTCGACGAGCCCCCATCTCTCAACCTCAAAGCCAAGAAAAGCTTGCTCCAAGTTGGGAAGACCAGTATGAAATAGAGGAGATCGTCCGGTCTGAAACTTAACGCCCAAAAAAGTTCGAAGGAGCAATGCTCCCATGATCTTGAAACTTAGAGAATCTGAGAATATACTATCGAAAAGAAGCAACTAAAAGTGGCCATGTTAGGAACAGGAGGAGAACCTCATTCTAATATGAGCAAAGTCGAAGGTCTCGTTCATTTTAGATAAGATAGGGGGAGAGGCCTTGACAATGACCCTTATGTGCCCTCACACTTCATTAGAAAAAGGAGGAGAACCTCATCCTAATGTGAGCAAAGTCGAAGACCTCATTCATTTTAGATGAGATGGAGGAAGAGGCCCTGACAATGGCCCTTATGTGCCCCCAAGTCCATTAGAAATAGAAGGAGAATCTCGTCCTAACATGAGCAAAGTCGAAAGCCTCGTTCATTTTAGATGAGATGAGGGGAGAGGTCCTGACAAGAGCTCTTATGTACCTCCATAGCCCGTTAGGAACAGAAGGAGAACCTCATCCTAACATGAGCAAAGTCGGAGGCCTCTCCCCGATGATGGCCCCATTGTGCTCGATAATTATAGGAGATAAGATCTTCTTCAACTTCGATTAGAGATAAGATCTCCCTCAAGCTTCAACTACAACTTCAACCTCGGTTGGAGATAAGATCTTTCTTGAGCTTCAACTACAACGTCAACCTCGGTTGGAGATAAGATCTTCCCTGAGCTTCAACTACAACGTCAACCTCAGCTGGAGATAAGATCTTCTCTGAGCTTCAACTACAACGTCAATCTCGGTTGGAGATAAGATCTTCTCTGAGCTTCAACTACAACTTCAACCTCGATTGGAGACAAAATCTCTTCCAAGCTACAACTACAACTTCAACCTCGGTTGAAGATAAGATCTCCCCCTAACCTCAACTTCAATGTCAACCTTGGCTGGAGATAAGATCTCTCCAGAGCTTCGACCTGAATTGGTGCAAAGCCCTAAAGAGGACTTTGACAGTCGCCCTTTTTGTACTCCCTTCCTTTGAGTTTCAAACTCGAAAGTGGGGGGACTATTATTGGGAATAAACTCTGCTCCCATTGAAGTTCAGTCTAGTACTTAGCCTAATGCAGTTGGTAATCATGGAAAAGCTTCGATCAAAAATTCTCTTTCCAGTAGTCGAATTTTTTTCAGCGGTCGAACTCATTCAGTGGTCGAACTCCTCCAACTGGACTCCAAATCCAATTGAACATTTCCAACAGTCGAACTTCTTTTGAACTCCTTCAGAAGTTGAGCTTCTATGCGAGCCAAATTTCTTCTGGACTCCTTCAGTAGTCGAACTTCTATAGGAGCCGAACTTCTTTCAGACTCTTCCAGCAGTCGGGCTTCTATGGGAGCCAAACTCCTTCCGGACTCCTCCAACAGTCGGGCTTCTACGAGAGCCGAACTTCTTTCAAATTTTTCTAGCAGTCGGGCTTCTATGGAAGCCAAACTTCTTCCAAATTTTTCCTTCAGTCAGGCTTCTATGGGAGCCAAACTCCTTCTAGAGTCCTCTAGCAGTCAAACTTCTATGGGAGCCAAACTCCTTCCGGATTCTTCCTCCAGTTGAGCTTCTACGGGACCAAACTTCTTCCAAACTCCTCCAACAGTTGGGCTTCTATGGGAGTCGAACTTCTTCCGAATTTTTCCTTCAGTCGGACTTCTATGGGAGCAGAACTCCTTTCAGACTCCTTCAGTAGTCGGGCTTCTTTGGGAGCCAAACTCCTTCTGAATTTTTTCTTCAGTTGGACTTCTATGGGAGCCAAACTCCTCCTTCAGTTAGGCTTCTATAGAAGCTGAACTTCTTCCGAACTCCTCCAACTGTCGGACTTCTACGGGAGCCCAACTCCTTCCTGATTCCTCCTTCAGTCGGACTTCTACGGAAGTTGAACTCCTTCCGGACTCTTCTAGCAGTCAGGCTTCTATGAAAGCTGAACTTCTTTCAGATTCCTCCAGCAGTCGGGCTTCTATGGGAGTCAAACTTCTTTCAGATTTTTTCTTCAGCAATCAGACTTCTACGAAAGCCGAACTCCTTTCAGACTCCTCTAGCAATCGGAATTCTATAGAAGCCGAACTCCTTTCGAATTCTTCCAGCAGTCAAACTTCTACAAGAACTAAACTTCTTCCAGATTTCTCCTTCAGCCATCGGGCTTCTACGAAAGCTGAACTCCTTTCGGATTCCTCTAGCAGTCGGGCTTCTATGGGAGCCGAACTTCTTTCGGACTCCTCCAGCAATCGAACTTCTATGGAAGCCGATCTCCTTCCAAATTTCTCCAACAGCCGGACTTCTACGGGAGCCAAACTTCTTTCAAATTTTTCCTTCAGCAGTCGAACTTCTATAGAAGCCAAACTTCTTTTGGACTCCTCCAGCAGTCGGACTTCTACGGAAGCTGAACTCCTTCCAGACTGTTCCTTCAGACGGATTCCTACAGGTGATTCCACTACTGAACAGTTACAATTATCATTTATCAGGATAGTTACAACAGTCATTTATCAAAATAATTACGATTATCATTTATTAGGATAGTTACGATGGTCATTTATCAGGACAGTTACAACAAGCTCCGTCTATAAAAAGGAATCCTCCAGATACATTTTCTCTAAGCTTTCTTTTTCTTTTCGAAACTCTGTCGAACTTCTCTCTGAGCACTCCATTTCTGTTAGCTAGAAGAGCTAACTTGACCATCGAAGGATCCTATCAGAGCCACCACCATCAACTCCGAATGAGACTTTATTTTGTAGGTCACCAACGATGACCTCATCTTCCTCGATTCGAGCTCGATCCGACGTCAATCAAATTCTGTACCAATACAAAGTAATATTTTTCAATTATTTTTTTTTGGATAAGATCGTAGATTATTATATATGGTATCAAAGTAGATCTAGGGCTTAAACAAAAAGAGTGTGTAACCACAGGCCGATCGTGGTGGTAGGGATATTAGGACTTGAACGAAACAAATGTGTGAAGATCTATATGATTGTATGTCTAGTTCTATATTGATAATAGGCTGAATAGATCTTATATTCTTATGCTAGGCCTCAAAATCTTGTAATACCTTTGAGCTAACCTTGTTGGTGAAATCTCAATTATTACAAAAAATGGAAAGGATACAGTAATCTATATACATTCAAAAAAAATATATATATCTAAATTCTCTCTTTGCTAGACTTACAATGATTGCCAATTTAATCCAATTAAAAAAAAAGCATTCATCATGTTATTCTTGATATGTGAATCTCAAATTAAGCTGATAAAAAGCCTTGGTATTAAGTTTTCATGCTAGAAGTTCTAATTTCTCAATATATATTTAAATGGATCAATTCAGTATGCTTTCATGCCTCTTAAAGCGATCACCATATTTGGAAATGGAATGACGGATTTCAGTCGATTCAAAAGAATAAAATAACTAAAAGGTGAAACCTCTATTAGTTCCTCATTCCATTTAAATCTGAATATATATGAAATCTAAGGGGAAAAAGTAAACTTGCTACGTCTATTTTGAGGTTATGGTTAGATTCAAGCCAGCCATCCATTTCTACTTATCTATCAATTTGGAATCTCATTGGTCAGTCAAAAAATTACTACAATCTCAACTTAACCATCGATTCAAATCAAATTAGAAAAAAGAAATGAGAAATTCATCAACAATTTGATCAATACATTTTTACTTAGAAAACATTGCAGATTGGATGGTGCTGGAAGAGTTGGTGCAAGTTGGGGAAAGAAGGAATCGCCTTCCCTCTCTTCCTAGAGTTGCAATTACCATTATTTTGTTGATCCCCAAAAATCTCTCCATGGAACATCCTAATGATTCGGTCCAGTTCCCTCTAGTTGATAGGTAATTACATCTCTCTATTAGTAATTGTTGGTAGAGAATTTGGTTGATGTCGGATCGAGCTGAAGTCGAGGAAAAAGAGGTCACCATCGGTGACCTGCAAAATAAAATTTCATCCAGAGTTGGTGGTGGTGACTTCGATAGAATCCTCCGATGGTCAAGTTAGCTCATCTGGCCAATAGAAATAGAGTGCTCAGAGAGGAGTTCGGCAGAGTTTTGAAAAAGAAAGCTTAGTGATACGGGACAGCCTAAAAAAAAGAAAAGAAAATATAAAGCTTTCTTTCGTTCGTCAATAATAAATCATGTCTGACTGTGGCACATTATTCTCAGGACAGACAGTATAGTTGCCTATACTCTGCTCAGGAGGCGTGACTGATTGATATGGGAACAAAGCACGATCAATCTAAATGATGCTGATGAATGTCATTTTAGAGATCAGTGAATAACTAGCAATAATAAAGTAAATAGATAGATAGCAGAAATTAAACATGTTCATGAATAATTGCAAAAAAGAAAAATATAAATAGAATAAAGGATAGCAAGAAATTAAGTCCACAAGAAAATCCAAAAAAAAGATAAGAAGAATTCGGATCGTGGTAGTTAAGAAACTATCCTGATTAGGGCTCTTAATCTTTTAACCAAGTAGATCTATCGATAAAGAACTGGGTCTTTACCAACATCGAATCTAAAAAAAAAGAAGTAAAAATCAAAGATCAGTTGAGAAGGAACGAAGGTCCTTATCAACGTTTGATCTGTAGAATAATAGATCACTCTTTCTCTCTCTGCATGATAGATGAAAATCTTGGAGGAAACAGATCTTCTTTTGATGGAATAGGCTTATGTAGGTAGATGGTGAAGACGAATTGGGGTCGTAGGAATACTGAATCTCAAGAAAATGAATGTTAAGAAGATAGAAAAAGGTGGGCCTTACACCCTCCCCTCGTGGGGCGATTTTGGATCTCACACCCTCTCCCTCTCGGAGCGACCAACATAAATATTTGTGGGAATTGTAAATTAATTCAATTATTCATTTTCTCATTCATGAAAGATACATGGGTTTATATAGGATCCTAGGGGTCCTATTTCTTTAGAAATCATATTTTCTTTACAAGAAAAAAATCAACTCTTCCAACAAAAAAGTAAAACATTATGTATGATTTTCAAATATAATAATATATCATATCTATCTTTTATGAAACCATAGGAAAGAAATCAGTCTTTTAACAAAATAAGTAAGAAATCAAGAACTCTTAAGGAATCCTAGAAAAGAAAAAAAAACTCCATGTGGACGCCTGATGCCTGGCACAACTTGACATGAGGATCCTTGGGCATGGCACATGCTGGCGTATGTATTTTTTCCCTGAGCGTGTGGAGGGTGGTGGCTCCAAAGATGACGTAAACCAAGCTTGCTTCTTTATGATGGTCTCTTTCCAAATAAGGCAATCCAAAATAAACCCAAGTATGGTCCTATGGACCCAAAACTAAATGCATCAAAAGAATTAATTGATTAAATCAAAAGGATTAGAACAAAATAACGGAAGTAGAGTTATTCTAATATGGCTTCTTCAATCTAAATTGAATCTAAATTATGTTACCAACTTCTGATGGCTTTGGTGTCCGCACCATTCTCTCGGGGGTGGGGAGAACTCGACCCTGTCGAGTGGGGGTCGATTTTGCTTTGATGACGTTCAAGCAAATCAGGATCAATATACTGCAGCTCTTCTTGAGTGATCCAGGTATCCTCGAACTCCAGTCGATCTCGCCATCTAACTAAGTACCGCTGATAGCCTTGACTCTGGGTGGAGATGATCTGCTCATCCAAAATTCTCTCAATCTGATTGTGCTTTGACATTTTGGCCGATGGACATTCAGGAATAGGCTCTCTCTCAAAGGTTGGTTCAGGTTCAAATGGCTCACTAGGTATCCAAGTTGGTTCTTTATAGGAGATGAGATCTACAACGTTAAAAGTAGAGCTAATCCCAAAATCAGAAGGTAAGTCCATAATATACGCATTTGGTCCGATCTTCTTTAAAATCTTAAATGGACCTGCTCCTCGAGCATGTAACTTCTTGACAATTCCTGATGAAAATCATTCAGAGCTCATTTGAACCATCACATAGTCTCCTTCTGCAAACTCTTGGGCACGTCGATGAGAATCTGCATTCTGTTTATAAACTTTATTACTAATACTAATTTTTTTTCTGATCTTTTTATGTAAACTCTTGACATGCTATGCAAATGACTCTGCAAATTTGAAAATTCTAGCATGCATGGGCAGTGGGATAAGGTCTATTAATTTTTTAGGTTGATATCCATGAACTACTTCCTTGGAATGATCTATCTTAGGATCCTCACGAACTTCTCTCGCAGTAATCATCCAAATTGGTGATCCTTTACTCACGATCATCTCTAATTCGTTTGCACCTATCAAATGAAGGCTTTTCTTTTTGATGTTTTTTTTTGTCCATCATCTATCTTTCTATTGATAGCCTTAGATAGGAAAGGATTGATCATGATCTTCTTACCCTTATGAGTAAAACTACAGGAGTTGGTTTGGCCATAAATCATAACATCATTATCAAAAAGCCAAGGCCGACCTAATATGATACTTCCAACTTTCATGGGTAAGACATCACACCAAACATGATCCTGATAAGAATGGAGCTGGATGGAAATATGGCATCTAAGTTTGATGAAAATAGAGGAGGAATCTATCTAAGACACACAATATGGGCTAGAATGATCTATAGGAGCTAATCCTAATCGCTTAACCATATCGGTGGAGATAGAGTTGATACAGCTATCGCTATCAATGATCACCTTATAAATTTTATCACTAAATTTTATGAAGATATAGAAAATAGAAGTCCTATGCCAGTCTTTACTCTCCTTAGTCGGTGCTAGAACATACCTAACGACTCCAAGCCTAAGGTCTGACTCCGATGTAACAAAACTTAGGATTTTCTCGGTACTCTCAAATTGCTCGGCTAAGTTTGGATCAGCTTCATAAACTTCCTCCAAAAATATTTTCTAGAGTTTTCTCTTCTAATTCTTTCATAAATAACGATCGATTGGGACATTGTGCAGCAAAATGACCATAACCATGGCACTTGAAGCAGTGGGATCGAGAACTACTTTCCTTAGATAACTCTCCTACAACTCTTTTTTCTTTATCTTCTTTTCTCATAATAAAGTTTGTAGGTGGAGGTTCATTACTAGGAGTCTGGGTAGTATTGGGTCTCGATCCAGAAGGGGTTACTCGGCAGGGTTCAAGACGATGGATGGTCGAATACCTAAAAAATCTCTTAAAGTTTAAGCCAAGTTGATAAGCTTATTCTAACGTGGTTACCTCTCGCAAAAAGAGCTCACGTTGGATATTTTCTCGTAATCCAGCTCTAAATCTAGACAAGATAACAACCCTATCTTCAGTTACTTCACATCTCATGAGGTACTCATCAAATCTCGTGATGTACTCTGTGATTGATTTATTTTCTTAAGTAAGTCTCTGCCACTGATCTAAAAGTCTTTGTTGGTAGGAGGTAGGGAGGTATTTTTCTTTAAGTTTCTCCTTCATTTCATCCTAGATTTCTATCGAAACTTGTCTTCTCTGGTTGACAAGACGTTCAATACTTTTTCAATAAAGTCGGGCTTGCCTAACCAACTTCATCCTAGCAAACCTAACTCTTCTTGCTTCAGATATTTCGTACTATCCAAAATAGTGGTCTATGCCTAATTTTCAATCTAGGTACTCTCTCGAACAACCATCAAAACTTGGGGCTTCGATCTTCACATTCCTAAGGACATGCTCATCCTGGTCAAACTGGTTATAATGGAGGTGTGCTGCTATAGGTCGAGGTTTCTTCTTCTCTGTCCTATAGGTAGTAGGGGAGACTTAGGTTCAGATTGTCTTTGCCTAGCTTCTTCTAGTACTATTATTCTTTCACTCATGGTTTTTATAAAATCTTTCATATCATCAAACTTCTCAGTTAGGACATTAATGATGGCTGCTGTATTGGGATCCATGTTGGTACTGGGTGAGAAAGTAGGACGTTGGTACTGGGTACCTGATCTAGTGGTCATGCAAGTCCAGGATGCAGTAAAAAAAATGCTGAAAAGTAAATTATGAAAATTTAACTTGCAGAAATTTTAAATTACAGAATTTAAACTAAAGCCCTAACCAATCTGGCTCTGATACCAAATTGATGCGGGATAGCCTAAAAAAAAGAAAAGAAAATACAAAGCTTTCTTTCGTTCGTCAACAATAAATCACGTTCGACCGTGGCATATTATTCTCAGGATAGACAGTATAGTTGCCTATACTCTACTCAGGAGGCATGACTGATTGACATGGGACCAAAATACGATCAATCTAAATGATGCTGATGAATGCCATTTTAGAGATCAGTAAATAACTAGCAATAATAAAGTAAATAGATAGGTAGCAGAAATTAAACATGCTCATGAATAATTACAAAAAGAAAAATATAAATAGAATGAAGGATAGCAAGAAATTAAGTCTGTAAGAATATCCAAAAAAAAGATAAGAAGAATCTGGATCGTGGTAGTTAAGAAACTACTCTGATTAGAGCTCTTAATCTTTTAACCAAGCAGATCTATTGATAAAGAACTGGATCTTTACCAACATCGGATCTAAAAAAAAAAGTAAAAATCAAAGATCAGTTGAGAAGAAATGAAGATTCTTGTCAACGTTTGATCTATAGAATAATATATCACTCTTTCTCTCTCTACATGATAGATGAAAATCTTGGAGGAGACAGATCTTTTTTTGGTGGAATAGACTTATGTAGGTAGATGGTGAAGATGAATTGGGGTCGTAGAAATACTGAATCTCAAGAAAATGAATGTTAAGAAGATAGAAAAAGGTGGGCCTCACACCCTCTCTTCATGGGGTGATTTTAGTCTCACACCCTCTCCCTCTCGGAGCGACCAATACAAATATTTATGAAAATTATAAATTGATTCATTTATTCATTTTCTCATTCATGAAAGATACATGAGTTTATATAGGATCCTAGGGGTCCTATTTTTTTAGGAATCCTATTTTCTTTACAAGAAAAAAATCAACCCTCCCAACAAAAAAGTAAAATATTATGTATGATTTTTAAATATAATAATATATCATATCTATCTTTTATGAAATCATAGAAAAAAATCAGCCTTTTAACAAAATAAGTAAGAAATCAAGAACTCTTAAGAAATCCTAGGAAGGAAAAGGAACTCCTTGTGGGCACCTGATGCCTGGCACAACTTGACATGAGGATCCTTAGGCATGGCACATGCTGGCGTGTGTATTTCCTCCTTGGACGTGTGGAGGGTGGTGGCTCCAAAGATGACGTAGACCAAGCTTGCTTCTTTATGATGGTCTCTTTCCAAATAAGGCTCAATCCAAAATAAATCCAAGTATGATCCTATGGACCCAAAACTAAATGCATCAAAAGAACTAATTGATTAAATCAAAAGGACCAGAACAAAATAACTGAAGTAGAGTTATTCTGATATGGCTTCTTCAGTCTAAATTGAATCTAAATTATATTATCGACTTTTGATGGCTCTGGTGTCCGCACCACTTAGAGAAAACGTAGCTGGAGGATCCCTTTTTATAGACGAAATTTATTGTAACTGTTCTGATAAATAACCATCGTAACCATCCTGATAAATGTCAATCATAATCATCCTGATAAATGATAATCATAATTATTATGATAAATAATAATTATAACCATTCAGTAGTGGGATCGTCTGTAGGAATCCGTCTGAAGAAACAGTCCGGAAGGAGTTCGGCTTCCGTAGAAGTCCGACTGAAGAAGGAATTCGGAAGGAGTTCAGTTTCCATAGAAGACCAACTGAAGAAAAAATTCAGAAGGAGTTTGGCTCGCGTAGAAGTCCGACTGCTGGAGGAGTCTGGAAGAAGTTCGGCTCCTATAAAAGCCCAACTGAAGGAGAAAAATAGAAGGAGTTCGGTTCGCATAGAAGTTCGAACAATAGTTCTCCCACTCTCGAGTTCAAAGTTTGAAGGAAGGGAGTACCAAAAAGATGACTGTCGAAGTCTTTTTTTTGGACTCTATACTCGTTGAGGTTGAAACGCGGAGGAGATATTGTCTCTGATCGAGGCTGATGTTGAAGCGGAAGCTCGGGGGAGATCTTGTCTCTAGCCGAGGTTGAAGAAGATCTTATCTCATGTTGACGTTGAAGTTGAGACTCGGGCATAATAGGGTCATTATTGGGGCCTCTCCTCTCACCTCGTCTAAAATGAACGAGATCTTTGACTTTGCTCGCATTAGGATGAGGTTATCCTTCTATTCCTAACGGGCTGTGGGGGTATATAAGGGCCGTTGTTAGGGCCTCTCCTTCCATCTCATCTAGAATGAACGAGGCCTTCGACTTTACTTGCGTTAGGATGAGGTTGTCCTCCTATTCCTAACGAGCTGTGGGGGTATATAAGGACCGTTGTCAGGGCCTCTCCCTCCATCTTGTCTAAAATGAACGAGGTCTTCAACTTTGCTCGCATTAGGATGAGGTTGTCCTCCTGTTCCTAACGGACTGTGGGAGCACATAAGGGCCATTATTAGGACCTCTCCCTCCATCTCATCTAAAATGAGCGAGGCCTTCGACTTTGCTCGCATTAGGATGAGATTCTCCTCCTATTTCTAATAGACTATGGGGGTACATAAGGGTCATTGTCAGGGCCTCTCCCTCCATCTCGTCTAGAATGAATGAGGCCTTCGACTTTGCTTGCATTAGGACGAGGTTCTCCTCCTGTTTTTAACATGGCCACTTTCGATTGTATCTTTCCTGTCATCACATAGTTCTTGCACCAAGAAACAATAATGCTGAAATAGAGTTTTATTGAAGGAAGATTATTGGTAGTACATTCTCAGATTTTTTGAGTTCCAAGGTCGTGGAAGTGTTATTCCTCCGAGCTTCTTTAGACAATAAGTCCCAGACCGGACGACCTCCTCTATTTCATATGGACCTTTCCCATTTGGAGCAAGCTTCCCCTAACTTTGAGGCTGAGAGATGATGACTCATCGAAGTACTAGGCCCCCCAGAGATAGCATCGATGATGCCGGGAGGTGACCGATCTCCTTGTTATTTCTCCCTTATTTGTGGTTCTAACTATGGTAGCATCTTTGGCTTGCTTCATGCCAACGTCTGTGGAGCATTGAGGGGGGCATATTTTTGAAACCTTCTGGGGGGAACTTCTTTGTGCCCTTCCGTCGAGGCTTCTTTGACAACGAGCTCAAGAGGAGTTCGACCTCGCTTGTGCTCGGGGGGGGGGGTTCGGGAGCACGGTCGAGCTTCATTCAGCCCTTCTGTGAAATCTTCTGGACGGAGAACTTCATGCCCTTTTGTCAGAGCTTCTATGACGACGAGCTTGAGGAGGAGTTCGACCTTGCTTGCGCTCGGAGGGAGTTCGGGAGCGTGGTCGAGCTTCACTCAGCTTTCCTTCCTCGATGGGCCCACCCGGCTCGTCGATTCACTGCTTATCAAAGGCTTCATTGTCTTTGGCCTTGAAGGCCTCTTCAACTCGGGCGTAACCTTCAGCCCGAGCTAGCAAATCGGCAAAGTTCCTGAGGTACTTCTTCTCTAGAGAGAACAGCAAATTATTCTTCTGGAGGCCGCCCTTAAATACAGCCATTGCGATTGATTGGTCCAGGTATCGAACCTCTAATGCAGCGGCATTAAATCGGATGACATAAGCCCAGATGGATTTTCTCTCCTTCTGCTTGATGTTCATCAGGGAATCCGAATCTCGATGTGGATGTCGGTCGCTGACGAAGTGAGCTACGAACTGATGGCTCATCTAATCAAAAAAAAAGATGGTACCCGACTTAAATGCCGAGTACCAGTTCCTAATGGCTTCCTTGAGGATGGACGGAAAAGCTTGGTACAAAATAGCGTCTGACGTATCATGGAGCAACATCATTGTCTGAAAGGCCTCCAGGTGATCGATCGGATTAATGGTTCCATCATAACTCTCAAACTGCGGAAGCTTGAAGTTCGGTGGGATTGGTTTCTATATGATCCTCTAAGAAAAAGAAGGGTCGGCGCAAATATCATTACTATGTGAGGAGGGAGTATGACGGAGTTTTTCGATTCGTTGGCTCATTTCTAAGAGCTTTTGATCCAGGAGATCTTCACGGTCATTGATCTCCAGGATTTTCTGATGGAACGGGCGTGAAGCTTTCCCTTGGGTCGAGTCATGGTCCGAGCAAGGGTCCTCCATCCTCTGCTTCTCCTTTTTGGAGATCAAAGGTCGGGTAGCTGAGGTCGGCCATTCCCAGACTAGACCATGGGGCTCCTTAGAAGCCTGCTTTGGCTGAACTGGTATCGGGGCCTACCGATGTATGGCTTGCATCGCCTCCACGAGACCACGAACCTGCTGGATCAGTAGGTTCAACTGCTCCACATCCACCATGGCTAGAGGTGGAGCTCGAGTTACCGAAGCTGGAATGGATATATCTAGACGAGATCTGGCTGTAGAGACTGTTGATCATCGGGTCGAAGCTTTCTTGGGAGGCATTTTTTTCTAGAAAGAACTATAGAGAGAAAGATGAGAGATCTCTAGAGAGGGAGGAGAGAGATCGTTGCTGAGCACTCCTTTAAGAATAAGGGTGCCTCAGAGACAGAGGCCCTTCCTCTAGCACCAATTCAATTGGTGCAGAATTTGGTTGATGTCGGATCGAGCTGAAGTTGAGGAAGATTAGGTCGCCATCGGTAACCTGCAAAATAAAGTCCCGTCCGAAGTTGATGGTGGTAACTCCGGTAGGATCCTCCGATGGTCAAGTTAGCTCTTCTGGCCAATAGAAATGGAGTGCTCAAAGAGGAGTTCGGCAGAGTTTCGAGAAGAAAAAAAAAAGCTTAGAGAAAATGTATCTGGAGGATCCCTTTTTATAGACGGAGCTTGTTATAACTGTCCTGATAAATGACCATCGTAACTGTTGGGGATAAATCCCGCTCCTGCCGAAGCCCGGCCCGACGCTCAGCCCAATGTAACCAGTAGCCGCTGAAGAGCTATAGCGCCAGGCGCCAGGCCGAGCCCCTACCACGGCCGAACTGCCTAGAGGCCGAACTCCCCTGCGCCAAGGTCCGGGCCGAACTACCTAGCTGCCGAACTCCCCAGCGCCAGGCTCCGGGCCGAACTCCCACCGCCAGCGGCCGAACTCCTTCGGGCCGACTCCAAGCGGCCAAGCTTCAATGAAGTCCTCTCAGCGGCCGAACTCCTTCGGGCCGACTCCAAGCGGCCGAGCTTCAATGAAGTCCTCTCAGCGGCCGAACTCCTCAGCAGTCGTCGCTTAGGAGCCCGAACTCCTCAGCAGTCGTCACTGGGCCGAACTCCTCAGCGGTCGCCCTCATCAAACTTCGGCCGACCGAGCTCCTACCGAACTCTCAAGTGTCCAAGCCTCAGCCCAAGCCCAACAGCCGGCCGAACCCCAGACGGCCGAGCTTCGGCTTCTCAGTTGCCGAACTCTTCTGCGGATGAGCCTTAGCTGCATACCTCTTGCCAGACGCCTATGGGAGCCGAACTCCCTCCTATCTTCCTCTTCAGGAGCCCGAACTCCTCCGAAATGGGCACACGACGAAGGCCTTCAACCCTTCATTCGGCAAGCTCTGCAACCATCACCATCAGTCAGTCCGCCGCACCATCGGTCAGTCCGCTGCGGGCGATAGCGACCCACTGCCAGGCGGCGATGGCTGTCACCCTCAATCCGCCGCACACGGCACCAGTGGGACTGACTCCGCCGAACCTCGAGCGGCCCGCCAGCACGCGGCTGCAGTTGTCACCATCAAGCTCCACTATATAAAGGACCCTCCCGACACGCTAAGGCTAAGCTCTCTGGACTCTTGACTCTCTAAGCTCTCTAAACTCTCCTCCACATCTCTAAGCTCCGGAACTCATTCCGAGCACTCCATTACTGTTGGTCGGAAACTAACTTGACCGTCGGAGGGTCCTGCCGGAGCCACCACCCCACCGGTTCCGGACGGGACTTCGTTTTGCAGGTCCCCGGCGGCGCCCAGCGGCCTCGATTGCGGCGACCTCCGGCGGCGATGGATTTCTGCACCAACAGATTGGCGCTGGAAGAAGGGACTGAACCTTCGAGGTTCCCTTGTTCTTAAAGGAGTGCTCGACGACGATTTTCCGCCCCTGCTCCGGATCTCTCTTCTCCCTCTTCAGAATTCCTTCTCTGGAAAGAGGAAATGCCCCCCAGAAGGGCTTCGACGCGGCGCTCGACGGCTTCCGCGGCTCGATCCCCTCCGAGTCCGTCTGTCCCTGCTCCGGCCCCGGTGACTCAGCCCCCGTCTATAGCCGCAGTGGATACGGAGCAATTCAACCAGCTCATCCAGCACGTTCGCGGTCTCACGGAGGCGGTGCAGGCGGTGCTGCACCAACAAGTCCTAGTGCCAGCCCGACCGGCGCGGGACTCTCCGAAGTTGGATGATCCAGTCCAAGAGCGACCGGCCTGGGCAGCCCGACCTCCGATACCCGGATTGGAGAGGCGGAGGAGGGAGAGCCCTTGTTCGGATCATGGATCGACCAAGGGTGAAGCCTCGCGCCCATCTCACCAGAAAGCCTTGGAGATCAGAGACCGTGAGGACCTGCTGGGCCAAAGGCTCTTGGAAATGAACCGGCGAATTGAAGAACTTCGTCCCCCCTCGCGTGGTGATGACGTTTGTGCAGACCCTCCTTTCTCGCAGAAAATCATGCAAGAACCTGTTCCACCGACCTTCGAGCTCCCTCAACTGGAAAGCTACGATGGAACTTCTGATCCGGTTGATCACCTGGGGGCCTTCCGGGCCATGATGCTGCTTCACGGCTCTTCAGATGCCGTGCTGTGCCGAGCCTTCCCGTCTACCTTAAAGGGAGCAGCGAGGAACTGGTACTCGGCGTTGAAGCCCAACACGATCTTCTCTTTCGACCAGATGAGCAGTCGGTTCGCGGCCCACTTCATCAGCAGCCGACGACCGAGCCGAGGTTCAGATTCCCTGATGAGCGTCAAGCAGAAGCAAGGGGAATCCATCCGGACTTACGTCACTCGATTCAACGCCGCGGCATTGGAAGTCCGGGACCTGGACCAGTCTGTCGCGATGGCCGTACTTAAGGGCGGCCTTCAGAAAAATAACTTGCTGTTCTCTCTGAAAAAAAGGTATCCCAGGGACTTCGCCGACCTGCTGGCTCGAGCCGAGAGATATGCCCGTGCGGAAGAAGCCTTCAAATTGAAAGATGAGGAGCTCGTCAGAAAGGACCGGACTGGCGGACGAGGAAGAGCTGGGTGAAGCTCGGACTGCACTCGCAGACCCCCTACGAAAGCAGGCGGGCCCGAACTCCTCGAACTCGCCCTGATAAAGAGGCGCGAAGGAGTCCTCCTCCCGGAAGGTTCCGCCGCTATGCCCCCCTCAACGCTCCTCGAACCCAGATTCTCACCGAAGTAAAACACCAGCTGCCAAGACCGGAAAGGATTACGATCTCCCCCAAACAAGCGCGATCGAAATAAGTACTGCCTCTACCATCACGACCACGGCCACGACACGGAGGGATGCATCCAGCTCCGAGACGAAATTGAGGAGCTCGTCAGAACGGGTCGGCTGGGTAAATTCCTTCGGTACCGGCCTGAAGCAGAAAAAGATCGGCTAAGGGCGCTGCCGTAGCCAGAGACTGCAAGAAGGTCGGCCACCTTACGGCGTCGTTCACATTGGCCCCTGGGAAGATCTCGGTGCATCAGCGATTCGCCGTCTCCCAGCGCAAGCCAAGAGCTTGCACCAAATTGAAAGGCCAGCATCAGCATGAGGAGGTCGTCCACCCCGGGAACTTATTGCCGAAGAAATGCGTAGAGGAACAACGTTATCACGATCTTGAAATACAGAATTTGGGGGATGCGCTACTAGTAACTTCCTTTCAATAAAATTTCCTTTCTTTCGATAATATTATTTCTGGATGCGAAAACCATGCGTAGTGACAGGGAAAAAGCGGCCAATAACCGCGTTAGGAACAGGAGGAGAACCTCGTCCTAACGCGAGCAATAAGCTCGGTCGCAGGAGATAAGATCTCCCCCGAGCGCGCACCTCGGCCGCAGGAGATAAGATCTCCCCCGAGTGAAGCTCGGCCGCAGGAGATAAGATCTCCCCCGAGCGCGCACTTCAACCTCGGCTAGAGATAAGATCTCTCCCGAGCGACCGTTGACAACCTCGGCTAGAGATAAGATCTCTCCCGAGCGACCGGAACAATCTCGGTTAGGAACAGGAGGAGAACCTCGTCCTAACACGAGCACCAACCTCGGCCGCAGGAGATAAGATCTCCCCCGAGGGAAGCTCGGCTACAGGAGATAAGATCTCCCCCGAGCGCGCACTTCACCTCGGCTGCAGGAGATAAGATCTCCCCGAGTGAAGCTCGGCCGCAGGAGATAAGATCTCCCCCGAGCGCGTTGACAACCTCGGCTAGAGATAAGATCTCTCCCGAGCGACCGTCGACAACCTCGGCTAGAGATAAGATCTCTCCCGAGCGACCGGAACAAGCCTCGGTTAGGAACAGGAGGAGAACCTCGTCCTAACACAAGCACCAACCTCGGCCGCAGGAGATAAGATCTCCCCCGAGGGAAGCTCGGCTACAGGAGATAAGATCTCCCCCGAGCGCGCACTTCACTTCGGCTGCAGGAGATAAGATCTCCCCCGAGGGAAGCTCGGCCGTAGGAGATAAGATCTCCCCCGAGCGCGCACTTCAACCTCGGCTAGAGATAAGATCTCTCCCGAGCGACCGTTGACAACCTCGGCTAGAGATAAGATCTCTCCCGAGCGACCGGAACAACCTCGGTTAGGAACAGGAGGAGAACCTCGTCCTAACACGAGCACCAACCTCGCCGCAGGAGATAAGATCTCCCCCGAGGGAAGCTCGGCTACAGGAGATAAGATCTCCCCCGAGCGCGCACTTCACTTCGGCTGCAGGAGATAAGATCTCCCCCGAGGGAAGCTCGGCCGTAGGAGATAAGATCTCCCCCGAGCGCGCACTTCAACCTCGGCTAGAGATAAGATCTCTCCCGAGCGACCGTTGACAACCTCGGCTAGAGATAAGATCTCTCCCGAGCGACCGGAAACAACCTCGGTTAGGAACAGGAGGAGAACCTCGTCCTAACACGAGTGCCAACCTCGGCTAGAGATAAGATCTCTCCCGAGCGACCGTCGACAACCTCGGCTAGAGATAAGATCTCTCCCGAGCGACCGAACAACCTCGGTTAGGAACAGGAGGAGAACCTCGTCCTAACGCGAGCACCAACCTCGGCCGCAGGAGATAAGATCTCCCCCGAGGGAAGCTCGGCTACAGGAGATAAGATCTCCCCCGAGCGCGCACTTCACTTCGGCTGCAGGAGATAAGATCTCCCCCGAGGGAAGCTCGGCCGTAGGAGATAAGATCTCCCCCGAGCGCGCACTTCAACCTCGGCTAGAGATAAGATCTCTCCCGAGCGACGTTGACAACCTCGGCTAGAGATAAGATCTCTCCCGAGCGATCGGAACAACCTCGGTTAGGAACAGGAGGAGAACCTCGTCCTAACACGAGTGCCAACCTCGGCTAGAGATAAGATCTCTCCCGAGCGACCGTCGACAACCTCGGCTAGAGATAAGATCTCTCCCGAGCGACCGAAACAACCTCGGTTAGGAACAGGAGGAGAACCTCGTCCTAACGCGAGCACCAACCTCGGCTGCAGGAGATAAGATCTCCCCCGAGGGAAGCTCGGCTACAGGAGATAAGATCTCCCCCGAGCGCGCACTTCACTTCGGCTGCAGGAGATAAGATCTCCCCCGAGGGAAGCTCGGCCGTAGGAGATAAGATCTCCCCCGAGCGCGCACTTCAACCTCGGCTAGAGATAAGATCTCTCCCGAGCGACCGTTGACAACCTCGACTAGAGATAAGATCTCTCCCGAGCGACCGTTGACAACCTCGGCTAGAGATAAGATCTCTCCCGAGCGACCGGAACAATCTCGGTTAGGAACAGGAGGAAGAACCTCGTCCTAACACGAGTGCCAACCTCGGCTAGAGATAAGATCTCTCCCGAGCGACCGTCGACAACCTCGGCTAGAGATAAGATCTCTCCCGAGCGACCGAAACAACCTCGGTTAGGAACAGGAGGAGAACCTCGTCCTAACGCGAGCACCAACCTCGGCCGCAGGAGATAAGATCTCCCCCGAGGGAAGCTCGGCTACAGGAGATAAGATCTCCCCCGAGCGCGCACTTCACTTCGGCTGCAGGAGATAAGATCTCCCCCGAGGGAAGCTCGGCCGTAGGAGATAAGATCTCCCCCGAGCGCGCACTTCAACCTCGGCTGCAAGATAGGAGGTCTCCCTCGAGTCGACTTCAACTGATGAAGATAATGTCGCCCCCGAGGAGCTCAAATCCGACCTCGACCGAAGGAGGCGAGTTTTACTTCGGCTTCAACATCAGCTTCATCGACTTTAGCTGGAAACGAGTTCCATTTCAACTCCAAACATCGACTGAAGATGAGGTCTCCCCCAAGCCTCAGCCTCAACTTCAGCAGCATCAATATTGGCTGGAGATGAGACCTCCCCCGAGCTTCAGCTGCAACAAATGCGGAGCCTGGAAGAAGACTTCGGCAGTCGCCTGTTTTGGTACTCCCTTCCTTCAATTTTTGAACTCGGGAGTGGGGGGGCTACTGTTGGGGATAAATCCCGCTCCTGCCGAAGCCCGGCCCGACGCTCAGCCCAATGTAACCAGTAGCCGCTGAAGAGCTATAGCGCCAGGCGCCAGGCCGAGCCCCTACCACGGCCGAACTGCTTAGAGGCCGAACTCCCCTGCGCCAAGGTTCCGGGCCGAACTGCCTAGAGGCCGAACTCCCCTGCGCCAAGGTCCGGGCCGAACTACCTAGCTGCCGAACTCCCCAGCGCCAGGCTCCGGGCCGAACTCCCACCGCCAGCGGCCGAACTCCTTCGGGCCGACTCCAAGCGGCCGAGCTTCAATGAAGTCCTCTCAGCGGCCGAACTCCTTCGGGCCGACTCCAAGCGGCCGAGCTTCAATGAAGTCCTCTCAGCGGCCGAACTCCTCAGCAGTCGTCGCTTAGGAGCCCGAACTCCTCAGCAGTCGTCACTGGGCCGAACTCCTCAGCGGTCGCCCTCATCAAACTTCGGCCGACCGAGCTCCTACCGAACTCTCAAGTGTCCAAGCCTCAGCCCAAGCCCAACAGCCGGCCGAACCCCAGACGGCCGAGCTTCGGCTTCTCAGCAGCCGAACTCTTCTGCGGACGAGCCTTAGCTGCATACCTCTTGCCAGACGCCTATGGGAGCCGAACTCCCTCCTATCTTCCTCTTCAGGAGCCCGAACTCCTCCGAAATGGGCACACGACGAAGGCCTTCAACCCTTCATTCGGCAAGCTCTGCAACCATCACCATCAGTCAGTCCGCCGCACCATCGGTCAGTCCGCCGCGGGCGATAGCGACCCACTGCCAGGCGGCGATGGCTGTCACCCTCAATCCGCCGCACACGGCACCAGTGGGACTGACTCCGCCGAACCTCGAGCGGCCCGCCAGCACGCGGCTGCAGTTGTCACCATCAAGCTCCACTATATAAAGGACCCTCCCGACACGCTAAGGCTAAGCTCTCTGGACTCTTGACTCTCTAAGCTCTCTAAACTCTCCTCCACATCTCTAAGCTCCGGAACTCATTCCGAGCACTCCATTACTGTTGGTCGGAAACTAACTTGACCGTCGGAGGGTCCTGCCGGAGCCACCACCCCACCGGTTCCGGACGGGACTTCATTTTGCAGGTCCCCGGCGGCGCCCAGCGGCCTCGATTGCGGCGACCTCCGGCGGCGACGGATTTCTGCACCAACAGTAACCATCCTGATAAATGACCATCGTAATCATCCTGATAAATGACAATCGTAATTGTCCTGATAAATGATAATTGTAATCGTTCAGTAATGGGATCGCCTGTAGGAATCCATCTGAAGGAACAGTCCGGAAGGAGTTCGGCTTTCGTAGAAGCCCGACTGAAGGAGGAATCCTGAAGGAGTTCGGCTCCCGTAGAAGTCCGACTGAAGGAGGAATAAGGAAGAAGTTTGGCTGGCATAGAAGTCCGACTGAAGGAGGAGTCCGGAAGAAGTTCGGCTTTCGTAGAAGTCCGACTGCTGGAGGAATCCGAAAAGAGTTCGGCTCTCGTAGAAGCTCGACTGCTGGAGGAGTCCGTAAGGAGTTCGGCTCCCATAGAAGCCCAACTGAAGGAGAAAAATGGAAGAAGTTCGGCTGCCGTAGAAGCTCAACTGAAGGAGTGCGGAAGAAGTTCGGCTCTCGTAGAAGTCCGACTGCTGGAGGAGTCCGAAAGGAGTTCGGCTCCCATAGAAATCCGACTGAAGAAGTCCGAAAGGAGTTCGGCTCCCGTAGAAGCCCAACTGAAGGAGAAATCCGAAAGTTCGATCGCTGTGAAAATTCAGCTGGGGCTCGACCGTTGAGAAGTTCGATTGAGTTTGGAGTCTAGCTGGAGGAGTTCGGCCACTGGATGAGTTCGACCGTTGAAGAAGATCGGGTGGGGTTCGATCATTGGAGAGAAAATTTTCGATCGAAATTCTTCCATGATTACCGGCTGTATTAAGCTAAGCACCAAATTGAAATTCGGTGGAAGCGGAATTTATCCCCAATAGTAATAAAAGATTGAGAATTCAAAAAAATCAAAATGATCATCAAAGTTTGTGAAGATCCAGAAAACTAAAGAAATGAAAGAAAACTAAATTAAAAATAAAGTAATAACTATCCACACATTTGTACCATTATAGCATCATTAATTTTTAACTCATGAATATTTGTTTAAGTAATTATGAGTAGTTCTTAAAGAAAACTTACAATTGCCGGTGAATCATAACATGTCCTAACTCATGAATTTTTTTTGGATAAACCCGACTTATTTATTTGTTGAGAATATTTTGAGATCCATTTCATCACACGGAAGTTGATGATAATTTTTTTTAATAAAATAATAAAAATAAGGTCAATGTAGATGTAAGTTAGTACAATGAAGCAACTATAATGAGTGATTTCAAACAATAATCATATGAGTTGAGGACAATTATTGTTAATAAATATTAAAAAGATTTTTAAAATGGCTGTGGGTGTGAATATGATCCTTAAAATAAATGCCAATATAAATCTTTTGTGTTGAACAACGATACATAAATAAGCTAAAAGGAGTATTTTCATCAGCTTGCATAAATAAGCTAAAAAATATATATATAACATAAAGGCGGTCATGATTTACTCAGAAGTCGACAACTTTTACTCTAGTTTTCGAGAATTGGATTGCCCTCGTGTGCATGATACGTGGCCCACATCGTCGGACATTGGTCTCTATTTTTCATTCAGGCTCGACCCAATTCTAAAAGGTCAATATTAGGCATGTCCAATAGTCCTGATATTAATGTATCCACAAACATATATAGTATAAAATTTTATAGTATATAATTAGCTAAAATAATTAATATATAAAATCTAAAATGAATTATAAAATCTTTCTAAAATTTATATTTATTATGCTTATATCTAATTAATTTAGCGGCATCAATAATGCTATTTATCTCATGTGAAAGGTCGAAATTGCTCTTGAGTGATGAGAGGATGTACATTTTTTTTATAACCTTAGATGATTGTTATATTATCTAAAATTATTTTTATTATTTTTTAAATTTTTCTTGTATAGCATTTATGTTTTATTTAAGATAAATGGTTTTATTAATATTTTGTTAAGTTATGAGTTAAAGTATTAGATAAAAATAAGTTCCAAGGGATTAGTGTAGGTTTTTTAAACTATGGGATGTAAGTATAATTTATTCTAAACTTAAAAATAATTTTCATATATATATAATTATCTCAGGAGGGGATCGACTGAGTTAATTTTTATTTTTTCAGGCCCTACTTGATTTTTAGATCAAATTTATTTTTCTTGAGAAATTCTTTGTACACTGTGTATGGTGTAGGAAATTCGAGCTGGCCCACACTACCTCTTCTTATTGGTCCATGCAGATCCAAGCTGGCACGATAAGATAGGACATGACCTATATTAAATATCCATTTGAAGAGTGGGGTAGTGGCATTTGTTATCAATATGATGTGCATTAATATCTAATCGGTCTTTTTTTTAAAGTTTTAAGTGGATGAAAATGTCCTTTTCCTCCAAGATACTTAGAGAGCATGTTATTGCTTGGATTTTGCTCATTCTAAAATATTTGAAAGCTATTTCTAGTGAAATTCTTTCTCGCTCTAAAAAGTGCTTTGAGTGTCGGGTTTAAGAAATCAAATAGCATCTGAGGTTGAAGTAAGATTCTTCCTTGCTCTGAAAAGTGCTTTGGATGTCATGTATACCATCTATTTTGGTCCGAGGTTGAAGTAAGCAATTGAAGATTTCTTTTATTACTTCAAGACTAAATGTCATCCCTAACAGAAAGTAAATGACCCTTTATAAATTAGTTTTATAATTTTTTTTTGTAAATCCTTTATTACATCAAATGTTTTGGTAGTTAAAGAAATTTAATGCATTAGAAAACTATATAATACCTCAGGATGTCATAAATTACTTAACTCAATCACATCTTGAATATCAAAAGTATTAACTTTCTTCAATTAGTCATATTTTAGATAATGTATAGTGGAAAAGTTCTGATACAGAGGATCAAAACATTCAGTTTTTAGTTTTATACTTCGATGTCATAATTTTTATGAATATATATCATAATTCTATGAAGATGTGTTATAAATCTAATTCTTATATTTTCAAGTCAAGTTATCATTGTGCCATATTATAATATTCCGAAAGTTATATTTTAGCCAACGGATGATGAAAAGTTCTGATAGAAGAATGAAAACCTTCAATTTTTTCTTTTTTATATCAGGATATCATAAATTTTTGAAAGGATGTCATAATTTTGTGAAAATGTGTCATAAGTTCAAATCTCATATTTTTAGAAATTTTTTGTCTTCTAACCATATTATTACTCTTTGGGTGTTATATTTATGATAATGGACAACTAAATAGTCTTGATACAGAGGATCAAAATCTTCATTTTTTTTTTTATTTTGTATCGAGATATTCATATTTCTCATATTTTTAACTTAAGTTATCTCAAAGCCATATTATTACATTCTAGATATCACATTTTAGCCAATGGATAGAAAAAGGTCCTGATATGGAGGATCAAAACTAATAATTTTTTGTTTTATTCTAGATGTCATAATTTTCTAAAAAAGTATCATAAATTTTGTGAAGAGATGTTATAAGTCCAATTCTCATAGTTTTAGGTCAAGTTGTTGCTGTGCCATATTATGATATTCTGGGAGTTATATTTTAGCCAACAGATGATGAAAAATTCTGATAGGAGAATCAAAACCTTCAAATTTTTTTTTTTTGTATCAGGATGTTATAAATTTCTGAAGAAGTGTCATAATTTTATGAAAGAATGTCATAAATTCAAATCTCATATTTTTAGAAATTTTTTTATCTCCTAACCATATTATTACTCTCTAGGTATCATATTTTAGCTAATGCATAGTACAATTATTAATATCCTCTAGAGAAAATATCATCTAATACTATTGACATTGATGTTATTGATTTTGTACAAAGATTTCTACAGATGTTGAAATTATAGATTTGAAAAATATCCAACATGATCAATTGGATGAGGTTGCTGGTATTGTTCAAAAGAATGCACCTTCTCCTACTACCCTAAATATAGACAATGATTATATTGATCCTCATATTGAAATGGAGTTCAATCCAGCAAATGTTGTATACAATTTTTACAATAGATATTCAAGAAGAATTGGTTTTAGAATCACAACCCTATGTAGTAGGTCTAACGACAAGAAAAAAATATCCTTTAAGCATCTAGCATGTTGGAGGTAAGGAAAATCTAGGAAAATAGGTAATTCCATGAATCATAGGACTACTGGTAAAATTGATTATAAGGCATCGATAAAATTAAGATAAATTTCAAGAATGGTGGTGATATTTTTCTAGAATATAATCATAAGATGTCCATATCAACTACTGGTTATCTACAGTCTCATCGAAGGATCAGCACATCAGAAAAGATAGATATTAGCAATATACATGCTGTTATATATCCACAACTCAAATATACTCCACCATGGTAAGAAGAAAAGGGGGTAGAAGGTCATTGAATTTTATAAAGAAGGATGCTCATAATTTTATCTATCTTGAACGTCAGAATCAACTAAAAGAAGGAGATGTACGGTTAATGGTAATCCACTTCACACGGATGCAAGTTAAAAATACAAATTTCTTTTACACTTTAGATCTGAATGATAATGGGCAACTCAAGATTATTTTCTAGATCCATCTAAAGTTAAGAATGTCAAGCACTTACTTTGATGATGTACTGACCTTTGACTCAACTTATCTAATAAATATATATCAAATGCCACTATGTCCATTTATTAGAGTTAACCGTCATGGACAGTCCACCTTGCTTAGTTGTACATTATTGTCAGATGAGAGGACCGAGACAATTAAATGGGTATTCCAATCATTGCTGGATGGAAATGGGGGTTAACTATGCAATGTCATTATAATCGACCAAGATAATCGAGCTAGCTGTCAAAAAGGTTCTCTCCAATGCACGATACCAATTTTGTCAGTGGCATATATTGAAAAAGATTCCTAAAAAGATCAAATACATATGCACAGCCAAACCCAAATTTATGTTTGAGTTTGATGAAGCGATATATGACATAGGCTTTTGAGAAAAGGTGGGCATAACTCATAGAGAAATATGAAGAATGCAAGGCTATAGATTGGTTAAATGACCTTCATAAATGTCAGGATAAATGGGTTTCAATTTACCTTAAGGATACATTCTTCATAGATTTCTATGATATTATGTTTGATTTATGTGCATGTTTGCAAATTTCTAGTATATGGAGAAATTTAATGCTTCTCCTTTTTTTTTTATAATCCTGTACAGGCATGTCGTCTTCATAGAGAAGCAAAAGCATAAATCACTTCTTTAATAGGTTCGTAAATTTGAAGACTATACTCAAAAAATTTATCAATAGGTATAAAGTTGCCTTGGAGAAAAGATATGAAGCAAAAAATGAGCAAGATAATAAATCGTTGCAAATGAACGCTTTTCTAAATACATCCTCATTTTTTGAGAGGCAAGTAGTAGCCAAATATACAAGGGGCATATTCAACAAATTTCAAAATAAGATCCTTGAAATGGCTGCATTAAATATAAAATTAATTGAAAAAGCTAACAACTATACTATATATTCCGTAAAGTCAATTGAAAAAATTGAAGTTGATGAAACAAGCAAGAAGATTATAAAAAAATTATGTCATTTCATACGATAATCATTTGGAGGAGGCCAAATGCTAGTGCCGATCCTTTCAGTTCAGTGGATACTTATGTAGGCATGCCTTATTAGTCCTTCATCAAAGCACAGTATTTCATATTCTAAATAAGTATTTCTTGAAAAGGTGGTGTAAGAACATGAAATATCAATTCGATGATTTTGACTGCAATATTCAATTTTGTAATAAAAGTACCAAAATGTCACAGTATGCACTCACATTATGTAGATTAAGATGTCTTAATTTATTTTTATGAAATTCTATTATATGTCATAAAATTCTATTATAAATGTGATATTCTATTAATTGTAGATATGCTTTGATGAGTTATCGAATGATGAAGCTTGCAATTGTAGCCTTTATATTTGAAAATTTATTTAATTTAGTGATGGATGATCTAATACAATTATTCAGAAGAGCAGTGGATGCCAATTATACAGCTCAGCCAACTACATAATTTTTTATCCAAAATCCTAATCAAATCGCCATGATAGGCTGTCCAAAAGAGAATAGAATTAAGAGTAGAGTCGAGAAGAAGTTAAAAAAGTCAAAGAAAAATATGAAGAAGACTTCTATCGACAAATTTCTGAACAAAATTAAAAAAAGCTTGCAAAAAGATAAAGAAACACTTTCTATCAAGTAGTAGAAGTAGTCCAACAAATAATTGAAAGTACTATACCATCTATCAATCCAGTTTTGGATGAGTTTGATGCTTATGTATGCTGTCAATAATACAAGAGAGAGCATAATTAGTTTAATTTCCCTAGAATCTTATATAATTTTATGATGTCTGCAGAAATTTATAATATCATATATTCGACATATGATTTAATGTGGTAAAATTATGATACGTTATTTTAATATGTTATTTTAGGAATTATGATATATTATTTTAACATGTAATTTTAGAAATTAAGTTATGGCATCCAAGACAAACATAGGAGAAAAAAATGATGAATATATGTAGAAATAGAATTATATATGACATCCCTTCTTAGAAATTATGATACTTTTCAAAAAAAATTATGACATTCCTGCAAAAAAATACTAAACTAAAGTTATTAACCCCTTCTTTCAGGTCTTCCTATAATTCTTTGCCTATATTATGACTCCTAGCATGTCATAATACAGTATGGAGGAAAAAGATAATGAATATATACAAAAATAGTATTATGACACTCTTTCTTAAAAAGTATGATATTTCTTTATAAAAATTATGATATCTCTGAATAAAATGCTAAACTGATGTTATTAACTCCTTCCAAGTCTTTCTTTAATTCTTGCCTATATTATGACTCTCAAGATGTCATCATACAGCATGGAGGTAAAAAAATAATGAATATATATGAAAACAATATTATGATACTTCTTGAAAATTATGATATTTTTTTATAAAAATTATGATACCTCTATAGAAAATACTAAACTAAAATTATTAACCCCTCCTTCCAGTTCTTCTTGTCATCCATTTAGAAATTTATGATATTATGATATCCCTGTATAACATTATGACATCCATTTAGAAATTTATGACATCCAAGCATAGAACATAACATAGAATATTCAAAAAACTGCAAGAATTGAAATAAATAAAGTTACAACATTCTAGTTTGAAAAAATGACACATAGTTACTTTTTTCATTAATGTTGAAGGGGTATCATCCATTGAATTATAAATTTCTGATCCAATTACAAAAGTCAAAAAATTGAAAAGAAAATATTATAATAAATATTTAATTTTTTCATCCTAGTTTTTAAAAACTCTTTTTATCTTCTAATTGAGGCCCTCTTTCAAGATTCTGGCTCCAAGCTGTCACTGGTATTGACAGATATCATCTTGTGCGAAGTCCCAATGATCTAGCTTATCCTTGAGAGCAAGAAAATATATATATTTTAAACAATACAAGCCATAATATAGTAAACCAGCTGGTTGAGAAGAGCATTCAACATTTTCTACCAATATCCCATTTCATCACTTCTTCATTATTACAGAAGATATAGAACATTGGACCGATAATTTTTTGCCACTTCTTGGCACTAGCTTTGTACTTAGCATTGCACTTTATTGAATTTAAGTGCATCAATACTTTCTTTTTCATATAAACTATAATAGGTGCTACTGGGCATAATCTGAGTTGATGATGGTGAAAAGAAAGCTAAACTCTTATTTTTCTTCATCACTAACTTCTTCAAAAATTTGACTTTCAACCATGCCAGCAAGCTCATGAAATAGTAATGGAGAGGTCATACACATCCCTATAGTCATAATAGATGAAATGAGGCACTTATAGTACCTCTCTGGGTGCTCTCTCTAGTTATTTATTAGGATCTCTTGCCCAGTATTGATAATTTGTCAATGCAAAACAAAGCGATTAATAAAATATAACTTGAAATATCATACAATACTGACACCATGATATAAAACATTAAAAAAAAAAGTGGATATCACAATATACAACAAGAATAACAAAAAAAAATAAAGATATACTCAAATTCTTACATCACCAACTGTCATTTGATCAATAGAAGATCGTGAATATGTGACCTTATAACACTGCCTTCATGTTCATTAATATACATGATCTCTCTGTAATGAAAAAGTATAAAGGATATCATAAAACATCTTCAAAGAGAGGTTATCATACATAATAATAATAAAAAAAGACTTACGAGCTAATGCTTTCCTTCAAAAATATTTTAATCAAATTTTCATCCTCTTCAAATTGTAAACGATTATTGTCTTGTTTAGCCTATGATGAAGAAACTGTCTTAGACTTTTTTTGTAGGTGGAACCGTCTTAAATCTAGGATCCAACTTTAGATATGAGGCCTTCTACTATCGAGGTTGTCTTTTCATCCTCTTAATAATTGAAGGGATCAAAGATAATTGTTTGTTCCCCACATCATCTTCCTTCTCTGGGATGTCCTTCCTCTTTTTCTCTGTCCATGGTTCTTCTCCCCATATGACTTCTACCTCCTCCTCTCCATCATCGCCCTCCTCCCCTTTGTTCTCTTCTTTATTTGCAATGCCCCTCTGAGTAATAAATTTAGGAGGTTCTTAGTTATGACAAGTCTTGTCTTAACCTTCTCAAGTTTAGTCCTTATTTGCACATAGGTTTCACAGCATATTTTTGGATCCAGAGATGCTTCTTTTGGATTGATAAGCTACTGCTCCTACGACATAGGAAGAATAGCATCCTCCACCTACAAATAAAAAAAAAATCAAATTAAATTAATAATTATAATGATAAATTATGGAATACAAAAGATTTATGATATCATGGATCATTTTACCAACTCATGGGGCTGCATGTTGTCAATCTGAATGTTCTGGGGCTTCGAGTGGCTGTCATGCCATTTCAACAGTCTAGAAAATTTATTTGGATTAGCTGGAGCTCTCATTATGGTATACTCGAGAAACCACACCTGCATATTAGCATTTTCTATAATAAAATCATGAAAGAATTCTAATTTATTAATTATGATTATTTCTGCATATGAATCATCCTTACCAATAGAGCTGTCGAATAGCCAAACATGGTACGCTGCCTTCTACCCTTGTCACACCTTTTTGTTTGGACTAGCTTTTCGAATCTCAAGCAATCAGTAATCTTTGGGAGACCCAAAAGTGTCATGTCCTTGATTGTAGAAGCCTAGTCAATTGCTCCCAATTGAGATAAATCATTCAAGTAAGGGATGAGATATCTTGGACATGTTTGATTTGACTTTGGCTCTAAAAATATTTCGAGCATATACACAATACAAAGTCTGATAGTGTCCTCGATGTCCTCCTATATCTTTGAGGATTGAAGCTGGACATTCAATTCCCCCAAATCCTTGTGGTGAAGATCCAATTTTAGCCCAAAATTTTGGAATAACCATCCATTTTTAGTTGGGCCTGTGATAGAGATCCCCTTTCCATGGCATGAAAGATCCATGATCAGTGTCACTTCTTCCACACTGAATCTAAGTACTTTATCCCAAAAAGTGAACTTATCACCTCCTTTATAATACCTGATTATATTTGCAAAAAATGATCCTTCGACTATGAATGACTGCATGTCGATAAAGGTACCAAATAGGATCTTCTGTATTATATCTACACTAGTCGAAGACCCGCACGTTGTGCGAGGTAGATAATTATGACCTATATTTATTAATTTTTTAATAATAAATATTTTTTATTTTTATAATATTTTATTTTATTTTATTTATTATATATATTTTATTATTTTATAAAATAATATTTTATTATTTTTCTTCTTCCTTTCCATTCTCGTATCTTCTATGCATTCGTTGGTGCTGCCGCACTCCCCATATCGCTCCATCATGGCTCCTCTTCTTTCTTAGTAAACGTCGATCCCAATCGCACCCCCATCCCCTCTTTTCTTCTCATACTTTCTCTGCATCCGTCGGTGCTGCCTCACCTCCTGCCATCCTACCACTGCTCTCTTTCTCTCTTGATAAATGCTGATCTCGATCACATCCCCTAACGCCTCTGTACCACAGCCTTTGGCACCACCACTAAAGGGGAAGAGAGAAACTCTCTTCTTTTCTTTTCTTTCTTTTTTTTTTTTTATTTCTTCTTTTTTTTATAAAATAATATTTTATTATTATGTTTTCTTCTTTTTTTTTGTTCTCATATCTTCTCTACGCCCGTCGGTGTTGCCCCACCACGACTCTTCTTTTCTCTCGATGAATGCCAATTTCGATTGCACCTCCGCCTCCTTACTTCTTCTCATATCTTCTTCATGCTCGTTAGTGCTGCCCCACCCTCCTGCCATCCCACCATTATTTTTCTTCTCTCTTGGCAAATACCGATCTCGATTACACTCTCGGTGCTCCTATCGGTACCACCACCTCCGATGCTACCACTAAAGAAAGAGAGAGAAACTCTCCCTCTTTTTTTCCCTTTTTTTTTAATTTTTTATCATATAATTCTTATTTTTCTTCCTTAATTTTTTGTCAATACCAATCTTTCCTCGGTTCCTTGCCTGTCAAATATTCAGAACACTATCATTCTTAATTCTTTATATCATCAAAATGAACTAATAGAACACCAAAAAAATAATAATTAAAAAAAATTTAAAAAATATTTAGAAAAGATACTATCAAACTTATCTTTCTTTCAAAGAACAGAAAGACTTAGTTTCGTCGTCCACCCATGGTGCCCTTGCCACCATCCCCCAATTGAGGAAGATAGAAATTCAAAAGAAGAGGTAGGGGAATGAAAAGTGATATACTTCATCATTAGTATCTTGTAAACTTTTAGAGACTATTAAATGCAGAAATTTGACTTTTAAATTAATGAAGTATCATGCTTCGTCTATGGATAATTTATTAGATTTGATCTAATCTGATCTGATGGATCGATTTAAATCTCGAAATATATTTTTTTAAAATAATAAAAATATTTTTTTTAAAAAAATAATTTAGTATATTATTATTTTTAAAATTAAAAAATGATATATCATCTTTTTAAAATAATAATAAATTAATATTTCTAAAAATAATATTACTATTTTTATAGTATTTTATTTTTTAAAAATAATATTTTTAAAAAAACTATTTTCATCTCTTATCCCTTCCATACTTTTATTTTTAAAATATTATTTTTTTTTAATTTTTAAATATCACTTTATTATTATTTAAAAATAATATTTTAAATTATTATTAATAATATAATAATATATATATTATTTTCCTTTCTAAATATTTTTTCTTTTTTTTTTCTTTTTTCCCCTTTCCTTTCCTTCCCTTCTTCCCTCTGCCTCCCCCCCAACCCCCACTCCTGCCATGTGAGACCCAAATCGCGGTCGTCCATGCTGCCCCCACTATAGTACCACTCTACTGTTGTCCGTGCTGGATTCGCCATCCGTATGACCACCAAATCCTCTTCCCTTCTCTCCCCCCGCTCCAGCATCACCAACACCCCTCCCATCCCCTCCCCTCGCTCCGGTGCCACCAACCCTCCTCGCCTCCCTCCCCGGTCTCTAGCACCTCCTGTGCCTCCCACCCCACGCAACTGCCCCCGCACCCTCCGCAGCCCCCCTACTGTAGGGAGAGGAGTTCTCCCCCTCCACCCCCACCGCTTGAGGACTCGGTCATGGCCATCCATATCGCCCCCATCGCGGCACTACTCCACTGTCGCCCATGCCGCACTTGGCTCCGTGCAACCACCAAACCCTCTCATCTCCCCTAGCTCCAACACCACCAACCGCCTCCCCTCCCTTTCCTTCTTTCTTTTCCTATCTTTTTCTGAAAAGAAAGGAGAATTGGAAGAAGATGGAGAGCCCTATAAAGCAGTAGAAGTGCTAAGAGAAGATGCCGCCCAAAATGGCATTACAAAGATAGGAGGCTTAGTGCGGCCAAAATAGTCAGTTCCATGTGACATAACTAAAGAGATGCTGAGATAGCAACACCATAATACTCCTCTATAGAGTATTATTATATATATATGATGAGCATTTGAAAAATCCATCTTTCAAACATTTTGAATATAAACTACTACCTTGTAATAATTCTTAAAGAGTTGTGAGGACTTCACACTTATAAGCTGTGAAATAATTAGAAACCAATTGCAACATAAAAAAAAAAAAAAGAATGTCATATTACGTAAAAAAAAAAAAAAAACTATCTTACTGTTATAATAAATCACTATATTTCCTATCATCCATGGCCTAAATTATGACTCCCAGAATGTCATAATACACCATGGAGAAAAAAGATGATGAATATATGTTGAAATAGAATTATGACACTCCTTAAAAAATATGACACCCTTCACAAAAATTATGATACCTTGGCACTAAATAAAAAATCGAAGGCATTAACCCCTCCTACCAATACTTCCTATCATCCATAGCTTGAATTTATGTTATGGAGAAAAATATGATGAATATATATGGAAAAAAAAATATGACACTCCTTCAAAAAAATTTATGACACCTCGGCACTAAATAAAAAATCGAAGACATTAATCCCTCATACCAATACTTCCTATCATTCGTGGTCTGAATTATGACTCTCATAATATTATAATATGCTATAGAGGAGAAAAGATAATGAATATATGAGGATACAAAATTATGATATTTTTTCTTAAAAATTATGACATCCCTTTATAAATCCCTCCTACTATACTTCCTGTAATCCATGGCCTAAATTAATGTCATAATACACTATGAAGAAAAATAATATGATGAATATATATGGAAATAAAAATATGATATTACTTCACAAAAATTATGACATCCTAGTACTAAACAAAAAATCAAAGGCATTAACCCCTCCTGTGACATCCAGAATAAATCTAAGGCATTATGGCTTAAATCTGTATAGCGATGTCATAATTTTATGAAAGAATGTCATAATTTTATGAAGCAGTGTCATAGTTTTGAGGTAGAATATCATAATTTTGGAAAAGAATGTAATAATCATAGAAAATATATTTTGACATAGAGTGTCATAAGTCTAGAATATCCTATGACTACTAGAAGAATCTAAGGATTCCCATCTTGAAACTGTGCACGGTGTCATAAGTTTGTGCTATAAAATTATAATTTTATGAATTAGTGTCATAAATTTTATAAAAAATGTTATGATATCTCTCTTTAGGCATGAATTTTAAAATATTACATGAACATTATATAATTTTTTTATCTTTTTATGGTTTTTCAATTTGGATGTTGAAGGGGTGTCACCCTCTACCGTGTAAAGAATAAGTACTATGCTCTCTTTCATCATTTGCACTTCCTCCTTACGTTGCCATTATGTCCACTGCCTCCATCTAGACACGAAAACCTTAAAATCCATTGGAGAAAAAAAATCGGGAACCCTAAATTTTCATTTTGATTATTTGCTTGGGTATGGAAAAGTCCAGTTGACTATTAAGATAATCGCTACCAACTGTTGAAATGGAAACGTGGACAACTGGTGAGATTGAAGGATTATAAAAATAATAGAGTACCTCTTTAGGATAGAGTGGAATAACTAAAGAAGATTTTTTTTTTGATTTGCAGCTGAATATATTTTCAGCTTTGACTGCTCTTTTCTTTGCAAAGAGATGAGGACGAAAATGATATTACACTAATTTGAAGAGACGTGTAGATGCAGTTTGAAATGGATTTTAAAAACTATTATATCAGCATTTAATATAGATCATGTTCCATCCTATTGTTTTAGTTTAGATCCGGATGGATCAATAAAAAAAAGATGGTGTGGGCTAGCTTGGATTTTCTGCACCGCATGAGGTGTATAGAGAATTTTCAATTTTTCTTTTGCCTGGACCAGTCCTACGGACATCTTTTTGGTCTGGGCTCGGTGGGCCGGAAGGGCCGTCAGGCCCATGATCATCTCTGGTTGCGAGTTACCTCCCCTTGCCTACCTGGTTCCCTCCACTTGGTTTCCGTCGCCTTGACTCGACTCCGGTCTCGGGGAATTCCAGCTGCATCGCTTCCGCTTCCATGGAGAGCGGAGGGATCGAAGGCAAAGACGAAGCGATCTCTTCCTCCTCTCCTCCTACTCCTCCATCGATCACGCTGGAGGAATGGCGGGGCTCGTCCTCCGCAAAGCTCTATCGAACCGCCGTCATCACCGCTGACCCCTCCTCTCTCGCCCTCGAAAGGTTTCAACTTTAAAAGTCTCCAATCCCTCCTTCTACTCGATCATCTCCTGCTGATATTATCCGCTCTTCCTTTTTCTCTAATCCGAGAGAGAGTCTTTGTTTCAGATCCGGAAGTCGATGGCACCAACTCTTTAGGAAGATTCTTGAGGCCTTTGTACCGGAGGCAAGAACTAGATACCCTGTTCCCTCTCAAAGTTTGCTCCTTTATTTTTTTTCTTTCTCTTTGTGACTGCTTTTCTTTTGAAATTGAAGGAAATTTGGGTCCGGATTGATCTTTTTCTCCTATGTTTTTCCAAATGGTGCTTATATCGACGCCTAGGGCAGAGTCGCCTTTAAATTTGATAACCTTTTCAGTTCATGCTGGTATTTACGTTGTCCTGTGATCGCTGATCTTTAAGTATATGATGCAATATGGCGTTTCATGCCATTGGTGGTTAACTACTGTATTTTTTCGGTAGTGGGATTTGATTTGATTTCCTTAAGAATTAGAAATAAAGGTGAATAAAAAGAAAAAAAAAATTGCTGGAGTTTGGAACGTAAGAAAACCTATCAGAACTTGACACAATGATGTCAATTTAGGGAGAGAAAAGAACTTCAGATGATTAGGTTAGAATGGCACTGGCCGGTAGAATTTTGTGACTCACTTTGTGGAGCAAGGTTGTAACTTTTATTATGACAGGGTTTCCCAGGCAGTGTGACTCCGGATTATGTTCCCTTCCAAATGTGGGATACCTTGCAGGTAGGTTTGGATGCTTGGTTAGTTATTCAGCATGATGACCATGCATTTTGCAGTAAGCCATTATTATTATTATTTTTAATTCTTTTTTTGCTTCAGGGGCTCTCAACTTACATACGTTGCATGCTCTCTACTCAAGTAAGATTACACCCCATTTTTTTGCTCCTTGATTGCTTGAGAAAGCATGTTGTTCTAGCTTCTTGTATGTTTTGATTTTGGTTTTCTGAACTGGTGTTAGGCTCTCTTGGGTGCTATAGGAGTTGGTGAAAAATCTGCCACTGTCATTGGTGCAACTTTTCAGGTATAGTGTCTTCATTCAGGTGATAATGGCTTTATTTTTTGACATTCTTGGAATTCAACTTTCATTTCTGGAATTTGACTTTCAGTTCTGAAGCTTCTATCTTGAACAATATTTTTCAATATGAAGTTGTAGGTGGAGAAGTGCTGAAGTTATATGTCACTCCAAGTACTTGATAATACTACTGCATATTCCTTGTGCTACACCATAAATTTGCACCTGCAAGGTTAGCTTCATGGGGAAAATGAGAACAAAGTTAGATCATGTGATTGTTTAGTCGAAAACTTCACCGGGACTTGTAAAATGTTTAATCAATAACTTAAATACTCTTGGTTGTATCTTGCACCAAAATAGTAGACCAGTCTTGTAGCTGTTGACCTGTCGATGACATATGCAAATTTACAAATATGGCTCCAAGCTAAAAGAAAGTCAAAAAAATGAAAAAGGAAGACTTTTGGACTATGAATATAAAAGTGGGGAAGAACCTTTTGATCAAAGAGCAAGTGCTAGCAGACCTAAAATTTTAGTTGGGGAATTAAAGGCCGGTCCTTCTTGTGCCCAATGTCTTGGCAAGTAGTGCTGGTAGAGGGAGCATAGTTTAGCTATGATTTAAGTCAAGGTATTTTAGGATTTCATCTTTTTTGCTGTCATTTTTACAGTTGTTTTAGTGTAATTTCTGCTTAGAAGTCTTTAGAAGTAGTTTATGGACATTGCCAGTTAATAAGTCAGCCTTCTTTAAGACGTCTGCTACAGGTGTGTAATTGGTTGACTTGAATCCCTGAAACCTCTTTCTTTTGGAAGGGGGTGATGGTGAATGGCTTTATCAGGTCAGTGGCCATGATGCTTCAAATTTGTTGCAGTGATGCAAAGTCTGAACAGAAGATAAGTTTGGAAGTTGAGGCTATCGTAGGGACAATCTTAAACAGTCTTCAACTAAAATTAGGCATCTTTATCGATTTCTAGGAGACCTTTTTAGAGCATGTCCACAATGCGTGGGTTTCAGCTTTTGACCCCCTTGGCTTATACATGAAATTAACAGACCTATTCTGGATTCAAACAGCAGAGTTCTGTTACCTTTATGAGTATAGATATAGATATATCAGTTTTCTGGTTTCTCTACTCACTTCTTTTGCAAAATATGTCAAATATTGTGTTTGAGAATAATACTAATACAACTGTATATGCTTGTCTATTTATTTTTTGCTAACAATTAATCATTAAATGGAAGAATTTGACAGTGGTTTTTGAGGGATTTGACTGGAATGCTTGGAGGTATCTTATTTACTTTTTACCAGGTATTCAAGTTATATTTACCTTCAGATCTTGAATCAAACTTGGTAGTTTTTCGGTAATTCTCCTTTGATCTTTTCTGTTACAGTAACTGTGCTTGATGTAACTACTGAGACAATATTGTCTTTTCCATTACTTTGTAGCATTTAATGCAAGTTATTTGTTTGTATGACTTCCCCCCAGGGTTCTAATCTGGACAGCAATGCCAGGATGTGGCGTTTAGTTGCAGATTTTATGAATGATCTTGGTAATGTTTTGGTTACTTGTTTTGGTTTAGCATCCTACTTTGAAGATAAACTATTTTAGTAAAGCACATTCAATCATTTACATTCTACAGTGGACAAATGTAAACTTTAGTTTGGGTTTACTTAATGCCTACAAGCATATGGCACCAAGTGGCAATTTTATATGGGGTACATGAGTCGGCCATTATATGTTCCTTTAGGGTTTGATGGATCTTCTAATGGGTTTTGTCTTGCAATTTGTTGACAATCAAATTTTAGAAGATGCATTGGATGCTTAGAATTGCAGACTTAAATGGACATTTGGCCCAAAGTATTTTAGATTCTTGGCCTCCTGAAACAGAATAGAGCATCAAAATATTTTTGGTTTTCTTGGATGGTTTTGGTTTGGTTTTGTGCGATAGACATTGGTTTAATCTGGATTTGCTTAGATTTCCCTGAAAACTTTAAAATGAAACAGTTTCTGTGAACAATAATAGTTATGAATTAGCCATGATATATAGTGAGAAAAAAGCCTCCAACTTTCAAGAGCAAGTGCATAAGTTCAGGTATTGAAAGCAACTATTTCATCATTTCCAGAACATCCCTTCCAACATCCCTGTTGATGGGTAAACTTACTGGGCAGTGGCCCTCTTAATCATCATTTTTTTGGGGGTGGGGGTGGGGTTGGTGGTGGGTGTTTTCTAGGGAAGGGATGTCTGGATATCTATGCATTTCAATGTGTTCACAATTACACTATGAAACTTAATACTAAAATAAAACTTCATATTATACTTTGTAAAATGATCAATCATGCATTTACTGGGAAAAAACAAAAGCTTAAGTTTTCCTATGCTATTTTCCATTTTTCGATAGTTACCATGTTCTTCTAAAATGTATTATTTATCTTTTTTTACTTTAAATGTCGGTAATTCCCCCTTCTTTGCTATCTAAAACCATGAGACTGTAAAGCAAATGCCAAAATGTCATGTGGCTATGCCATAATGTGTCTCAGAAATTAAATTTTACACAGTAGCAGCATAAAATACGATGACTTACAGGTTGGTCATCATGGACTGTAGTAGTTGTCCCTGTCCTTCAGCATCAGTCTGTTTATGTGAGACATACTGGCACACATAATTATTATATGCAGGTATTGCTGATATGCCAATTAGTGGTAAACATTTTCAGAAACCTCTTGGGAGGACATTTATACAGTTGAGCACAATTTTGGTTTTTGTAATGAGGAAACCAAAACCATCTTCGATGTCAGTGTGTACAGGGTATAATCTAGGCATTTATGCTGATTAGTCAATCACAATGTCATGCCAGTCGACTACCTTTTTGATCAATTGTCGGGATTTAGAAGTTTGTGGGCTTCTGAAAGTTTCAAGTATTCCTTTCTAACAGTGTCACATTGTATTTATTTACTTATTCATTTATTGCAGCACTCTACACTAGTAGCGTATCTAGGTCCCCCACTATTTCTTTGTTGAATTTTGATTGTTTTTATTGTGGTTGCAGGAATGCTGATGGATCTTGTATCTCCTTTGTTTCCTTCAGCATTTGTTGCAATACTTTGCTTAGGAAGTTTGTCAAGAGCATTCAGTAAGTACAGTGTCACCATACATAATGTACATCATGTTGGCACTAAATAGTCAATTAAGAATTCTTATTGTGTGTTAGCTGTTTTGAGCTATGACATTGTGGAGGAACTTGATACATTAGCGTGCTCTATTATTACCATGGTGAACCTTTTGTATTAAATATGACAAGAAAATTATGGAGGGAATATTGCATGAGCACAGCTGACATCTGCTGTAACTATGCATCCTTCAAAAGAATTTCTGGAGTTACTTTTCTCTTTTTTTTTCTTCACTAGTGCTTAATTGAGAATGCAGTCTGTTGTTTGGACCAAATTACAACAAATCCTGAGCTTGTGCTCCCTTTGTTCTCTTTGGAACTGGAATGTAATCATTAAGAACTTTGTCCTGACTGTCATGCTAACAACTAATTGCATTGAGAAAATGCTTTAATTTAAAGCAACACTTGAAGTTTCTTTTATAATTGTAGATAGATATATGTTAGATATTTTCTTTTTATGAGGAGAAACAATCCTGCATTGGATCTTTTCAGTCAACATGTCAATTATTTTAGCTGAGCCTGATGTCTTACAGTTCACTTTCACTGTAATAGAAGCTTACTGTTTTGCCTATGTACTTGAAAAGACATACCTCTATATGTTTTTATTTGCTGTTTTATGTTATCTAGTGAAGGTAAAATAAGCATGGTTTTATGAACATTTGTCTTCTTTTTTTTTAAGCTTTCTTGGATTTAAGATATCTGATGTGACATGATTTTTTCTAATGGATCCAATTTCTTATTATGTTCCTGATCAGCTGGTGTTGCAAGTGGTGCAACTAGAGCAGCTTTGACTCAGCATTTTGCACTTGAGAATAATGCAGCAGATATCTCTGCTAAGGTGCAAAAGCTTTTATATCATTTTCTGGTGAATCATGCGATAGCTTAGTTGCTTGTGCATATATGTCTATGTACAATTTTGTAATTTTGACAGGAGGGTAGTCAAGAAACAATGGCAACTATGACTGGGATGGCACTGGGAATGCTTCTAGCTCATGTTACAAGAGGACATCCTATTGCAGTGTGGGTTTCATTTCTCTCTCTCACAATGTTTCATATGTATGGTGAGTACAGCTTCTGTAATGCTCGTTCCTCAAAGTTGTTTACAATTCAATTCATGATCTACATAACAAAGTTACTAACCTTTTCAGGGATTTACTGCTGCAAGTTTCCCCCAAACCTAATAGTTTTATATCTACACTCTAGTTTTGTCTCTGTGAATGTCATTGTTTGACCTAAGTAGAGGAGCAAAGGAAGCTTTTAGGCTGGTTGAAAGTATTTCTCTCTGTTAATTGTATAAGCTAAATCCTGTTCTTATGTATTTAAATATTAGGATATAAATTCGATGTGGTAAGGGGAATACATGGTATGAATGCATGGTAGTTCAATCTTATATAGAGGGAATCAATCCAGTCATAATTGTTGTTTCTTTTCTCAATGACTATCTGCTAAAACCTTCACTTTCACTTTTTTCTGTAGTTGCAGCCTAACACATGCTTATGTTGACTATGAATTGTTGTACAATCTTCAACTTAGCTATGCCATAAAAAACATATGTTCACAAGAATATGAAACATATCCTAGTTTTTATTGTCACAGTCTATGGCCACTCCTATGTAGCTCAGATTTTTAGGCAGGTTTGATTACATGTTGACAAGACATGTCTAATGTTTTGGTGTGAATTTGACAGCCAAACTAAGGATATGCTCATTGTTTGGTTGTGAATTTGACTGACAAGACATGTCTAAGGTTTGATTACATGTTGATAAGTCATGTCTAATGTTTTGGTATTATGCTCAGCGCAGACATTATGTAAGATTATTTTGCGAGAATTGGATGTTCATCGTTCCATGTACTTATCATGGTTGGCTTGCAACCACCATTATTTCATGACCCTTCATACTAATTGATGCATTTCTGAGGATATGGTAGTTCAACTTACATCTTGTTGTTGTTTTCTCCCAGCAAATTACAAGGCTGTGCGATGTCTTTCACTGAATACTTTAAATAATGAGAGAAGCTCCATACTGTTGCAATATTTCATGCAGAATGGCAAAGGTGATGATCAATTTTTTTTTGTTCTATATTTGTTTGGAAGACTCGTACTATCAGTTTTGTGTGGATAAAGCATATCGATGAATTAATTGGTGCCTACATTAATCCATTGAAACTAGGGGTGTAAATGGATCGGGTCGGACCGGGTCATGAGTGACCCCGATCCCAATTCGATCCGGTTCCTTGATCGGGTCCTAATGCTGGACTCAGATCCAACCCAATTGAAAATCGGGTCGGATCGAATCGGGTTCATGATAAAAAAGTTTGCTCCATTGGATCATTTGGGTCGGATTGGGTCTATATATAATCCGATCCCAATCTAAAAATTTTAGATCCGTTTCGAATCCAAATTTTGGTCGGGCCCAGTTTGTATAATAAATTAACATATGCAAAGTTTATAATAAAAAAAAATAAACATTACTTTATCTTGGCTCTTAATTTATAAACAGTTTCTCAAAATCTTATAGTCAAATTGAGTTAAACTTTTAAAAAATAATAATGTTATAAGAGCATTTGGAATTCCAATCTTACTCTATTTACTTTATAGTTTATATGTTGGATTTAATACTGAATTTGGATTGGGTCGGGTCCAAATTCAGTAAACCTAGACCCGACTCAGAATATTGAACGGATCCAATTTTAGAACCCGACCCGGCTCTGTGGGTCCTTTAAAATGGGTCAGATCGGGTCTAAGTGGGTCGGGGTGGATTGGAACATGGGTCAACCCGACCCATTTGTAGCCTTAATTGAAACCATTCAGTTGACAAGCTTCTGCACTGGGTAAACAATTTTCAGCTTGCAGTCAACCTTAGAAAGAAAAGATGAAAAAAATAAATCACTAAAATATTGTTATGACCCCTAACTTTCAAACTTTGTGCTTGATCTTTCTGCATTATCATGATCTCATTGACTCTTGTGTTGTGGCTTGGAGTATCCAATTCTATCCCTCTTAAACCTGGGCAACCTGTGCTTCCCTTCAGGACCCTGCTGTGAATAAAGTACCTTGATAGGTGTTTATCTTTTTCCAGTTCTCTCACCACAAGAGGTTTCAAGAAGGGAGCATGTTTTCCCTATTTGGGCTAGCTGGCATAGTTCAAGTAGCGCTGAATCACTGCACCGACGTGTATTTGTAGCCGTCAAAGCTTCCTCCTTGAAGCACTCTGATATGTAAGTTCTTAACTTCCACTGTTAAGACTCAAGTGCCATTCTTCTTTCTTGGCTTTTCACCACAAGATCTGAAGATACAATTGGGATTGTGACAAGTATCCATCTGCAAAAGAATCTCATTTAATTGTATCATCATGACAACTAAACTCGAAGTCGATGTTTGACAGGATGGAGCTTTCAAGATCTGCAAGCACCCACTATAAGAGAGGTTTCACTTAATCTCTCTTTAGTGATTGAAAATTTTATGTCGGCCTGTGTTTGGTTTGCTAACTTGGTTATTGCTTATGTCAGCTAAATATCTATTGCTGGAGAGAAAAGGAGTCATACATGTCATCAACCATAAGGAGGCAACACCTGCTGATATTTTGCAGTCTTATATTCATGCTCTTGTCTTAGCAAATCTCGTGGACAAAACCCAGTCTTTGCACGCCGAAAGCCGCATATGGATGGATGGACATTACCCTGTTTTCATTGCAAAGGTGCTCTTCAATGCTTGATGTTCTTATGATTAATTAGTTACTTGGTCCTGTAAAATCTTAGCATTCATGGAAGTGAGTGAAGCATGCATTCCCATTTGATTATAAGGAACACGAAAGCTCAAAATCCAAGGGGACAACTCTGTACCAAAAATAGAAATCAGAAAGGAAAAAACAGGGCAACCTGATATTCTTTGGGCATCTTGAGGGTGTTGTGGCTCAAATCCACTTGCCTTTGGTAATAATTCCATTGCAATGGAAGAAGTAAGAACACTCGAATATAGTGAAAATCAAAATAATATCTGGTTGTGTTTGATGTCCCCTTTTTTATGTGGGATCAGTGCTTATAGATTGTTTTGCCTTGTTACAGCTAAAGTCTGCAGGATGGGCAACCGAACGGCTTCTGTCACCGTCAATTGTTTGGAGGGCAGACTGGATTTGCAGTCCCTCAGATGAGAAGATCAACTAGGTAACATAAAAGACCAATTCCTACAGTATACACAGCATTGTGGGTGGTTAGGTGTATGAGTTCATCTCTATTCTTATTGGCAATATCA
>QRFJ01000080.1:1704216-1871716 GCA_006176705.1 Cocos nucifera | reverse complement strand
ACTCTCCAATCCACATCGAGAAATCTCCCCTCCTGACAATCTCCTCCTCTCTACATCTGGAAACCTCTCCCTCTTAGCAACCTCATCTCCATTTTAAAATACCATGGCTTCAAAAAAAGGGTGGAGGTATTTTGAAAGAAAAAAATGCTCGAGTAAAAAAAGAGAAATGACCATCTAGGTATGAAGATGATTTATTTTTAAATAATGAGTGTAGCCAAAATTTTATATCAAATTTTTCTCAAAGAAATGTTGTAGGGGGAAGGATTGTCGATTTAAATAATCTTAGTGATTTTTTAATTAGATTTTTATTTGAAAGGATAGATTAGCTTCCTATGATTACACTAAATAAGCTAACATATCCTACTCTAGCTAAATATTTTTATAGTAATTTTAGTTTTAATAGTTTTGCTCATTTTATTTTATCATTTATGAAAGAAAAAATTATCAAGTTTAATTATAGTATTCTTGGTCAAATTTTGAAGATTTCATTAGTCGGTGATAGATATTTCAATAATTCTTGTTGGAGTCATAGAGATTTAGATTATGAGCTGTATTAGAACTATTTTTAAGAATAATAATTTAATTCGAACTGCTAAACCTAGTGTATATTTATTATCACTAAAAAATAGACTAATTCATCAAATTTTTATGTTTAATTTTCTACCTAGAGGTCATAAAAATAGTGTATCATACATGGACATTTATCTGCTCAAAATTATTCTTTTGGGTGATAGACTTAATTTGCCATATATAATGATAAATTATATGAATGAATCTTTTCAAAGTTTCAAAACTTGTTTGTCCTATGGAGCTGTTATGACTGCTATCTTTGAGGCCTTTGATGTCCTTATCACTGATGATGATAAAGTTATTAAGCTCAGACCCATTGACATCTACAATCAGATATCATTAAGGTGTATGGGTTATATATTCAACGTATATCTAATGTATCTAAAGAAGAAAGTAATTAAAAAATGAGAAGGTCAATCTACTGGGAGATAGTCTAATCAATAGTCTTCTGATTTGCATGCATTTTCTGCTTGAGTAGATGCACTAGAGATTACCGTTAGGGAGAGATCTACACATATGGATACGTGACTAGATAAGGGATTTGCATGCATGGATACACAACTGAGATTTTTACGATTCTATCAGTTCATACAGCATTATTATCATTAGTTCCCTCTACCTCCATAGGCCTAACAGTGGATGATTAGGCTTCAGCTTTTGATTGTAGTATTTGAAGCTTTATGGCATCATGCATCATCTTTTTTGTCTTTTTTAGAATGATGTAATTTGGTTTGTTGTGAGCATGTTTTTTCTTTTTTTTTTTGGGTCGAATGAAATAATGTATTTTGGCTACTTTTATGTTGAACTTGAGATTTTGTATAAACTATTATATTTCAATTAATATTAGTTGATGGCTTCTTTACTTTAAGTGGCATTATTTTTGGCACTTGTATACGAATATTGATATATTTTTAGGGTTCAAGGTTAATGGTTTACAATTTACGAATTTAAGATTTAGTATTCTTAGGGTTTAAATATTTTAGGTTTATACATTTAGGTGTTGTCTAGTATTGTTGCCCAACTATGCAACCCAAGAAGAGGGAGGTGAATTAGATTTTTTTTTCTAAATTTAAACTTAAAAATAGAATTGTAATGTGTGCTTTTGAAGTTTTGAGTAAAGTGAGGTGAGTTAAATAAGTAAGATACAAGAGCCTAATTTAATGAAAAAAATAAGCACAATAGAGCAAGTGAAGAGGAAGAAAAGAGAACAATATAAACAAAATGATTTATAGTGGTTCGGTGTCAACCTTGCACCTACATTCACTTTTTAGACTCCTACTTGAGAATTCTAATCCACTAATATATTCAAACGAATACAACGTCGGATCCTCCAACCCTAACTATCCTAAGCTAGAAAACTTATTTTTCGAGTATAAGCCAATCTAAAAATAATCTAATTTAAAGTTCAAATCAACCTTCTTAAGCTTTGAAAATTTCTAAAAGCTTGAGTCCTAAATTAGTAAAATAGAGTAAAAAAAATATACACGTTCAGCACACTTAGCTCCTTAATGAGCATAATCAAGCTTTAAGAAATCTTTACATAAACTGAAGGAAGCTTTTAAGTATTCTCTCAAAAAGATTGAAGACTTGAATGCACGTTGGAGAAGTGGTTAAAATTGAAATCAATGCTTCTCTTGCCTAGGGTTGAGTTTTCTTTGAGCTAAATTTTTTTTCCTTTTTGAATGCTTTTAAAGCCTCATGCAATGCTCGAAGATGAATAGTAGCCATTGGAAATCATTTGAAGAATATTAAATGCGCCAAATGGAGAAGAAAAATTATCGTTGCAGAAATTCTGTTGCAGGGGGCATCCCTTAGGTCGTCCCTTTCGTCACAGGCGAGAAAAACACCATTCTATGGTTTTGTGTAGTTTCTTCAGGAGGTGCCCCATGGGTCGCCCCTTTTACAATAGGCAAGAAAGTGTGCGTTCTGCATCTTATGCATAGAACCTATAGGAGGCGCCCCATAGGTCGCCCTTTTTTTCATGGGGCATCCTATAGATCGCTCCATTTTGCATGTTAGTTCAGAATTAGCGTGCCAGTTCTCAAAGAAAAAAGGTCGACCTAAGGGTCGCCCTCTTTTATATAAAATGCTATATTTTTACTTTTAAGCTTTCAAATAATTTGGAACCATCTCCAAATGAATCGACATCATCTTGAAAATTCTTGAGGCTTTCAAAAAGCTTCAATTTTTGCTCCAACTCAAGTAAATTTTAAATTGACCATCTTTAACCAAGTTTTTACAATATAAATTTTTTTGAAAATTCTTAAATAACTTTTAAAAACATCTCCAAGAATATAAATCATTAGTATCCCTCTCAATTATTTTATGTTCATCAAAATCATTCCTAGGGACAATAATCTCTTCTTTTTTTATGATAATAAAATAATTAAGTATAAGCAAAAAAAAGTGAATTTGATATTGAATCGAGAGATGTTATTTTAAATTAAGTAGCTCAAAAATAGATATATGCAAGTGATGAGTTCAAATGCACTTAATTTAGATTATTATTTTATATGTATTGCATTTTTCATGAAAATTCAGCAATTTTTGACATATAGGATGCAGAAAAGAAAACATGCTCTCAACAGAATCATAGCAAAGATTTTAAAAACCATGGGAATGGGTTGTCCTAACAATTTGCTTATTATTTTTGTTGGTGCAGAAACTGGTCGTCGCCGGAGTCCGCTAGAGTTGAGACTAATGAGGTCACCGTCGGAGACCTGCAAAATAAAGTTCCATCTGGAGCCGGTGGGGGTGGCTTCGATAGGACCCTCCGATGCTCAAGTCAGCTCTGGCCAACAGGAATGGAGTGCTCGGAAATGAGTTTCGAAGCTTAGAGAAGAAGGGGAGAGCTTAAAGATCAGAGAGATTAGAGATTAGAGTTAGCGTATCTGGAGGGTCCTTTATAGGCGGAGCTTAGTTGATGGTGACGATCATACCGCCCGATAGAGAGTCGTTGGGGCCATGCGGAATTCGATATGAAGAGAAAGGCATCGTCTGGTGGATCGTGAGAGCCATACTGACAGATCGTGGGCTGCATGGAGTTCGGTACGGAGAGGGAGGCGTCGTCCGATGGATAGTGAGAGCCATACTGGCAGGTCGTGGGCTGCATGAAGTTCGGTACGGAGAGGAAGGTATCGTTCGATGGATAGTGAGAGCCATACTGACAGGTTGTGGGCCACATGGGGCTGGTTACGGAGAAGGTGGTGTCGCTAGTTGTGATGGCCATATCGTTCGATCTTGTTGCCTGCTGCAGGCTGATGGCGACAGTTCGTCCGGAGGAGTTCGGACTTGTAGGAGAGTTCGACTGAAGGGAAAGCTCGGGAGGAGCTCGATCGTAGAGGAGTTTGGATGGCCGAACGGGTGTTTGGAAGGAGTCCGGCTCTTGAAGAAGCTCGATCGAAGAGGAACTAGGAGGGAGTTCGGCTCTCGTAGGCGCCTGACCAGCTGAGGCTCGACCGCTGTGGAGTTCGATCGAGGGACGACCGTCGTGGAGTTCGACCGAGGGACGACTGCCAAGAAGTTCGACCGCTGGAAATCGAAGGAGCTCGGCCGACTGAAGGGACGGCCGCTTGAGGAGTTCGGACGCTGGACGATTCTGTTAAAGCCTGGCCGCTTGGAGTCCAAGGAGCTCGGTCGGCTGAAGGGACGGCCGCTTGAGGAGTTCGGAGGAGTACGGATGCTAGGAGTTCGAGGAGCTCGGCCGCCAAGTAGTTCGGCCGACTTTAGGACTTCGGCTAAGACTCGTCCATTGAAGCTCTTCCACGGCTACTGATTGCTTTAGGCAGGGCATCGGACTAGACTCCAGCAGGAATGGGGTTTATCCCCAACAGTAGCCCCCCCACTCCTGAGTTCGAAACTCGAAGGAAGGGAGTGCAGAAAAGGCGACTGCCGAAGTCTTCTTTTGGGCTCCATGCTGGTTCAGCCTGAAGCTCGGGGGATCTCATCCCCTGCAGCTGAGCTTGGCTTAGTCGACTGAAAGAGACCTCATCTCTGGCCGAGGCTATCCTGGCGACTCGGAAGGGATCTTCTCTGGTCGAGGTTGAAGTTGAAGCTCTCCAGCTGAGGTTGGCCCGGTCCCTTGTGATCGGGGTTGATGCGGGCGCATGGGGGAGATCTTATCTTTTGCTGTCGAAGTCGTCCGCGATCGCTCGGAAGGTCGAGGTTAATGGAGATCCTATTTTCTGTAGACTTCGGAGCTCGGACCTGAACTTCACTCGCATTAGGATGAGGTTCTCCTCCTTTTCCTAACGGGCTGTGGGGGCACATTCGGACCGTCGTCCATCTCCCCCCATCTTGTCTAGGGTGAACGAGGTCTTCGACTTTACTCGCATTAGGATGAGGTTCTCCTCCTATTTCGATCGGACTGTGGGGGCACATACGGACCGTCGTCCGTGCCTCTCCCTCCTTCTCATCCTTTGTGAACGAGGCCTTCGGCTTTGCTCACGTCAGGATGAGGTTCTCCTCCTGTTCCAAATGGGCTGTGGGGGCACATACGGACCGTCGCCTGTGCCTCTCACTCCATCTCGTCTAAGATGGATGAGGCCTTTGGCTTTGCTCACATTGGGACGAGATTCTCCTCCTATTCCGAATGGGCTATGGGGGCACATACGGACCATCGCTCGCGCCTCTCCCTCCATCTCGTCTAAGGTGGACGAGGCCTTCGGGCTTTTGCTCACATTAGGACGAGGTTTCTCCTCCTATTCCGAATGGGCTGTGGGGCACATACGGACCATCGTCCGCGTCTCTCCCCCCTTTCTCGTCCTTTGTGAACGAGGCCTTCGACTTTGCTCGCATCAGGACGAGGTTCTCCTTCTATTTCGAACGGGCTGTGGGGGCACATACGGACTGTCGCCCGCGCCTCTCTCTCCATCTCGTCTAAGATGGATGAGGCCTTCGGCTTTGCTCATGTTGGGACGAGGTTCTCCTCCTGTTTCCGAACGGGCTGTGGGGGCACATACGGACCATCGCTCGTGCCTCTCCCCCCATCTCGTCTAAGGTGGATGAGGCCTTCGGCTTTGCTCACGTTGGGACGAGGTTCACCTCCTGTTCCCAACGGGCGCTGGGGGCACATTCGGACCATCGCCCGTGCTTCTCCCCCCTTCTCGTCTAAGGTGGACGGGGCCTTCAACTTTGCTCATGTTGGGATGAGGTTCTTCTCCTGTTCCCAATGGGCTACTTTCACCCACTCTTTTCTTACCTCCACGTAATCCTTACACCAGAAAACAACAATGCTGAGCGAAGAAGTTTTATTAAAGAAAGTCTACTGGTAATACACCCTCAAGTTTTCTGAGTTCTAAGGTCGGGGAAGTACTACTCCTCCGAGCTCCTTCAGGCGGTAGGTCCCAGGCTGGATGATTTCCACCACTTCGTACGGACCCTCCCAGTTTGGGGCGAGCTTCCCTTGATTCTGAGGCTGGAAGACGGCGGCTCGCCGAAGTACTAGGTCCCCCACTCTGAACGCCTTACCCCTAACTCTGGAGTTGTAGTACTGGGCTACTTTCCGTCTGTAGGCTACCATCTAGATACGAGCCTCCTCCCTCTTTTCTTCCAGTAAGTCGAGGTTAACTCTGAGGTCCTGGGGGTTGAGCTGCTCGTCAAAGCCATCGATCTGTGTGGATGGAAGCCGAAGTTCAATCGGGATAACTGCTTCCATGCCGAAGGCCAAGGCAAAGGGTGTCTCTCCGGTCGGCGTCCTTTGAGTAGTTCGGTATGCCCAGAGGATGTGGTAGAGTTCATCCGCTCAGGCTCCCTTAGCCCTGTTGAGCCTTGTCTTGATGCCCCACAGCAGGGTCCGGTTGGTCACCTCAGCCTCCCCATTGGCCTGCGGATGAGCCACCGATGTGAAACGGTGGGAGATGTTCAGCCCTTCACAGAATTCGACGAACCTTGCACCAGCGAACTGCCGCCCATTGTCGATTATAAGGGTTCGGGGTAGGCCGAACCGATAGATTAGTGACTTCCAGATGAAGTCCTGCACCTTGGTCTCAGTGATCTTCGCTAGTGGTTCGGCTTCGACCCACTTGGTGAAATAATCAATAGCGACCAGGAGGAACTTTCGTTACCCGAATGCTGTTGGGAAGGGGCCGAGTATGTCCATTCCCCACTGTGCAAATGGCCAAGGTGCGCTGAGCGGAGTAAGCTCGAATGCCGACTACCTTTGCACGCTGGCATTCTTCTGGCAGTGGTCGCACTTCTTTACATATTCCACAGAATCGTGAAACAAGGTTGGTCAGTAGTACCCCTGCCGGAGTAGTTTTTGTGACAGAGACCTGGCTCCTACGTGGCTTCCGCAAAGTCCTTCGTGCACATCCCACAGAGCGAGGTTGGCCTCCGAAGGTCGGAGACATCTCAGCAATGGGAGAGAGTATGACCTCTTGTACAATTTATCTTCATATAAAATGTAGCGGGAGGCCTGGTTCCTGAGCTTCCAAGCTTCTTTCCGATCGTGAGGAAGAACCCCCTCTTTAAGGTAGGCGACCAACGGGTCGATCCAGTTGGGCTCGGATTCCACCTGCAGGACGACCTGCGGTTCATCCGTGGCTGGGCATTTCAAAATTTCCAAAAATACTTCCTTAGGTAGTTCGACCGGGGCTGAAGTGGCCAGCTTGGAGAGGAGATCGGCTCTCGCATTTTTCATCCTCGGAATATGCTGGATGTCGAAACTATCGAAGATCGGGGCCAAACCCCGCACTTTCCTGAGGTACCTTACCATGCCTTCCTCCTGTGCCTCGTAGCTGCCATCGACTTAACCGACCATCAGTTGAAAATCGCTGTAGACTTGAAGCCGATCACCTTTCAATTCCCTCGCTATCTTTAACCCGATGATCAGCACTTCATATTCGGCTTCATTGTTAGTCGCGGAGAATTCGAAGCGCAGCACGTACTCGACGATGACTCCCTCAAGGCTGACCAAGATCAGGCCTGCGTCGGCTCCAGCAGAGTTGGACGAACCATCCACGTGCAGGGCCCAAAAGCCTTCGGGGAGGTTCGGCCGCGATGGCCCAGGTTCGTCTAGGCTTGGTCTTGCTTCGATGTTGGTCTCGCTCTATCTAAGCTCGGCTTCGATCGGAATGGTACATTCCACCATGAAATCTGCTAATATCTGTGCCTTGACCGACGGCCTGGGTCGGTAGTTGATGTCGAACTCCAAGAGCTCGATTGCCCATTTCACGATCCTTCCGGAGGCATCCATCCGATGAAGGATAGCTTTTATTGGTTGGTCCGTAAGGACCATTATGGTGTGCCCCTGGAAGTAAGGTCGGAGCCTCCTGGCAGCAATTAGAAGGGAGTAAGTTAGTTTTTCTAATCTAGAGTACCTGGTCTCTGCATCCCTTAGGACCCGGCTCATATAGTAGATCGATCGTTGCATCCTTGCTTCTTCCTTGACCAGGACTGCCGCCAGGGCCACCGGGGAGATGGCCAGATACAGGAATAGTTCTTCTCCGGGTTCGAGTTTCATCAGCAGTGGAGGTGAGCTGAGGTAGTTTTTAAGCTCCTCAAATGCTCGTTGGCACTCCGTCGTCCAGCAAAAGTCCTTCGACCGCCTGAGGACTTGGAAGAAGGGCGCGCATCGTTCGGCCGACCTCGAGATAAAGCGATTCAGAGATGCCACCTTTTCAGTCAGGCGCTGAACTTTCTTGATCGTCTTCGGAGCAGCCATCTTCCAAATGGCTTGGATCTTCTCGAAATTTGCTTCGATTCCGCATCTCGACACCATGAACCCCAGAAATTTTCTGGAGGTCACGCCAAAGGCACATTTGGTCGGGTTCAGTTTCATCTTGTGCTTCCTGAGTGCACCAAAGGTCTCCTTAAGGTCGGCGAGGTGGTCTGTCGAAGCTCGACTTTTGACGAGCATATCATCCACGTACACCTCCATATTGCGGTCGATCTGCTCTTTGAAGACCTTATTGACCAAGCGCTGGTAAGTGGCTCCTGCATTTTTGAGTCCGAACGGCATGACCCTGTAACAATAAAGACCACGATCGATCGAGAATTGCATTATAGGTGGACGGAGTCCTCACGATCAGAAAGTCGACCTGCATTTTGGCTAACTTCGGACGTTGTCCTACCGTCACAGCCAAAGTTATCACGCCTTCGATCGGCATGGTGTTGCCGGCAAACCCTACCAGTGGGGAGTTCATAGGCCTCACGCGGTCCTCGGGTAGGGACATTTTTGAGAAGGCATCGTAAAACAACACGTCGGTTGAGCTTTCATTATCCACCAAAATGCGGCGTACATCATAGTCGACAATGTTCAAAGAAATTACAATCGCGTCATTATGCGGAAATTGGATCCCTTAGCCGTCCGCCTCGGTGAAGGTCACGGGCTCCATGGTCCTCTGCTTCTTTACTGATCCTTCGGATCCACCGGCTTCTCCTTATTGAAGTCCCCCCGAGATGGTGTTGATGACGCCAAGAGACGACCGATCTTCTTGCTGTTTTTCCTCGCTTGGCGGTAACGCCCTCAGCCGATCTTTCCGCTCTTCAGGTTGTCTCCGCAGGAATCGGCCAAGTCTACCTCGCCTGACGAGCTCTTCGATCTCGTCTTGAAGCTGGATGCACTCCTCGGTGTCGTGACCATGGTCACGATGGTAGAGGCAGAACTTGTTAGGATTACGTCTGCTGGGATGGGAATGCATTCTCTCCGATCTCGAAAGTCGTTCCTTGATCTCCATCAGCACTTGGGTCTTCGGAGCGTTAAGAGGGGCGTAGTTGTGGAATCATCGTCGGGGGAAACTTCGGCGCTAGGGGGAACCTCGGCGTGCCCTACCGTCAGGGGTTCCCTATCTTCGAGTTCGAAGGGGAGTTCGGGCCCGCCCGCGACTAGGGGGAGTCCGGGAGCGCGGTTGAGCTTCAGTCCGCTTCCCTCCTTCGATGGGCCTGCTTGGCCCGCTGACTTGCTGCTTGCCACTGGCTTCACCGTCCTTAACTTCAAAAGCCTCCTCTGCCTGGGCATAACTTTCGGTCTGAGCCAGCATGTCAGCAAAATTCCTGGGATACTTCTTCTCCGGGAAGAACAACAAGTCATTCTTTTGAAGGCCGCCTTTGAGAGCGGCCATAGCGACTGATTGATCCAGATTTCGGACCTCTGATGCAGCAGTATTGAATTGGGTGACATAAGCCCAGATAGGTTCCCCTACCTTCTGTCTAATGGCCATTAAGGAATCCGAGCCTCGGCGTGGACGCCGGCTACTGATGAAGTAGGCCGCGAATTGTTGGCTCATTTGGTCAAATGACAAGATGATATTCGGCTTAAGCGCCGAGTACCAATTCCTGGCAGCTTCCTTAAGGATAGAGGGAAAAGCCCGACACAAGATGGCGTCTGGCGCATCGTGGAGCAACACCATCGTCTGGAAGGCTTTCAGGTGGTCGATCGGATCGATCGTCCCATCGTAACTTTCGAGCTGCGGGAGCTTGAAGTTCGGCGGGACAGGCTCCTGCATAATTTTCTGCGAGAAGGGAGGGTCAGTACAAATGTCATTACCACGGGAGGAGGAAGTGTGATGGAGCTCCTCGATTCGTCGGCTCATTTCTAAGTGCTTTCGATCTAAGAGGTCATCGCGATCTTTGATCTCCCAGGTCTTCTGGAAGAGCGCGTGCGAGGCTTCCCCCTGGGTCGAACCGTGGTCCGAGTAAGGGCTCTCCCTCCTTCGCCTCCCCCTTCCAAGAGTCTAGGGTCGGGCAGCCCAAGTTGGTCGTTCCTGGGTTGAATTGCACGATTCTGGGGAGTCCCGCGCCATTTGAACTGGCGCCAAGATCAGTCGGTGCACCGCCTGCACCGCCTCTGCGAGGCCACGAACCTGCTGGACGAGTAGGTTAAACTACTCCGCATCCACCACGGCCACAGATGGAACCTCGGGCGCCTGGGTTGGAGCGGGAGCGGATAGGTCTGAAGGGGATCAAGCCGCAGAGGCTGCCGAGCGTCGAGTCGAAGCCCTTCTGGGGGGCATTTTCTCCTGGGGGACGGACCCTAGAGAGGAAGAAGAGAGATCCACGAAGAGGGGAGAGAGAAATCGAACTAAACCATCGAGCTTCAATCAGACTCCTACAGGAGCCGAACTCTCTCCATATCGTCACAGCCACTCACCAGAGAGATTACCATCGAGCACTCCTTTAAGAACAAGGAAATCTTGGCAGTGGCCCTCCTTCTAGTGCCAATCTGTTGGTGCAAAAATTGGTCGTCGTCGGAGTCCACTGGAGTTGAGGCCGATGAGATCGCCGCCAGGGATCTGCAAAATAAAGTCCCGTCCGGAGTCGGTGGGGGATGGCTTCGGTAGGACCCTCCGACGCTCAAGTCAGCTCTGGCCAACAGGAATGGAGTGCTCGAAAATGAGTTTCGGAGCTTAGAGAAGAAGAGGAGAGCTTAGAGATCAGAGAGATTAGAGATTAGAGTTAGCGTATCTGGAGGATCCTTTATAGGCGGAGCTTAGTTGATGGTGACGGCCATACCGCCCGACAAAGAGTCATTGGGGTCGCACGGAATTTGATATGAAGAGGAAGGCATCGTCTGATGGATCGTGAGAGCCATACTGATAGGTCGTGGGCTGCATGGAGTTCGGTACGGAGAGGGAGGCATCGTCCGGTGGATAGTGAGAGTCATACTGGCAGATCGTGGGCTGCATGAAGTTCGGTACGGAGAGGGAGGCATCGTCCGATGGATAGTGAGAGCCATACTGGCAGGTCGTGGGCCGCATGGGGCTGGTTACGGAGAGGGTGGTGTCGCCAGTTATGGCGGCCATATCGTTCGATCTTGTTGCCTGCTGCAGGCTGATGGCGATAGTTCGTCCGAAGGAGTTCGGACTTGTAGGAGAGTTTGGCTGAAGGGAAAGCTCGGAAAGAGCTCGGTCGTAGAGTTCGGATAGCCGAACGGGTGTCTGGGAGGAGTGCGACTTCTGAAGAAGTTCAACCGAAGAGAAACTAGGAGGGAGTTCAGCTCTCGTAGGCGCCTGGCTGGCTGAGGCTCGGTCGCTGTGGACTTCGATCGAGGGACGACCGTCGTGGAGTTCGGTCGAGGGATGACTGCCAAGGAGTTCGATCGTTGGAAATCGAAGGAGCTCGGTCGGCTGAAGGGACGATCGCTTAAGGAGTTTGGACGTTGGACGATTCTGTTAAAGCCCGGCCGCTTGGAGTCCAAGGAGCTCGGCCGGCTGAAGGGACGGCCGCTTGAGGAGTTCGAAGGAGTACGGATGCTAGGAGTTCGAGGAGCTCGACCGCCAAGTAGTTCGGCCGACTTCATGACTTCGACTAAGACTCGTCCGTTGAAGCTCTTCCGCGGCTACTGGTTGCATTAGGCAGGGCATCGGGCTAGACTCCGGCAGGAATGGGGTTTATCCCCAACAATTTTCATATTAAGTATTGGATTTCAGTAATTTGACTATGATACTATAACAATAAACTTGAAACTTTAACAATTTGCTTTGCTTTTAATTTGCTTATACTATTTGCATGCATAATATATTAATATTTTTCAATGAATGATATATTTTTCAATGAATGATACCTTCTTCCTCTTTTTGACATCATCAAATATAAAAAGGAAACTCTTCCTCAATAAATTTTCTGTATTCTACTGCTAAATTAACATTCCATTATAAGTATAGACAGTATTTGTAAACAAAAAATTATAAGTCATAGACATACAAGATTATTTGAATTGCACAAGGTACATGATTCATTGCATTCATGGGCATTATGTATATCTAAAAGATAATAAGAGTTATATTAACCATATCATCCAAACCAGAGTCAAGATATAATATAGGTCTTCACTGTACACAAAACATGGATAACCAAAAAATACAACATCCATAACAACCAACCAAAAAGTACAAAGGCCAAGCAAGATACTAAATACATAAATCTGACTATACTAGATCTAATAAATATCATGGCTGGAGGCATCAGAATCAGATCAAGGAGAATCTGAGATACGATGAGGGGTATTAGGATCAAATCTAGGGACACGTCCTTGACCACATCTGCCTCGGCCATAGGTAGAAGTACCGGCATGAGCACGAGGGTGAGAGGATCCTGTGGCAAAAGAAGATGAAGTTTGAGATAGGAGAATGAGTCTAATAGAATCGAGCTATCCCACTGCCCTTGATAGAGTCTGCATAAGTATACCAATAGCAGTAGAAACATCCTCACTAGAACCTCTCACCTCATCCCTCAAAGACTGAATTCCTGCCTTTAGTGCACGGCGAAAACTACCATCCTCTGCCGACAAAATAGAAATTGGAGGGACAAACTCGTTCGATCAAGGGATCCCCAACCCCATCACCTATCGTTGTAAATTCAAGATCCTGCTAGTTAATCTCAATACTAAGCCCTCGAGCTCCTCAAGGCGAGTAGACTGAGCAGTGAGCATTTAAAAGAGTGTAGTGACATGAGGAACCATCAACTGATCAGGTGATGGGTCAATATGGGATCTCTCTCCTTGAGCAAAACTCAAGATGAACCTGCTGGCCAACTGCTGAGACAGACGATCGATAATCTGCTATGATATACGATCGATAATCTGCTAAGATACAAAATTGGTGATCTATCGAGATACAAGATTGGCAATCGACTATGACAGAAGGTCGACAATCATCCTAAGTTAATTATCTCCAAATCTGATGACTGTATCTCTACTCATAGATGATGGTACAGGTGCATCGCTTCTCACAGACTCTAAGGGACCAGCCTCGTGATCAGATACAAATTGGATATCAGGAGATACTCTATGATCACGAGGGGGTGAAGATGGTCTCTCCTCCTCTGCTCTCCTCCTCCTCCTCCTCAGCTACTCTACCACCTCTGGTCCATCGATCACCAACTCGGATGTAACTCATACGATGTAAGAAATTTGTATTGTAGGTGTCAATATGGACTAAGTGGGCGACAGCCTCCTTCTCAAAATCTACTCTAAAGCTCCTAAAGATCCTAGTGAGTGCCATGCCATAAGGTAAAGGGGCTTTCAATCTAATCACTGCCTCTTGCATGGCATCAATCATCAGGGCTAGTAAGTTCAGAGAGATTTTACATATAATATGATGCACAATACACAGATCCCTACTAGATACGAAGTCAAACCTACCAGCTCTAGGAAAGAAAATGGTGTTGATAATGTGATGAAGTACCCTCATTTTCACACTTAAGTCTCTACTAGCATCCAATTTTTCAATCCCACTAACTTCATCCTTTTGTAAAATAGATCTTAGCCCATCTTCTTTATTCAACAGTCTATCAGAGGTAGATTTTTCATAGGGTAGATGGATGAGAAAGCCTAACTACTAAGCATTAAACTTTACTATGACATTCTTAACTAATGATCTTACTCTTTCATCAGAAAATATAAAATTTTGATAAAACTTTCGAACCAAATCAATGAAAATTGTTTCTTTCAAAGTGTATAACGAACCCCAACTCAAAGATTTTATCTTTTCATCAAATGAAAATCCATCTTTTTCTAAAAAATAAAAATCGATATTTCTTTTCAGAGCAATCATTCTACTGGAAAGAGATTTCTTGCTGGAGGTTACTGGAGAAGGAGAGGGTGCCAGAATAGGTGCTGGGTCAGGAGTCGAAGCAGCCTTCTTCTTCTTCCTCTAGCCCGCGGGTGGACTTTCGACGCTAAGGAAGCTTCATCCATGGAGCTATTTGTCGAGCAGCAATGCGAATAGCAGCAGGATAGTGGCGGAGAGAGGAAAAAAGGATCAAGGATGTGAAAGGTTTGTCAGAGAGAGTGGATTTTTCAAGAAAAACTTGGGTTCGATTGAAGATTAGGGCTTACGGTAGGTTGAGAGATAAAAGAAAAATAATGAAAATAGGAGAGGAAAGGGATAGAGAACCAATGGGAGTTCACTTTGGAGGAGGTTTGGTGCAGTTTGGAAGGCGGTTACGGAAGAATTTTGGCAAGAATAGGTTCAATAGGAGAGAGAAGACAAACGCTTAAGAGAAAGGAGGCGACTTATGAAAAATGGGGAGATGAATAGATCCCCTTTTTCTTAAAGCTCGAAGAAAAAATTTAGGAGAAGGACAAAATTATCCTTAGGGGCATTCCTTAGGACGTTCCTTTTTACATGGGGCGACTAAGAGAGCGCCCCATCCAAATCAAAAATTTAATTTAACCTCTTTTTGAACAAAACAAGAATCAAGAGTGAGAATCAAGAAATTTTTTGATAAGAAAAATGAGTGGATTCTATTTTAAAAGGTTCGTTGATAAGATGATTTTGAGAAAGACCACTTATCTTCATTCAAAGATTTTGTAAAAATATTTGCTAATTATTTTTCAGAGCAAACAAAGTCAATCAATACATCATTATTTTGCACATGCTCTCTTATGAAATGATGTCTAATTTTTATATATTTTGATCTAGAATGTTGGATTGAGTTTTTAGTTAAGTTGATAGCACTAGTATCATCACATCTTATGGGACTGCTATTAAGTTTTACTCCAAAATCTTCAAGTTGTTGCTTAATCTATAAAATTTGAGTACAACAACTTTCGTCTGCAATGCATTCGACCTCGATCGTAGATAATACCACCGAATTTTATTTCTTTCTAAATCAAGAGATTAAGTTTACATCAAAAAATTGATACATTTCACTAGTACTTTCTCTATCTAATTTACATCCTGCAAAGTTTGCATCTGAGTATCCTATCAAATTTATGGATGATTATTTGAAAAACCATAAGTCTAAAATTTGAATTTCATTTAAATATTTTAAGATTTTTTTAACAGCATTTAAATAAGATTCTTTAGGATTGGATTGAAATCTTGCATACATACAAATACTGAATATGATATCAGACCTACTAGCAGTAAGATATAACAAGGATCTTATCATATCTCTGTAAAGCTTTAAATCAACAGTCTTACTATTTTCATCCTTGTCAAGCTTACATGAAGGACTCATAGGTGTGCAAATGCATTTAGAGGTCTTCATTCCAAATTTTTTTAAAATTGTTTTTGTGTACTTGCTTTGGCTTATGAAAATTCCATCTTTAGACTGCTTAATTTGGAGTCCGAGGAAGAAAGTGAGTTCTTTCATCATGCTCATCTCGAACTCTTCCTGTATGAGCTTGGCAAAATCTTAGCATAAAGTTTCATTAGTGGATCCAAAGATGATATCATCAACATATATTTATATCATAAAAATATCATCAATATTTCTTTCTATAAAAAGAGTTGTATCTACTTTCCTCTGGTGAAATCATTTTTCAGTAAAAATTTGCTTAATCTTTCATACCAAGCTCTAAGAGCTTGTTTTAAATCATATAAAGCTTTATTTAATTTGAAAACATGATTTTGAAAAGTATGATTTTCAAAACAAGGGGGCTTCTCTATATTTACTTCTTCCATAATTAATCCATTTAGAAAAATATTTTTTACATCCATTTGAAATAATTTGAAGTTCATAAAACATGCATAAGCAAGTAAGAGTCTTATAGCTTCTAGTCTAGCAATGGATGCAAAAATCTCATCAAAATCAATTCCTTCTTGTTGGTTATACCCTTTAGCTATTAATCTTGCTTTATTTCTTATGATATTTCTATTTTCATTTAATTTATTTCTAAACATCCATTTTATTCCAATTATAGGATGATCTTTTGGTCTTTCAACAAGGATCCATACATTATTCCTTTTAAATTGATTAAATTCTTCTTGCATTGCATTTATCCAATTATGATCTTTTTTGGCTTCATCAATAGTTTTTGATTCAAAATGAGAGACAAAAATAAGATAATTATTTACATCTCTTAGTGAGGATCAAGTTCTTACCCCATGTGTAGGATCATCAATAATGAGTTTTTTGGGATGATTATGAATATGCCTCCATTCTTTTGAAAGGTCATTTGAACCTTTGGATTGTTCTTGTTGATCTCGTTGTTTTTCATCTTCATCATTCTTTTTATCTTCAAGCATCTTATCATTTTGGACTGATGACTTCTTTATAGTGAGCTCATTCATACCTTCAATAATTTGACCTACATCATCAATATCCTCTTTCTTCCTTGTTGGAAGATCATTAGCTTCATCAAAAAAAATATGTATTGATTCTTCTACAACTAAGATTCTTTTATTGAAAACACTAAAGGCTTTACTAGAGATAGAATAATCAAGAAAAATTGCTTCATCTGATTTAGCATCAAACTTACTTAACTTATCTTTACCATTATTTAAAATAAAACATCGACAACCAAAGACATGGAAGTAAGCAATGTTGGATTTTCTTCCTTTCCAAAGTTCATAAGGTATTTTCTTTAAAAGAGGTCTAATTAGAGAATGATTTAAGATGTAACATGCCATATTTATTGCCTCTATCCAAAAATACTTTAGAAGGTGGCTTTCACATAGCATGGTACGAGCCATTTTTTCAAGTGTTCTATTCTTTCTCTCTACTATCCCATTTTGTTAGAATGTTGTCCTAGGTGCAGAAAAGTTATGATCAATGCTCTTTTCATCATAAAACTTTTTAATATCATGATTTTCAAACTCGGTGCCATGATTACTATGAATTTTAAGAATTTGAAAATCTTTTTTATTTGAAACATTTTGATAAAATTTGATAAAAGCTGAAAATGATTCATCCTTAGATTGCAAAAATAAAATCCATGTAAATCGAGAGAAATCATCAATAATCATAAATCTATATCTTTTTTCACCTAAGCTTGTAGTTCTAGTGGGTCCAAATAAATCCATATGCAATAATTTCAATGGCCTAGAAGTTGACACAATATTTTTACTTTTGAATGAAACTCTAGTTTATTTTTTTAATTGATATGCATCACATATTTTATCTTTTTTAAAATTTAGTTTGGATAGCCCAACAACTAAATCCTTTTTGATGAGTTTAGAAAGAGAGTGCATACTTATATATGCGAGTCTATGGTGTCATAGCCAACTAGTTTCACTAATCTTTGTATTCATTACTACTAGGCATTGCATGTTTTGCAAAGATAAATCATTCGTCTACCATGTAAACATTTTTATGCCTATATCCAATGAATCTCATATTTTCATTAGTGGGACTAGTTATAATGCACAAGTAGATTCAAAAGTAACTTTAAAATCCTTATCACATAAATAACTAATACTTAAAAGATTATGCTTGAGACTATCTACTAGCAAAATATTTTCAATAAAAATGGAGGGAGTGATACTAATGTTACCTACTTCAATAATCTTTTCTTTACCATTATCTTCAAAAGTGACCATCCCTCCATCTTTTGCTTCAAGAGTGATGAATTGAGATTCATCATCGATCATATATCTTGAACATCCACTATCAAAATACCAACTTTTTTGTGATCCTCGAGATGCAAGATATACCTATAAGAAAATTAAGTTTTAACTCTAGGTATCCAAGCTTTCTTGGGTCCTTTTTGGTTAGTCATAATGGTTCTTTTAGAATAATCCACATCATTTTTACATGAGAGCTACCAAATTTGTTAGAATAGCATGCAAAAGATTTATGGCCTAGTTTACCACAGCTGAAACATGAATTTGAGGAGAGTTCATAAATATGTTCTTAAAAAATTTTTATTTCTTAAGTGGGTTATAACCAAGACCAGCTTTATCATAAATAGCCCTTTGATTTTTTAGAATTATATTTAAATTACTTAAACTTAAGATAAATTTGTCTACTATAAGTTTTAGCTTATTTACTTCAGTTTTTAGATCCTGACTTTCTTGAATTAGAGCTTTGTTTTCAGCTGAAATTTCTTCTTTTTCTTTGAGTAAACATTGGTTTTGCTTTTTCAGCTCTTTGTTCTTTAATCCTAACTTCTTTAGATCATCTAATAAATCATTAAAAGCCTCTTGCAATTCATCAATTGTAAAGTTATTTGAAGGTTCAGATGTTACCTTATTTTCGTGTGCCATGAGACAAAGATTGGCTTCTTCATGGGTGTCATCATCGGAGCTTGAATTATCACTATCACTCCAAGTTGCCACCATAGCCTTCTTTTTGAACTTCTTTGGGCCTTTCTTAAGTTGAGGACAATCGGACCTAAAGTATCTCAGTTTCTTGCATTCATAACATATAAGGGACTATTCTTTTTCTTTCTCTTTGCTAGGCTCCCCTTTGGTTAACGGCCTTTTTTTCAATCATTGCCTTCTCTTCTTCATGAACCTCTTGAATTTTTGAGTGATGAGTGCAAGCTCTTCATCATCATCTTCATTGTTTGATTGGTCCGAGTCTTCCTCTTCTTGAATAACGGACTTAAGAGGAATAGTCTTCTTCTTTTTGGTTTCTTCTTCACTATGTTACTTTATGGTGAGTTTGTATGTCATAAATGATCTGAGAAGCTCCTTCAATGGTCGAGTGTTAAGATCATTGGCCTCTTGAATTGCTGTGATTTTAACTTTCCAAGTTCTTGGTACAAACCTAAGTACCTTTCTCACAAGATCACCATTAGTATAAGACTTACCAAGACTTTTGAGCCTATTAATGATATCAGTGAAATGAGTAAATATTTAGATAATAGACTCATCAAGTTTCATTTTGAAGAGTTCATATCTATGGACAAGCATATTGATTTTAGACTCTTTTACCTGATTTGTATTTTTATGAGTTACCTCTAATCTATCCTATATCTTTTTAGCAAAATTACATATTGAAATCCTATTGAATTCATTTGCATCTAGGGCACAGTATAAAACATTCATGGCTTTTGCATTAAGTCATGCCATCTTTTTGTCAACCTCATCTTACTTATTTTCAGGTTTGAAAATATTCTTTTGATTAATTTATTTTATGGATGAGTGATGTCCATTCACTATGATACTCCACATGTTATAGTCAAGAATTTGGATAAAAATCTTCATTTGAGCTTTTCAATAGGTATAATTTGATCCATTAAAAAGTAGAGATCGATTTATGGATTGCCCCTCGGCAAGTGAAGTGCCTACTTGAGTTGCCATAGATCTTTCACTCTTGATGGTGAAATAAAAAAAGGGCTAAAGCACTGAACTTTGATACCACTTGTTGCCCAGCTATGCAACCCAAGGGGAGGTGAATTGATTTTTTTTTTCTAAATTTAAACTTAAAAATAGAATTATAATGTGTGCTTTTGAAGTTTTAAGTGAAGTGAGGTGAGTTAGATAAGTAAGATGTAAGAGCCTAATTTAATAAAAAAAATTAAGCACAATAGAGCAAGAGAAGAGGAAGAAGAGAGAACAACACAAGCAAAATGATTTATAGTAGTTCAGTGCCAACCTTGCACCTACATCCATTCTCCAAGCTTCTACTTGAAAATTTTATTCCACTAATGTATTCAAATGAATACAACATTGGATCCTCCGATCCTAGCTATCCCAAGCTAGAAAATTTATTTTTCGGATACAAATCAATCCAAAAATAATTTGATTCAAAATTCGGATCAACCTTTCCAAGCTTTGAAAATTTTCAAAAGCTTGAGCCCCAAAATAGTAAAATGGAGTGAAGAAAATATACACATTCAGCACACTTAGCTCCTTAATGAGCATAATAAAGCTTTAAAAAAATTTTACATAAACTGGAGGAAGCTTTTAAGAATCCTCTCAAAGAGATTGAAGACTTGAATGCATGTTGGAGAAGTGGTTAAGTTTGAAATCAATGCTTCTCTTACCTAGGGCTGAGTTTTCTTTGAGCTGAATATTCACTTGATTTTCTTTCTTTTTGAATGCTTTTAAATCCTTATTCAATGCTGAAAGATGAATAGTAGCCATTGGAGATTATTTAGAAAATATTAAATGTACCGAACGAAAAAGAAAAATAGCCATTGCAGAAATTCCATCACAGGAAATGCCTCTTTCGTCACAGATGAAAAAAACACCATTCTGTGATTTTGTGCAGTTTCTTCAGAGGGCATCCTATGGATCATCTTTTTTGCAACATGCAAGAAAATCTACGTTCTGCATCTTATGCGCAAAACCTACAGGAGCGCCCCATAGGTCACCCCTTTTTATGTGTCAGTTCAGAATTAGCATAACGGTCCTACGTGCCAGTTGCTAGGTCAACCTAGGAGTCGCCTTCTTTTATACAAAATGTCATATTTTCATTTTTAAACTTTCAAACAATTTAGGACCATCTTTAAATGAATCGATGTCATCTTGAAAGTTCTTGAGGCTTCCAAAAAGCTTCAATTTTTGCTCCAACTCAAGTAAATTTTAAATTAACCATCTTTAACCAAATTTTTATAACATAAAATTTTTGAAAATCTTGAAATGATTTTTAAAAATATCTTCAAGAATAGAAATCATTAGTATCCTTCTCAATTATTTTGTGCTCATCAAAATCATTTCTAGGGGCAACAAGTATATCACCAATGATGTGATTGCTAGGATAATGTAATCATTAGGGTGATGTGCTGATACTAAGGTGATATGTGATCACTGTATTTGGTATATCACTGGAATATTGCTAGGAATAGAACTTCACTATGTTTAGTCCATCCATGCTAATGAGGAAACAAAATGTATCAAGGATTTAGCATGATCTATTCATACCAATTAACCATACCTGCCTATAAAAATAAAATTGACATCCAATAATTAAATAAAAAGCATTGAAGCCATTTAATTAAATAACAGGCAGCTATGCCAATTTATCCTACCAATCAAGATAAAAGTAACCCAATTTATTGAGTAGGGAAGAACCATTTTTAAAAAAAATAAAATTTTAATATAATTTTTAATTTTTTAGCACCATAATTGAACACCCAAAAAAAAAATGCATTGCCAGTCAACCGACCGAATGATGAATACATTAAATATAACATAAAAAAGTATTAAAATCTAAATTATTTTATCTTTTCTATTTATATTTGATGCTTTTTATGATCTTTGTAGGAATAATTAATTTTAAAATCTTAATCATAAATCAATTAGAAATGGCTCTTCAACACATGCAGATGAAGCTCAAGTCCAAATTCAGGCTTGTTCCATGCACGATACATAAAGATACATGGATATGGGCACATGAGAAAAAAAAGAAAAGACTCATTGGCAATAATACAAAACGAAGAGTTCTTTTTGGAAGAAATATTAGAAGTGAATTATGGCATTCAATGTGGTGGGGCTCATGTGTATTAAGGCATTCAAAGAAGAGAAAGTGGATGCTGGTCTTCATGCAAACTTTTTGGAGCTGGGCTTCGTTGGCTGCATGGATGTATATTCACGCAGATGGGAGCCAGGTCCAATGCAGTATGCACGTAGCCTATGGCTGGACTTCGTGCAAGCATGTGTGGGCAACTAGTGAGCAAATACGAATGCGAAAAAAAAATCATTTCAAAATGTGAGTGTAGGTGCAAACACACAAAACACGGAAAAGAAAGAAACGATGGAAAAAAGAAATATTTTTTTTAAAATTTTTTGGATTGTAAACCTTTTCTTACTTTATCTTCCATTCTCCTCATCCCATCCATCCAAATTTTCTTATCACTCCATCTTAACCATCCATTCTCTTAGAATACATCTTTTCATTAGTCCCACATCTAAAAAATACAAAATCCTTCTTCCTCTTGACACCTATAAATAAAGTTCGGTACCACTGCTTGATATGATATCTCTCTCCACACCATAATTCTTATAAAGGCTCGTGTGACAGACAAAAATATCTATCCATCAAATTTTTATCCATCTTGTTCTCACTTTCTTCCATCCTTTCAACATATGAGAAGGAGAGTTAGCCAAAATAAGATTGGCCAGGAGAGATTTTTATGTTTTTATTTTCTTGTTTTAACTTCAAATCCTGTTAATGGGTTGGAAGTTAAAAATCTTTTTCTTATATTAGAAAATTTTATCAACAATAAAAATTAGTTTTTTTCTCTTCAATTTTTATTTTTAATAAATAAAATAGTTTAAATTCCTATAATTTAATTCTTATAATTTTTAATTTATGCAAATAGGATAGTTTAATTTTTATGCTTATTTAATTTCTGTATCTCTTTTATTTTCTATAATTTAAATTTCAGCAAGTAGTATAGAATTTAATTTTAAATAATTTTTAAGTTTTAATTTAAATCATGTCTAGCTAAGCAATTCTTTGGGGTTTGCGATGAAGCTAAACCATGATTAGAAGTGATTTTTAGAATTTTTTCTTGGCTTTATCTTTTTAGTTCTTCTTTCTTTAAGCTTCTTATCAAGAGACTTGATGGACTATCATTGGATTTCAATCTCTTTATAGTTCATATTTGATTCGGTATAAGAAGGATAATAGATAGAAGACCTAAATATTTTTTAATTTTTTTTAATAAAAAATTTTAATGGATTATTATTGGATTAGAGTCTCTTCATAGTCCATACTTGGGTAACACAAGAGAAACAATTGAAAGAAGAGTTCTTTAATTAGGATGAATGCTTGTCCATACATTACACCTTGATCAAGAAATATTATAAGAGAAATCTTAGAATTGCTCTCTAAGTTATTGGTCTAGTGGATTCAAAAGCCCTAGATATTTAAATTATTATTCTCCATAATTAATTTACTATTTAGTAGTAAGTACAAACAACCACTTTCAAACTCTTTGTTGAAGCTCGCCTGAGTAAGGTTTGAATACAATTCAAACACAATTCCTCATGGGATTGATCCGTACTCATCGAGCTGCTACTTTACACACCGTGTGCTTGCAGTTAATTTTAAGACACATCAAGTTTTTAGCATCGTTATCAAAAAATTGATATATTTTAAATTATGTTCTAAATTCTTGTTCTTCGTGCTTTTAGTTTAATTTTAGTTTGACCTTTCTAATTTTTTTCTTATTTTATAGAAAATTGGTGAGTGCTAGAAATCTGGTATATAATCTAATCTTTTTCTTTTTCTTTTAGCTTACTAATTTGATCTTAGTTCAGTATTTTTTTATTTAAACTTGTTTGTTCTTATTGATTGTGCATAAGCAAGATAAGGTGGGGATGTCATTATCCTTTCTTAGCCCACAAATAAGTTTTTTCATTTGCATTAATCTTAAGCCTTAAATAAAACCAATTAGACGTCAACCCTAGAAACATCCGAGCTCATTAGGATAAGAAAACCTAAGAGTTAGATTGGGTTCAAGTTGGTTGACCTATCAGTGTCTAGGAAAGTGGTTTGTGGGATGACTGGGCCCGAAGGAATATGATTTTTAATTGGTTCCATTTGCTTACCTGGTCAATCTAATTAGTATCTAAAAAAAGCAACAGGGAGACTCCGACCGATCTTACACTTATCTAACTGATTTGGTTAGTCAATTTTGAACTTGGAGTGCTCGAAGGCAACCTTGGCAGTTAAGAACTGTTTAGAATTAGGATAACCTAGGATAAATATTTGCTTGATAAGTATTTTAAAAATAAAAAAAAATAAAAATAAAAATAACTAATTCTTCTTCCTCTTTTCTTTTCTTAAAAAAATAAAAAAAATATAAAATAAAATAAATTCTCCACTTCCTTCGTGGAGAAGAATTTTGGATCAACTAGTTAGAATTAACTCGATTCCTGTGTCAAGCCTTAAAGTCCCTAAAATGGAAGAAACCAATCAGCCCCAAATCCTTAAGGATTTGTGTGATCCAGTTGGGTCTGTCCAGTCTTCTTACATTAGGTTGCCTCAACCTACTATAAATAACTTCGAAATTAAACCTTAAGTGATTAATATGCTTCCAAAGTTCACTGGAGTAGAGGATGCATATATATTCATTAGAAAATTTGAAGAGATTTGTGCAACCATGAGGCTGTAATAACTTTTTGAGGATGAGATCAAACTACGACTAATCAATTTTATCCTTAAGGATAATGCCAAAAAATGGCTATACAGCCTACCAAATCAATCTATCATGACCTAGGAGGGCTTTATAAGAGTATTCCTTAAAAAATACTTTTCCCATCATAAGACAGCTAGAATTAGAAATAAGATCAACCAATTCTATCAACTAGCTGGTGAATCATTTTGGAAGTATTTTGATCATTTTAAAAATCTCTTGACCCAATGTCCACACCATGGAATAGAGACCCGGAGGCTATGCCAGATAGTTTATAAGAGACTAGATTTAAATTCCAGAACCATGCTAGAGACAATGTGCCAAGGTCAATTTATGTATAAAGAACCCAATGAGGCCTGATAATTTCTTGAAGATCTAGTCGAAAAAAATCTATAATGAAAAATGACTGAGAAACCAGAAAGATCTATACCTTTAAGAGGTGGAATGCACCATGTACAAACTTTCCTAGCCGCAGAAGCTAAAATTACAATTCTAACACGTAGGTTAGAGGCCTTAGAACTAAAGAGACCAGCCAGCGTGAAATATATGTCTGCACCCATGTGCAGTAGGTGCAGTGCACCAAATCATATCCTTGAAGACTGTCATCTCCTGATAAACCCAACCGAGAATGGGTGTGCTCAGGTAAATGCTACATATCAGAAATCAATGAACAATCCTTATGCACCCACATATAATCTAGGATGGAGGAATCATTCAAACTTCTCATGGTCGTAGAATTCAAACTCATGCGGTCCTAACTTTAACCAGTCTAACGTAAGGTCCAACACAATACTGAATAATGCACCAGGATTTAACAATGATGAAAAAAGAATTAGTGCACTAGAAAAGAGTCTAGAAGTCCTGGCAAAATCAATTGCTGACACTAATGCCACCTTGAATAACTTTATGTAAGCTACGGGCTAACTTTTAAATGTCAATACTCAAGCTATTGCCCGATTAGAAATACAAGTAGATCAGCTAGCCTCTACCATTAGTGAGAGAGAGAGAGAGAGGTAGGTTGCCTAGCCAATCTGAACCCAATCTGCGAGCCTAAAATGGTCTACGACTTCAACATATAAACCAAGTCAATCAAGTAAATGCAATTTACACCCTAAGGTCGGAAAAATAAGTGGACAATAAGGTGGGTATGCCTGAGAGTCAAGAAGATTCATCATCTGAACCATCTTCTAAACAACCCACCCATCAGAACCAATCTAAGGAGCCTGAGCCATCAGCACTCGATGATTCATCAAACCTACTCACAGGACTTTCCAAGCTTACAGCTCTTTTTTTGAACCGACTAAGATCCAATAAATAATCGAAATACTTAAATAAAATATTAGAGATATTTAAAAAAGTTCAAGTAAATATTTTTCTACTAGACATGATCTAGCAAGTACCGACCTATGCTAAAGTTTTATTTGCACCAAGAAAAGGACCACTAATGTATCCAAGAGGGCCTTTCTAGCAGCAAGTGTGAGTTTCTATCTATCGAGTCAAGTATCAATTAAGTACAAAGATCTAGGATCTCCTACAATTTCATGCACTATCGGAGAGACCAATATTGACAAGGCTTTATTAGACTTAGGAGCCAGCATAAATATTTTGCCATACTCTGTATATAAGCAATTAGGGTTGGAAGAACTAAAACCTACAAGGATTACCTTGCAACTAGCAGATCAATCTTCTAGGATCCCTAAAGGAGTGGTAGAGGACGTGTTAATTAAGATTGATAATTTTTTCTTTCCCATAGATTTTATAATTTTAGAGACTGAACCCGTTCCAAATCCAAAGGGTCATATCCCGATTATTTTAGGAAGATCATTTTTAGCGACTGCCAATGCGATAATCAATTATCGAAATGGACTCATGAAACTCTCATTTGAAAATATGACCATTGAACTGAACGTTTTTAACCTAGAATAGGAATTGGACCAACCCGATGAAGAAAACTTGACCCAAGAGGATGTCCATGAACCCAATGATTTAAGCCATGAGGACATCAAAATTAATCCCGGGTTGAACCAAGAATTTAAAAATAAAATTTGGGCAATTATTGATCACAGGAATATTCGATCAGAACTAGAATCACCAATTACACCAATTATTGAGGAAACACCACCACTAGATCGGAAAACACTCCTTAAACACTAAAAGTATGAATATCTAGGTCCATCTAAAAGTTTACCGATAACTATTGAATTAGATTTGGATCCAATCAAGAAGATGTTAAATCTATTAAGAGAGATTCATGATAAAACTAGTTATGTAGAAAAAGACCATCTCTCTGGAAATAGTGGTAAGGGACTAGATGAATTTTTCAATCCTGTAAATGATCCAGGTTAAAATAATATTTGAAGGTCCAAGTTAAGTCTGACTGAAGACTTTAAACTTAGTGCTCCTGGGAGGCAACCCAATTTTTTAGGAGTAGTTTTAATAAAAGTCTAGCTAAAGACTTTAAACTTAGCACTTCGAAAGGCAACCCAGATCCTTGCATTCTAAATTTTTCTTTTCAGTCTATTTAGGTTTTACTTCAATAAAGTCAATATCGAATAAGTTGGAGGAAAAAATCGAAAAGAACATCTGAAGACACCTCTTGAGCCAAGAATATAATAAGTCAGATGTACTCTTTTCTTTTTAGTTATTGTATCTTTTATTTCCCTTACTTCATTGAGGATAATATAAAATAAGTTGGGGGGTGAGGGATAAACTTTGAACTTTATTTTGAACCTTTGTTACTTATAAATTTATTGATATTCATATACTTAACTATGCGTCAGACTTGAGTAACATTAGATATTTTAGTAGCATCTAATGCACACTTTAGATAAGTTGTGAAAGTATTGAGGGACTGCATATTGATAAAATTCAATCGAAGGTTGAGTCTATAATAAAAATTTATTTTTGAGCATTTCTAACTTGTCCAATTAATATCTAAAGAGAGTTGATATTTTATGGGTATAAGTGGTATATGTTGATGCATATAGTTTCTTCTATTTAAAAAAAAAAATATTGATTTTCTCGTTGCCTAAGTAAGCAATGATATTCACGTCAAAAAGTAGGCAATGTTAAAAAAAAAAAACCAAGTTTCAATCCATAGCCTATTTGACTCGAGTCAGTAAGTTCGAGGGGTATTTACACCTAATGCCCTAAAGCCAACTGGTTTGAAAGTCATTGGCCTAACACTCGCTATAAGAGTTAAATAGAAAGCTTAAGTGGTTAAGACATTGCACGGACTATATTTTCAAAAAAAAAACCACTAGCCTATCTTAGAGTTAGACGATCCAAGAATAAAGATAGAATGAAGGAATGAATGTATGAATACAAAACCACTAGCCTATCTTAGAGTTAGACGATCCAAGAATAAAGATAGAAATGAGTCAAGAAAAGCTTTTATAAATTTTATATTCTTTACTTAACCATTCTATCGCATAGCTTTAATATCTCAATGACATGCTTTGATAATTTTCTAGGTGGATATCATTTACTTCTAAAATTATTAAATAAATACTTATGTCGAAGAGAGTCAGTATTGTATATCAATATTTTTTTTACTCGAGGACGAGCAAAGTTCAAGTTGGAGGGTGTGATGAATATATTAAATATAACATTAAAAAGTATTAAAATCTAAGTTATTTTATCTTTTTTATTTATATTTGATGCTTTTTCTGATCTTTATAGGAATAATTAATTTTAAAGTCTTAATCATAAACCAATTAGAAACGGCCCTTCAATACATGTAGATGAAGCTCGAGTCCAAATTCAGGCTTATTTCATGCACGATATACGAAGATACATGAATGCGGACATACAAGAAAAAAATAAAGGACTCATTGGCAATAATACAAAAGAAAGAGTTCTTTTTGAAAGAAATATTAGAAGTGAATTATGGCATTCAATGTGGTGGGGCCCATGTGCATTAAGGCATTTAAAGAAGAGAAAGTGGATGCTGGTCTTCATGCAAACTTTTTGGAGCTAGGCTCCGTTGGCTGCACAGATGTATATTCATGCAGATGGAAGATGGAAGATGGGTCCAATATAGTACGCACGTAGCCTGTGGCTGGGCTTCGTGCAAGCACGTGTGGGCAACTAGCGAGCAAATGCGAATACGAAAAAAAAAAATATTTCAAAATGTGAGTGCAAGTGCAAACATACAATGCGGAAAAGGAAGAAATGATGGAAAAAAAAAATTAGAATTTTTTGGATTGTAAACCTTTTCTTACTTTATCTTCCATTCTCCTCATCCCATCCATTCAAACCTTCTTATCACTCCATCTTAACCATCCATTCTCTTAGAATACATCTTTTCATTAGTCCCACATTTAAAAAATACAAAATCCTCCTTTCTCTTGACACCTATAAATAAAATCCAGTACCACTACTTGATATGATATCTCTCTCCACACCATAATTCTTGTAGGAGCCCGTGTGACAGATGAAAATACCTACCTATAAAATTTTTATCCATCTTGTTCCCACTTTCTTCTATCCTTCCAACATATGAGAAGGAGAGTTAGCTAGGAAAAGATTGGCCAGGAGAGATTTTTATGTTTTTATTTTTTTATTTCAATTCCAAACCCTGTTAATGACTTGAAAGTTAAAAATCTTCTTCTTGTATTAGAAACTTTTATCAGTAATAAAAATTAGTTTTTTTCTCTTCAATTTTTATTTCCAACAAATAGAATAGTTTAAATTCCTATAATTTAATTTTTGAAATTTTAATTTTTGCAAATAGGATAGTTTAATTTTCATGCTTATTTAATTTCTACATCTTTTTTATTTTTTATAATTTAAATTTCAGCAAGTAGTATAGAATTTAATTTTAAATAATTTTTAAATTTTAATTTAAATCATATCTAGCAAAGCAAACCTTTAGAATTTGCGATGAAGCTAAACCATGATTAGAAGTGATTTTTAGGATTTCTCCTTGGCTTTATCTTTTTAGTTCTTCTTCCTTCAAGCTTCTTACTAAAAGACTTGATGGACTATCATTGGATTTCAATCCCTTTATAGTTCATGTTTGATTCGGTGTAAAAAGAATAATAGGTAGAAGGCCTAAATCTTTTTAAATTTTTTTTTTGCCTTATGGAAAATTTTGATGGATTATTGTTGGGTCAGAGTTCCTTCATAGTCCATACTTGGGTAATACAAGAGAAACAGTTGAAAGGAGAGTTTTTCAATTAGGATGAATGCTTGTCCATGCATTACACCTTGATCAAGAAATATTATAAGAGAAATCTTAGAATTGCTCTCTAAGTTATTGGTCTAGTGGATTCAAAAGCTCTAGATCTTTAAATTATTATTCTCCATAATTAATTTACTATTTAATAGTAAGTTCAAATAACCACTTTCAAACTTTTTGTTGAAGCTCGCCTGAGCAAGGTGAACACAAGTCAAACATAATTCCTCGTGGGATCGATCCGTACTCGCCGAACGTGCTACTTTGCACACCGTGTGCTTGCAGTTAATTTTAAGACACATCACCAAATCCGCCCAATCTGATTGGAAAGCCCGATCTAAGATGGTCGATCCATTTATGCAGTTGATCACCTCAAACTGAGCCTCATGGTCGATTAGGCCGGTCAACCGGGCCAGTGCAAATGTGGTCAACTAATATCCTAGGGCGGTCGACCTACTTAGATCGATCGAGCCGGTCCACCATGCCTGAATAACTTGGTGCCATGGCGATTGACCGCCGTAGGCTGAGCTGGCTGGTTGATTAGGCTAGTTGATCGTACTTGATTGAACTAGTGCCAATGTGGTCGACCAACCTCCTAAGGTGGTCGACCACCCCAAATCGAGCCAACATGATTTCAAACCCATGCCAATTTGTTGGTCGAGGCTGGTCGATTGTGCCATTGGGAATTGTGGTGGTCTTTGACCCGACTGATCAAGCCTCTAAGCCAGATTCTAAATGCTATAAATAGATTAGTAGTAGGATTCTCTAAACCATAAACCCTAAACTCTAAACTCTAAACCCTAAGACCTCTATAGACGAACCTTAGACCCTATGAATAGCTTACTAGTATGATTAGCATAGTTCTAGATATGATTTGATTATTAGGCATCTGTCCGAACAGCAGGCCGATGGCCATCTCGGAGCTAACGACTGTCCAATAATTTTTAAGGATGGAACTTCAAAATTTCAAACTATAAAATTAAAAACTCAATTTTAAAGAAAATTATGCTATAATAGGTTCGATACTTTATATGATCAACATACTCTGTACATACTTTTGGAAAACCAGCATTGACCAACATACCATGTACATACTTTCTATTCAACACTTGAATACACGGCCATAAAATAACAAAATAGGAGCAAAAACAACTACAAAATAGGAGCAAAAACAACTGCATTGTAAGTAACACCTGCACAATGTAAGTAACATACTATCAATTCAATAGCTATGCATTGCATAAGTGAAGATTTGAAAATTGAATTCAACCATTGAACATTGCATGACAAGTATCAAAACAAGGAACAACATAACTTGAATTCATAGAAAAATGTAGAGGTGTTAAAATGGGCTGGCCTAGCCTATAAAAAAAGGGACAACATATAGTGAGACTAGCCCAGCCTTTTAAGGACTGTGGGCTGGGCCATACTAGCCCACCAAATTTTTTTAAAAAATAACCTGATAAAAAATCAACATACACTATATGCTAATAAATCTGCATATCCTCAATTGAAATATCATCAATTTAAACTTCTAAAATTTCAAAATTCAACCCAAACATTAATAAAGTACAAATTCAAAATTTTGAATATCACCAATTCAATAATTCATCACACCAAATCATGTAAAATTTAATGTCCATAACAAATCATGGTGGCTTTGTATGTTTTGTATGTTTTCATTGGCCCAACCGGACTAGTCCAGCCCAACCCACCTCGGCCCTTGGGCTGAGATAGGAAGGGCCAAAAAGCCCGATTGTTATTTGGGCTTGTAATATGGCAGCCCAACCCACCCCATTTTAGGATAGGGTGGGGCCATGCCGACCCTATGGGCCAAGCCCATATTGACACCTCTAGAAAAATGTATAACTTTATTTACAAATCAAAAATCTAGTCCATGTGGTATATGTATATAATAATATAAAAAAAGATCAAGTCCTACATGGCAGTCGTCGCTTCTTTCGAGTAGGTTGCCTTTGACGAACCATAGATTGTGTTTCATTGGGGCCCTCATGCTCCTCGGTATCAAGCTCCATCTGCATGGCAATTTGCTATATAGCTCCCTCATCTGTATGGCCCTGCATCATGCACAAACTTCTTAATGGGTAATATCCTCTATTGCATATCCAAAATGCACTGTTGTATCCTCAACAGATTGAAACTATGTCATATCATCGTGTATGTACGCAATTGAGAACATATACGAACTAAAAGGCTGAAAGTCTGGCAACTGAAACTCAGAGGCGGTATCCCATTGGCTATGCTGTCTGTGCACATCAACAGGTACTCCCGATGATGATGGATATGGATAAGGTGAAGGTATGGCCTATGAAGTGCCACAGCCATAATCATAGACCTCCATAGCGATATGATCATGCTCATCAATGATATGAAGGACTAACATACATATCTCCTAGATGACTGACCTAGATGTGGATATAGATCTAGATGAGCAAGAGCATGGATCCGCACTAGACTATTACTATGATAGATACAAGTAGTGAGCAGTTGAAGAATAATAATAAAAATGATAGATATAGGTCAATGAGCAGTGAGCACTTACCAAATATTCGTGCATCACACCACCATGGCAAATGAACTGATGAGTGATGCGATGGTACCAATCCATGTAGGGGTCATGATAGTCCATGGTACTATCAGCTGCTGGACCATCCACAACGTGATCTCGCCAACTCTCATAGAGTGCAATGAATTGATGAATTGGATAAGTTATATATGCTTTAAAATAGATTGGATATATGAGAAATGTTATTCAAAACTCATATGACATGCCTCATAGTTAGCGGTCCATGTGATAATGCACCTCCATCAGGCAAATCTATAATAGGATTTGGAGAATGTCGATCTAATCTACTAGAAGTAATAAAAGGAAACCTATCCTATGCCCACACCATGAAATAAAATCAAGGGTCCCATATCTTATGTGCATCTATCCTACTTGCCCTACAAAGCTCTCTATACAACCAAGCTAGACCGGCACTACCCAAACTATAGTATCCTGCAACCTCAAAATCAGCAAGCAGTGGCAAAAATATGATATGAATGAGATTATTTAATTTATCTGCAAACAGACACCCCTCCCCTTATCAACTATAGAATGTATGCCCTAGCATAACATTATATCGCTATGACATTTGTATCAAGGGGTAGCCTATCGAATTGCTCTGCTAATCATACCATGTTCAATCGAAAACCCTTGAGTTTATTAGGAGGTGGGACAACATCTAACAAGTCAAAATATACCTATTGCCAATCCTAGCATGTACTACCTATCACGAAAGAATGTCGACGGGTAAACCTAGCTGGATGCTGATGTCTTCTAATATGATAGTGCACTCACCATGCAGTAGGTGAAATATATAAGTCACTAGATGCCATCGCTCAATGAGCATAATAATCAAGTGCCAATCCAATAATATGAAACCAACATAGCAAAGACTATAAAATTTTATCTGCTACAGATAAGGTACTATGCATATATTGAGCGGTATCGATCGAGACCTAGCCTGCTCTCTCCATCGACATGTAAGAAACCTAGGCTCCTATCAACACAAAAATAAAAAATGACATCAATATTAAATCAGTGCAAATATTTTGTTCACACGATGTTAATAATATAAATACATATCTTGCCATCCCAGATAGCTGATGACCGATGAGTCTCCCATGCATATAGTACAGACTGATCCAATAGACTTGGCTCCATATATAGAATATACTGTTGACACTTATAGTAATAAAAATGGATATACTGTTAACAATTTTGCAACATACTAGTAGTAGAACAAAGATAACAAATAATATATTATAATTAAAAATTAAAAATAACATATCATAATTAGTAAAGTTTTTGCTACATCTTAACAAATTACAACATTAAATGCAAAGCATCATTAGTTTTCATCATTGGTTCGTGCTCTGTTTCTTGGACATGTCTGTTTGTTATGTCCTTACTTGCCACAAAGCTAACATCAAGGTCTATTTGCCGACTTCTATGCAATCCATCTCATTCTTAAGTCTTGAGGATTGTGGTCTTCTCTTTTGTCGCAACTGTTATCGCTGTGTTATTATCAATATGTTATTTGTTGGTTGCGATCAATAATCTATATGAGGGATTGGATGAAATTGATAACTATAACTATGATGGTATTCATCCATACTATACCATAATCTATATGAGATATTATCAATATGTTATTTGTTGGTTGCAACTAATAATCTATATGAGGGATTGGATGAAATTGATAACCATAACTGTGATGGTATTCATCCATACTATACCAACGATCAACGTATCGTTAGAAATTAATTAACATATGAGCACAAGCAACCATTCAGTGTGAACACGGCAAATGATAGCACTACCATTTTCGATAGGTACATGTATGCTTTGATAACTGTATGATCTGCATCCAATTTTATGTTCTTAAAACTATTATTATTCATATATTAGAAATAATAATATGATCATAAAATGAAGGTTTTGCATTAGTGTTCATCTAAGTATTATTGCCTTTGTTCATATGAGGCTCACGGAATATCGTTTGCACGTGAAACATCCCACTTGTCCTATCGAATATTGTAACCTTATAAGATGTGGCTTTAGATTGATTGGCGATCGTATGGGTTGTAGCAAAAGGAGTAAATCTTTCATCCCTATTCAATGCATCCTCCACTTGGGCACATCGATCATCAAAATATGATATAAGTCGGAAGAATGTGGGTTATACCAATGTCGGCAGAAAGCAAATATTTTTTAGGACTCCATTGAAATATTCAGACAAATTAGTGGTCATCATTTCAAAACTTTGACCACCATCATGTGCAAGGAACCATTTATCTACAGGAATTTCATTCAACCACTGAAAGGCTTTAGAGTTCATTTTTCAATCTTCCTCAAGTACTTATTAAACTTCCTAGATTGTATTTGCATGCCGGTTCTTTCCATCAAATCTCTTAGTTTTGTATTCCTAAACCTAGTATTGAAGTTGCTCGCTACATAATGTAGACAATATACATGATATGCATAGGACAGCTACCAACCAAGATGTTCATTTTGCACAATGGATAATATATTTACATACCGATTTGAAATCAAATATATATTCTGATGAGATGTTGTTGAGAAACATGTAGGGTTTTATACTCAAATTTTAAAAATTTTTCGAAATTAAAGCAGCGAAAGACATAGATTAAACAGTTTAATCTACAATATTTATGTAATCAGATTATAAAATCCTACATCAAGGATCTATAACATGTCATGATGTAAATATAAATATGAAATTAAATTAATCATAAGTGGTATTGATCATATCAATACCTAAATCTAGAATAATTCTAGATCTAACCCTAGATCATATCTAGGTTACCAAGAGATCAGATCTCTTATCTTTGTGTAGGTCGAGAACTCCGTAATTAATTTTTGTTATTGCTTTTAAAGCTGCACGCACGTCCGACCTCTACAGGTGATCCATACGAACCTGCAATATAGATCGAAGGTTCGTCAAATGAAGATCCACTTGAAATGCTAGCTTCTCGCGGATCCCTCCTGATGGTCAATCAAAAATATATTCTTTGGATCTTTTGGACACTCCAAGAGATGAAGAATATGAGAAGAAATAAGAAAAAAATTCAATCCTTGGATCTTTCAAAAATTAAAAAATAAAAATAAAAAAAATTCTAAGAGAAGACAGATATTCTCTTTCAGGACATCAATGATTGATGTCCTGAAAACATCTCTATGCTAGGACAAGAGAAGACCTTCTCCTCCAAAATTTTTTTTTAAGTTTTTAGATCTAATATTTTTGATTTTATCATACAAAATTTTTACAAAAAATATGGAGAAGAAGGATTCTCAAAGAAATCTTGAGAGTCGTTGATGTTCTGAAAATATCTTTATGCTAGGACAAGAGGTGACCTTCTCCTCCAAATTTTTTTTAAATTGCTAGATCTAATATTTTTGATTTTATCATAGAAAATTTTCATAAAAAATATGAAGAAGAAGGATTCTCAAAGAAATCCTAAGAGAAGACATTCTTCCCTTCTTCTTCTCTCATCAGAACATGATCAGATCATGTCTAAAGATAATCACTATGCTCCAACACCTTGAAGCATGAATCCCCATGCCATCTTACTTTCTCTCTCTTAGATTTTTATCATAAAAAAATTATATATAAAATAAAAAGAGAGAAACATAAAAGAAAATACAAGAGAAGACAATCTTCTCTTACCTTGTCTTCATCATGACATCATCATTTGATGTCCAAAAGAAAGGTCCTCCTCCAAGAGTCTTGGCATCCCAAAACCACCACGGCTTCTCCTCCTTTTTCTCAAGTTTTCAATAATTTTTTTGAAATTTATCATGTTCTCTAAGGGCCTTGAAAAGTGGCGTGGGTTAACAACCAAGGTCTAGGTCAAAGACTAGTCTTAGAAGGACTTTTGGTGGCGTCCAACTTTTGGACGCCACCCCCATTCCTTTTTTCAACATGGGAAGCCAGCAAATCATGCATAAAATGATGGGGAAAGTGTGCACAAAAATAAGGGAGGCGAGGAAAAAAATCCATAAAGGGAGAGGTAGAGTTTTAGAATAGTAGGACTCTATCAAATAGAATCCTAGGCAAAACTAATTGCCATCTTTGACCAAGTCAAAAAAATATTCTAAATAACCAGATTATGTGGGGCATGGAGAAGCTCTTATGCATGGGAACAATTCATGTAAACATCAGAAATAAAAGGTGTGGGCATGGGCTTTTAGGCGCAAGAGAAAGAGAGAGAGTCTCAGTCCAATTGGGACTCCTCTTGTTTGACTAGATCAAAATAGGTTTGAATTCAATTTAAATTCTATTTAAATCAGATTAAATGAAACTCAATTAAGGATGATCCTAGTCCAACTAGAAGCTCAATTAAATTAGATTAAATCAAGATTTAAATCTGATTTAAATTCTAAATCAATTAGGTGCACCCAAGTCCTAGTCAAATAAGAAATTATTTTTTCTTATAATTGGCTTATCCAATAAATCAACTAGACTTAATCTAATTAAGTCTAAGCTAATTTTAATTGAATCTAATTTAATTAGACTTGATCTCAGCCTAATTGCTCAATCAAATTGAGCCAATTAGCAATCCAATTGCTAATCGATCCTCCTACAATACTTGCATTAGATCAAACATCAATCACATTGATGGATTGACCTTAGAACGATTCTCAATCATCGATTAATCATCTAATTAGATTATAAGCTTTAATGTGTGTGACCCCATAGATTCGAACCTAAGTCGGTAGCATAGGAATCAATTTCTGTACCAATCGAAGTTACCATCTAGCAATAGTTTTCGACGTCTGGATAGGTCGAATATATGCAAAGCAATATTTTTAGAATTCTAATCCATGGTTACCATATAATTCATCCCTTTAATTAATAATGCTCAAGATGACTTCAAGTATACTGTCAAACACTCATACAAGTCATCTCTATTATATCTTAAAATTTCGTAAATCTCGTGATACCTTACGAGGATTATCCAGGCATAGATTTTGCTAAATTAAAATACAGCAAGTCATTCTCTTTCTGAAGTTAATCAGGAGTGGCCAATCCCATCTTAACTCATACACCGACTTCACAAGTACTTCACTGTACCCAAAAATCTTTCAAGTCTATATTAGAAATATAGGCAGTCTAGCACCAAAGTACAGTGAGTTGCTTGTAAGTCACCATGGTGATCTCAGATCAGAAGAATACTTATATCCATTGACCTTAGCTAGCTACTCTTGATAGTAGAGTGCTATATTGATCATGTTCAGTGCAAATATACTCCTACATCTCACTTGAATACCATACCAATGTCTCCATACTACTTGATTATGAGGACAACCAATGCATATCGCATACAGCGATCTACACTCGATAAGTTATTATCCTTATTAATAACTTATCATTTGATCATGAAAAATTTAAGAACCATCCGATAAATCATTCTTTATCGATTATTTGAGGTTCCAAGGACTTCATCATAATTTAGAAGTTCATTTAAGAAAGATAGAACTTTTATGATGAATTAGCCAAATAACTATTATTATTAGATAATTCATAAACTAATTTCAATCATCTACCACTTAGATGATTGGCTTTAGGATACATTTTCCAATAGATATAACAAGATATTTCAGGCAAGCTAAGAATTAGCCTCATGTATCAGTAGACTCTTCATCTACTATAGCAAATGCAAGTGAAAAAATCTAGTTGTTTCCATCCATGGCAATTGGTATCAACAACTTCTTCCGATACTTTCTGTATAAGAAAGTAGCATCAATATTTGTTATTGGTCTACAATATTTGAAGCCTTCAATCGATGGTGCAAAGACCTAAAAAACATGATTAAATATAGCACATGCTTAGTGACTGATAGGACAACTAATGAACATCATCTAAGAGCTAAGGTTAAAGTTTTTTATAGCACACAACCACTTCGATAACAAGTCATATAACTTATCCCAATCTCCATATACCAAAGTCATTGCTTTTTGCTTCGTCTTCCATAGCTTTCCATAACTAGACGTATAGTTGAATCTGTTCTTTATTATTATGCCAATACCGATGATCAAGATTATGGGTACTTTTTTTATAAGATCTCATATTTTATTTGCAATGAAGTTTAAATCAAGCCTAAGATGATCTTGAGAAAGCATGATCGAAATACATGTATACGGACCAACATAACGTGTGATTTCAAAGTAATTATACCACATTATCACTCGAAACATCTAATTATATCCCAACTCTCTATTTTTACACTTGACCACCCAAGCTCTGGCTCCGACTGATCAACTTTAAATTCATGATGTGTATCAATAGAATACTGTTTTACTGTAGTTTGTAATTTTATCTTATCCATAAAGTGAAATGCTTTATACAACTCGTCACCTCTTTTCCAAGTGCTATACCATGCCTATAATATGGAAGTCATTGATACATTGATAGCTACTTAATCAATACTCCTGAATATCCCGAAAGGAGCTTCAAATAATGGAATATTTGGGCACTCTATAATAGGTGTTGGAACATGGCTTTAAAAACTAGATGTGACTTAAGAAGACTAATAAAATTTTTTATTATAAAAATTATAAATATTTTTTTTAAAAAATCGAGACTTTAAATTAATTAAACCTAAAAGCGTGTTAGATGCTCTTCTAAGGCATATTCCCATCTCTCGTATAGAAATATCTGAAAAAACTATCCTAAGATACAATCGAGATTCTTTATCTGTGAGCACGATTATGGAGGAGGTTGATGAAGACTCTTTCAACATTCAGAAAAAAAAATATTATAGTAGAAAAAAGAAAGCTTAGAAAGAAGAAGAAAAAGGAAAGGCTCTTAGATGGCTTACTGAATTAAGTTCCAAGAGGCCTTTTTATAGCCAATCAATATGGCCAATTATGACTGTTTATGACCATTGGGATTTTTATTAACCCATTAAGATCTTTAATAAAATCCAATGATCAAAATCTTTAATAAATAGTCCAATGATTAAAAATAAAAAATGTGACTAAATACACGTGACCATTAGCGATTAGGAACTCAACAGTTAGAATCTTAATATCATGATAATAAAGAAATTAAAATATTTAAATAATAAAACTAAAAAAATAAATTATGCTTGGAAGAGAATTATAGAAAAATGTTGAGTTTTTCTTTTTGATTCTCTCCAACAATCCCCACCAAAACTTAAAATTTTAAAAAAATTATAAAATAAAATAATATAAATTTTTAGGTACTTATACTTACAATAGGTAATGTGACTTAACCTTACTTAGTGTGAATAATTTTTATATGAAGAAAATGGAGTAAATCAGATCTTGAACTACATTCCTTTAACCCAGACTTCAACTACCACACACATAGTACAGAGTTTCTTCATCGCTAGTCTATGCATTAATGGCCCTGCACAAGTATCTTTATTTTTTATAAGAGTTATTGGAGATAGCCCAAGTCTCATATCCGTGGTCATGTTGGATACTCTCATATAGGTGAGCTCCTCTAAGGATGTGTGTAGTTTCACATCTCGAGGAATACCCCTCAGATCTCATTTAGAAATAAATTCTTCCTAACCACACATAAAAGTACTAATCATCATCGGGATAGAATAAAATCTATAACTCCTATATCAGATAAACAACATGTGCTCTCCGATCAACCAATTAGCTTTTTATTACCGTATTAAATCTTTTTAAGGGATCTCCTATTATAGAGGTTGGATTTTCACTATTAGAAGGTCTATTACGGGCAAAGCCTTATACCCCTCGATGACTTTAGGACCTTAGTCCTATTCAAGCTTTTAGTAAGGTAGTCTGCAATAAAGTTAGTTGCAACATGATTTAAAAAAATAATTTGAAGTATTGTAAGGCAGACTAATGAAAAAGGATCTCCCCCCATAATTTCTAAGGTATACCAGAATTTATCACATTGACTATGTCTTACAATTGTTCAGTCATATCTTTTGAAATTATCAAGAAGCATTAGTTTAAAATTAAGCATAAATTTTAAAATATGAACTATATAGCTACTTAGGAAAAGGCTAATTGAAGCAATATTATATATGGATCATACATAGTTCCTCCATAGATTTACAAATTTATACAAAACTGGAATAAGCCTAAATTAAACTTATACAGCTTCATTCAGGCATTTTCTTACCTGTAATCTTTACTTTCATTTTAATGCATTGCCATTAATGCTTGAGCACTTTGTAATTCCTCCCAACATGGCTAATATGACACTTAGTTGTGTTCCTTTTGCCCCAAATTATAGTGCTGTATTGTTTGCTACGGTGTCTATATTTCACAGCTACAAGACCATCCATGCTAATTTCCAACCCAAGGAGTAATAGAAAATACAATTTAGCAAGACAAAGATTAAGATATAATGCATCAGAGAAAAGATTATTATGAGTGATTATTTGTAGATAAAAATTTAGATTTTAATTAAATTATCTCAAGTCTAAGATCCTTGGCAGCCATGTGCATCTACACATGCGTTATAACTAGTCTGTTACAAAGATATCATATAAGCAGATATCACAAGAAATTGCTTATCATTCAGTTTTCAGCATATTTTTAGATCAAAGTGTAAAGCTAATAAAATATTTATTATTTTGGTTTTCTAATAAATAAAAAAGATTATCTTTCAAGCATCAAGCCTAAAATAGTATCAAGAAAAATTGCTTTTACATAAAATTAAATTATGTAATTTCATAAATATGCAATGTGTTATGCGCAAGCATGCATTAGATATGTTATAGTGAGGAGATCAACATGAATGGCATTCTTCATGTTTATTAATAAATAATAATTTGTGACATTAATTGTGTTGTGATGACTTTACTATTTTCCCATGTTTGTTCCACATCTTTTTGGGGTTATCTCTTTTTCATTCTGTCTATTTCTATATCTGACTGGATACTGCATGAATATAATACCATATAATGCATCCCTATTCTAATACTAAATGTCAAACATTATCTTATCTTTATTCAAAAGTAATTTTCAGTAAATCTGTATTTTGAAGTAGTAAACTGTGTGATTTAAATTTATGATACCTTAAATTTGCATGTAGATCCATGAATAACATAAAATAGTCATCCTTTCTCCAACATGTTTGGAAATGTTATTATACTGATTCTTATATAAAGAGGCCAAAGTAAATATATCTTTTGGGTTCTAGTTCGTATTTTACCACGTCCTCGTGATTTAAAAGTTCAGAGTGCCGAATTCTCTGGAAATAAAGATAAAACTCTCAAAATACAAACATATAACCATGCAAATCGTTATATAAAGCATGACAAAGGTAGCAATTTTGTACTTCCAAATTCAAATCGTAGGAAATGCTGGGTAAAAAAGAGGTGCAGTTGATCAAGTGAAACAGTGCTGGAATGAGCTTCTACCCAGAGGAAAATAGTGGATAGATCCATGATGCATAACACCTGCCGTTTGCCGGTTTCCAGATCTTACCCAGTTGTTCTAACTTCAAGGATTTTAACACTGATGGGTAAATCAAAACAATCCTTATATCAATCTCTTTAGATTTTTCTATAAATAAAAAGTGCCTCTTCCTTGGGTTCACCAGTCACTTCCCACACCACGTCATCATTAATCTTAATCATGGATCTTTCATGCCATCAAGTCTATATCAAAGTTAAAGTATAAGACTATATAAATTATATATTAAATACATAATTAATAGGAATTTTGATGTACAAACTTTTGTCGAATTTTATCAATAAGCATATGATTTGACCATTGGACAGATAAATACCATTTCTCCCACTGTATAAGAGTCTAGAGTTTTGGTCCAACCAGGATATCTTAATGTTGATTGAATTTGCAAAAATGATATAAATGTAATATATTGATATCCTCCAAACAAGTCACAAAATGTAAAGAAATTTATATCATAATAAATACAGCATATATTTGTGCTTTAATTATTCAAACTTTTATCACATCAATTGCTTGATAATTTTGAAATTATCAGAATAAAAAATAAGTTAATATCATCAACCATGCTAACATGCAATGCCATAATAGAGACTTTGAATAATTCAGCATTAGCATTGTATAATTCAAAGTACCATGTTTCCTTTTAAAAGCATGAGAGAATATATACCTGCAAATCTGCAATGGCCATCTTGTAAGTGGATTTTAATAGGGATCATTTCAAAGTGGAACACAGAAAAAGTTTTGCACGCATGATCAGCATAAGCATGCATCACAGAATTTAGGATTTACCAAACAAATCAAACAAGGAGCAAAATACTAATCACAATCCGGGAATTACATCTTAGATTATTAGAATATGGCTTTAAAAACTAAATGTGATTTAAGAAGATTAATAAAATTTTCAACTATAAAAATTATAAATATTTTTTGAAAAATTAAGATAAAATTGATCAAATTCGAAAGCGTATTGGATACTATTCTAAAACGTATTCTTGTCCCTTATGTAGAAATATCTAGAAAAACCATCTCAAAATATTATCAGGATCCTCCGCCTGTGGACAATCATGGAGAAAATTGATGAAGACTTTTCAAAAAAAGGAATATTGTAATAGAAAGTAGAAAGCTTAGAAAAAAAAAGAAAAAAAGGAAGGCTCTTAGATGGCTTACTGGATAAGATTAAGTCCTAAGGGATTTTTTTTTATAGCCAACCAATATGATCGTTTGTGACCGTTGGGATTTTTATTGACCGATTAAGATTTTTAATAAAATCTAACGATCAAAATCTTTAATAAGTAGTCCAACGATCAAAAATTAAAAATAAAATTAAATACGCATGATCGTTAGCAATTAGGAGCCCAACGGTCAAAATCTTAATATCATGGTAATAAAAAAATTAAAATATTTAAATAATAAAATTTAAAAAAATAAATTAAAATGATTGGAAGAGAATTATAGAAAAAATTTGGATTTTTCTTTTTGATTCTCTCCAATAATAGGTGGGCACTCTACATCATGTGATGTACCAGCTTTCTGAGCATCATCGACAATATCGTCTTCACTTAGTACATCATCTTTCTCAAATAGTCGATTATTTATATGAATCATATCCTCGATAACTATGTACAGTAAAACTTGTCTAATAATAGGATCTGCAACATTACTATCCAGTATCGGAGCATTATCAACCACATATGTTCTAAAGGTTTCTATCTATTTCTTCTTTTGAATTGTCATTCCTACATCACAGTCAACCACTTCATAATCCTCTGAATCATGATCAGATCCGATATCTTCAATGAATTACACATCAATATATAACTCGGTACCAGATAAATAAGGATACAAATTTATAATTGAAAATATAATCTTCATATCTTCATCGTCAATAATCAAAACATGTTCACACTTCATTACTGTTGACTATACAATAATGGGATATCTTTATGTTAACATTACTTTATTTCTGCTTCTATCGATACAGATGACTCTACACAACTTATTCTACAACTCCTCAAATCTCATTCCATATTTCATTATAATAGTTTTGTGATCGTGCAGTATACTCTATTCCATAAGATCCTTCAACCATAAAATCATTAATATAATATAAAATTGTGACTATTTCTCCCATATTTTACTATCTATATAATAAATTAAATAAGTTCAGTATATTTACAATAATATGACCATGCATATAAAAAAATTTACTATTATATAATTCAAAAATATGATACAAATACATTTATATGTTCTAATAAGCAAGAAACAATCTGAACAATACTTTTAAAGTATAATAAACTTTTTATTAATAATTTATAGATAAGTAAATGTGAATTCTTATAAGCCTGTAAAGTATAGGATGATGCTAGATTTCAAGATTCTAGCAATTGCTTGGCTCCCAATCTACACCCTTAAATTCACTAAATATTAATGTTTTTACTATACCTAGTCCAGCCATTACACCTCCCATCCTCACGTTGGTACGAGATTTATCCAATCCCAACCACATCTTAACTAATATTTGAGTTGGATTGGATTTACTTTGTTGTGGTGCTGAGTTGGGTCGGACACATCAACTTAGATTGAGTTGTGCAAATAATTTAAGGTTGGCAAATATTCATTATTCATTCCTATATCAAGTAACTCCACTTCATTAAAAATATCAAAAATTTATGAACAATAAAATAAAAGATTGATTTATTAAACCATAACTTTAATAGTAACAAATAAAATATTTTTTTTTCAAATTCTCTGAAAATAACTTAAAAATCAATTTAAAATATCACAAATTTTTATTTATTTTTTATTTTAAATTTTGGATGATACTGATTAGATTACAATATAACAAAAAAATCATAAAAAAGATCGAAGCTTTACTGCAGGGAACGGAGGGCGGATTGGGTGCGGACGGTGCTGATCCGAAGAGAAGGGAGCGGGGTGGGGCAGAGTGATCCGATGAAATCGCGGCCAGGGTTCATTGAAATCATGGCTTGAGGCTGCGATTTCTCCGTCACATATCCTCGACGTCAGCTCACGGGCATGCCATCTGGCGGCAACCGTCGATTTCGAAGTGGACCGTAGATCCGGCAAAAAGATTCAAACAGAGGTATTTTCGTAATATAATAATAATAATAATAATAATAATAATTATTATTATTATTATTATTATTATTATTATTATTATTATTATTATGATTATACCCCTCCTTCTTCCCCTCCAAGTTTTCTATTAAAACGCCCGAGTCAAATTCTAACCCTAACCCTAGAGCTCGAGAAGCGAATGCATGGCGGAGGGGAGGAAGCGGTGCCTCTACGAGGTCCTGGGCGTCCATCGCGACTGCTCCCAGGACGAGATCCGCGCCGCCTACAAGCGCCTCGCCCTCCAGCTCCACCCCGACAAGCTCGCCTCCTCCGCCTCCGCCACCTCCGCCGCCGACGCCACCGCCGCCTTCCAAGAACTCCGCCATGCCTACGAGGTCCTCTCCGACCCCAAGGAGCGCGCCTGGTACGACTCACACCGCTCCCAGATCCTCTTCTCCGACCCCTCCTCCACCTCCAAGTCCCACCGCCCCTCTGCCTTCTTCGATCTCGACCTCTACGCCTTCTTCTCCAACACGGCCTTTTCCGGCTACTCCGACGCCGGCAAGGGATTCTACAAGGTCTACGGCGATCTTTTCGCCAAGGTCTACGCCCAGGAGCTATGGTTCGCCAAGGAATTCGGCCTGGGCGCCGACGCCGTCCCCCCTGCCCCTTTGATCGGCAATCTCGACAGCCCCTACTCCCAGGTCACCGCCTTTTACAATTACTGGCTTGGATTTTGCACCGTGATGGACTTCGGTTGGGTAGACGAGTACGACGCATCGATGGGGCCGAACCGGAGGACGAGACGGGCGATGGAGGAGGAGAACAAGAAGGTGAGGAAGAAAGCGAAGAGGGAGTACAACGACACGGTCCGCGGGTTGGTGGCGTTCGTCAAGAAGAGGGACAAGAGGGTGATCAATATGGCAGCGAAGAGGAACTTGGAGGAGGAGAAGAGGCGGGCGGAGGAGAAGTTGAGGAAAAAGGAGGAGGAGAGGAAGAAGATGGAGAGAGCGAGGATGTATGAAGAACCTGAGTGGGCGAAGATCGATGAAGAAGAAGAAGAAAAGATTGTTATGGGAGGTGGGTTTGATGACTTAGAGGAGGAGGATGATAAAAAGAAGAAAAAGAAAAAGGGTGCCGGTGAGGAACTCTACTGTGTGGTGTGTAATAAGAAGTTTAAGTCGGATAAGCAGTGGAAGAATCACGAGCAATCGAAGAAGCACAGGGATAAGGTTGCGGAGCTGAGGATGACATTCAATGAGGAAGACAAGGTCTTGGAGGAGGAGGAGGAGGGAGTCCATGTAGGATTTGACTATGAACCACCAGAGTCAGAGGAGAGTGATATGGTGGATGAACTATGTGAAGAATTGAGGGAGGAGATCAGGTTGCAGGAGGATGGGAGTGATGATGAGGGTTTGGAGGACAGTGATCGAAAAGTGGGTTCGGATGATGAGGCTAGCATTTTGGAAGCAATGGTTTCAGGGCATAAGAATAGGAAGAATGATTCTCAGGATCTCCATAATTCGGCATCCGATTATGATCATTATCTTGATAATGATGAGCAAAATTTGACAGGATATGATTCCGAAAGAAGTCGCAAGAATCGAGCACCAAAGAGACGGACAGAGGCAGATGTGTATGATGAAGCGAAGAGGCAACAGATGGGTGAGTCCCAGAAGGAGGACAGTGAAGTTCAGAATCAGGAAGACGATATTGAGGATAATAAGGAGGCTATTTCTAGTCCTTTACAGGAGGTCGCAACCAGAAGTAAGGGAGGTCGAGCTACAGGAAAGAATCAGAAGTCTAAAAAGCAATCAGTGGATGGAAAGGGGGCTGGAAGAAAAGACACAGCTGCTGACTCAAAGAACCCATCAAAAGGAAGGAAACAGAAGGTAAAGACAGCCCTAGTAATTAAACATGTAATGATTTTGTTTATATGCCATTTTTTTTCTTGTTTAAGTTGCATTATTTTGGTAGTGACCTGGCATTGTAGAATAGATCACTGTGGAATTGTCTTAGTGAAAGGATCCATGATCAAAAGGAAAAAAAGTAGAGATATACTAGAAAAACTATCTACTACTGGTAACCCAAAAACTCTCTCCTACTGTCTATTCTCTAAGAATTATGAGTCTATATCCAGAAAACTTATAGCAGAACATTGTCAGTTAATATGTTATAAGTTGCAATGCCCATATTTTTGACATAACATATCACGAATCTTGGAGCTTTCTAATTTCAGTAATCATAGCCTTCACCCAATAACCTTCATTTCTGATCATATATCTTGATAAGTTTCTACCTTTTCAAAAGCTAATGGTTCTATAAACACTAGCTTATTGCTGCAATCATTTTAAAACCAGTACTTAAGTCCTTATTCTTCTTAATTTTCTGTTCAAGATTTTGAAAATCTACTGTAACTGATATCATAGCGGTCTTCTGCCCTTATAGCTGCACCATAGACAGGGAAATGTGGTTGTCACTCTGACCCTCTCTCTAACAGGTCCTATCTACTTCTGAACCTTTTTTAGTCATCATCTGTGGACAAACTGTTTCTTCCATTGTGTGAAGTTTAAGCGAAAGAGTTCTCTTTAAATATAAAGTACTTTGGTCAAGTTCAGAATCAAATAATGTAAACCAAGGAGTGAAAAGAACATTTTGAGATACAGAATAGTGGAACCCTCCAAACAAATGGCAAGAGTGAAATTGATTTACGGAAATAAGTTAAAAGAGGGCATCCTGGTGCACGAGTCTCCTGCTATTGTAGGGTATTACATGCTGTTGACCTCTCACCTATGTATAGGATAAAAGTTGCCTAAATCAAAATTAACATGTGTAATCTTAAGCAGTGATTGCAAGAATTTAGCTAATCTAGGTTTAGTTAGAGGTGTGGAAGCTGGGTGGATTTTGATAAACTCTTGAATAAAAACTAAGCCCTCCAAAAAATGGTCTTACAAAATCAAAATAAAATGCAATGACACTAGAAATTTTCAGTAAAAGCAATTTAGATTACCTTGGGCATGATGAGATCATGTTGGCCATGCATCATCGCAACATAGTGCTTATGAAAATAATATGACTCAGGTTCGTTGTGCATGTGTCCATCATGCATTCTGTTGGAGATAAATCCTGCTTCCGCCGAAGTCCAGTCTGATGCTTAGTCTAATGCAACCGGTAATCACGGAAGAGTTTCAATCGAAAATTTTTCCTTCAGCAGCCAAATCCCAGCCGATCTCCTCCAACGGCCGAACTCATTCAGTAGCCGAATTCCTCCAACGGTCGAACCCAACCGAACTCCTCCAACGGCTGAACCCAACCGAACTCCTCCAACGGTCGAACCCTAGTCGAACTTCTTTCGGACTTCAGCCGAACTCCTCCCAGACTTCTTCATCAGTCGGGCCCTTCCAGCAGACGAACTTCTTCAAGATTTCTCCTTCAGTTAAGTGCCTCCAAGAGCCGAACTCCAACCGAACTTCTTCTTCAATCGGATTCCTTCAGTAGCCAAACTTCTTATGGATTTCTCCTTCAATCGAATTTTTATATGAGCCGAATTCTTTCTGGACTTTTTTTTCAGTCGGATTCCTCCAAGAGTCGAACTTCTTCCGGACCTTTTCTTCTGTCGGATGCCTTCAGGAGCCGAACTCCTTCAAGATTTCTCCTTCAGTCAAGTGCCTCCAGGAGCCGAACTCCTTCAAGATTTCTTCTTCAGTCAAGTTTCTCTAAGAGCCGAACTCCTTCCAAATTTCTCCTTCAGTCGGATTTCTACAGAAGCCAAACTCCTTTTGGATTTCTCCTTCAGTCGGATTTCTACAAGAGTCGAACTCCTTCCAAATTTCTCCTTCAGTCCAGTTCCTTTAAGAGCCGAACTCCTTCCGGACTTTTCCTTCAGTCTTATTCCTCCAGGAGCCGAACTTCTCTGAAATTGATATATGTCAAAGCTCTTCACCAACTAATGCCTGCTTCTTCCGAACTTCAACTATTAAATCTCAACGAACAGCCACATCATGGCAATGGATACCTCTCTCCGTAACAAACTTCACGTGACCCCGAGTGGCCCACTATCAGATGGTTACGGCCATCAATATCAATCTGCTATAGGCGGTGCTACAGGTGGCACCCCCCTCCGTGACAGACTCCATCAGACCTCGAGCAGTCCGTTACCAGACGACGACAGCTGTCACTATCAATCCACTACAGGCTCCGTCTATAAAAAGGGATCCTCCAGATACGTTTTTTCTAAGCTCTCTTATTCTTTTCGAAATTATGCTGAATTTTTGCTTGAACGCTCCATTTCTGTTAGCCAGAAGAGCTGACTTGATCGTCGGAGGGTTCTGTCGGAGCCACCACCACAGACTCCGGACGAAACTTTGTTTTGCAGATCACCGACGACGATCTCTTCTTCCTCAACTCCAGTTCGATCCGGCGTCAACCAGATTCTGCACCAACAGAATTGGCGCTAGGAGGGCCATCTGTTCCTGAGGTATCTTTGTTCTTAAAGGAGTGCTCAGTCGATCCTGTGGATCTTCTTCTTCAAGGTCCATTTCCATCCTTTCCCTCAATCCCGAGAAATGCATCCAAAGAGGGCGACTACCTGAAGATCTACTGCTTCTACCGCCGAATCTGGGCTAGATCCATCTATCCATGCTCTATCGTCGATACTTCAACCTTCTCCACCGGTAGCCATGATAGATCTGGAGCAATTTAATCTGCTGATGCAATGGATTCAGGGCCTCATCGAGATGGTGCAGGCCATATAGCAGCCTCCGACGGCGATTCCGTTAGGAAATCCACCATCAGGATGTCAGAAACCGGTCCCAAGAAGGAGCACTTGGGCTAACGTATCCGTCGCCCCTGCGAAGGAGAAATAGAGAGCAGAGGATTCTTGCTCGGATCATAATTCTTCTTCGGAAGGGATCTTTCCGATCCACTGTCGGAAGTCTTTCAAGATCTGCGATCGAGATGACGTCCTCGATCAAAAATTGTGGGAGATGGACTGGTGGATTGAGGAACTCCACCACGTCGCTCCGGTTACCATGACGACGTCTACACCAATCCCCCTTTCTCTCCTAAAATTATGCAAAAGCTCGTTCCGTCGAGCTTCAAGCTCTCCCGATTTGAATACTACGACGGAACCTTTGATCCGGTTGATCACCTGGAAGTCTTCCAGACCATGGTGCTACTCCATGGTGCACCAGATGCCATATTATGCCGAGCTTTTCCATCTACCTTAAAGGGAGCAGCAAGAAACTGGTACTCGACGTTGAAGTCGGGTACGATCTTCTCCTTTGCCTGATGAGCCATCAGTTTGCGGCTCATTTCGTCAGCAGCCGACGTCCGCGCCAAGGTTTGGGATCCCTGTTGAATATCAGGGAGGGTCGAATGAAGTTCTTCAGCATCGCTGGTAGAAGGTCGAATGAAGTTCGGCCGCGCTCCCGGACTCTCCTTGAGCACGAGCGAGCCCGAACTCCTCCCCGAGCTCGTCATCAAAGAAGCTCTGACGGAAGGACGCGAAGAAGTCCCCCTAAAAGGTTTCACAACTACGGCCCCCTTAATGCTCCACAGACGTCGGTCTGAAGCAAGAGAAGATCAGCCAAGGGCGCTACCGTAGCTAGAACCACCAATGAGGGAGGAACAACAAGGAGATCGGTTGCCTTCCGGCATCATCAATGCTATCTCTAGGATGCTTAGTACTTCGGCGAGCCGTCATCTCTCAGCCTCAGAGTCAGGGGAAGCTTGCCCCGAATTGGGAAGGCCCATATGAAATAAAGGAGGTCGTCTGGTCCGGAACTTATCGCCTAAAGAAGCTCGGAGGAAGAACGCTTCCACGATCTTTGAATTCAGAAAATCTGAGGATATATTACCAGCAATTTTTCTTCAATAAAACTCCTTGATTTCAATATTATTATTTCTTGGTGCAAAAACTATGTGATGATAGGGAAGAAGCAATCAATAGTAGTCATGTTAGGAACAGGAGGAGAACCTCGTCCTAACATGAGCAAGTCGAAGGCCTTATTCATTTTAGACAAGGTAGGGGAGAGGCCCTGACAACAGTCCTTATGTGCCCCCACAATCCGTTAGGAACAGGAGGAGAACCTCGTCCTAACGTGAGCAATGTCGAAGGCCTTGTTCATTTTAGATGAGATGGGGGAGAGGCCCTGACAACGGCTCTTATGTGACCCCACAATTCGTTAGGAATAGGAGGAGAACCTCGTCCTAACGTGAGCAAAGTCGAAGGCCTCGTTTATTTTAGACGAGATGGGAGAGAGGCCATGACAACGGCCCTTATGCGCCCCTATAGCCCGTTAGGAATAGAAGGAGAGCCTCGTTCTAAACACGAGTAAAGTCGAAGGTCTCATTCATTTTAGATGAGAAAGGGGAGAGATCCTGACAACGGCCCTTATGCGCCCCTACAGTCTATTAGGAATAGGAGGAGAATCTCGTCCTAACGCGAGCAAAATCGAAGACCTCGTTCATTTTAAACGAGATGGGGGAGAGGCTTTGATAACGGTCCTTATGTGCCCCTATAGCCCATTAGGAATAGGAGGAGAACCTCATCCTAATGCGAGCAAAGTCGAAGATCTCGTTCATTTTAGACGAGATGAGGGAAAGGCTCTGACAACGGTCCTTATGTGTCCCTATAATTCGTTAGGAATAGGAGGAGAACCTCATCCTAACATGAGCAAAGTCAAAGGCTTTGTTCATTTTAGACGAGGTGAGAAGAGGAGATAAGATTTTCCTCGAGCTTCTACGTTAACAGGAGATAAGATTTTCTTCAACCTCGGTTGGAGATAAGATCTCTTCCGAGCTTCAACGTTTACGTCAACTGGAGATAAGATATCCTTCAACCTCAACTGGAGATAAGATCTCTCCCGAGCTTCTACGTCAATAGAAGATAAGATCTTCTTCAACCACAGCTGGAGATAAGATCTCCTCTCGAGCTTCAACGTCTACGTCAACAGGAGATAAGATCTTCTTCGACCTTGGTTGGAGATAAGATCTCCTCCGAGCTTTTACATCAATAAGAGATAAGATCTTCTTCAACCTTGGCTGGAGATAAAGATCTCTTCCGAGCTTCAATGTCTACGTCAATAGAAGATAAGATCTCCTTCAACCTCGGCTGGAGATAAGATCTCCCCTGAGCTTCTACGTCAACGGGAGATAAGATCTTCTTCAATCTCGGTTGGAGATAAGATCTCTTCCGAGCTTCAACGTCTACGTCAACAGGAGATAAGATCTTCTTCAATCTCGGCTGGAGATAAGATCTCCTCCGAGTTTCTATGTCAACAGGAGATAACCTTCAATCTCGGTTGGAGATAAGATCTTCTCCGAGCTTTTACGTCAACAGGAGATAAGATCTCCTTCAACCTCGGCTGGAAATAAGATCTCTTCCGAGTTTCAACCTCGACTGGAGATAAAATCTCCAAGCTTGTACGTCAATAAGAGATAAGATTTCTTTCAACCTCGATTAGAGATAAGATCTTTTCCGAGCTCCAATCCTTCAACAGAAGATAAGATCTTCAACCTCGGCTGGAGATAAGATCTTCTCCGAGCTTCAACTTCAACTTCAACCTCAACCTCGGCTGGAGATAAGATCTCCTCCGAGCTTCAACGTTTACGTCAACAGGAGATAAGATTTCTTTCAACCTCGGCTGAAGATAAAATTTCCTCCTAGTTTTTTACGTTAATAGGAGATAAGTTCTTCAACCTCGGCTAGAGATAAGATCTTCCTTGAGCTTCAATCCTTCAATAGGAGATAAGATCTCCCCCGAGCTTCAACTTCAACTTCAACCTCGACCGAAGATAAGATCTCCCTCGAGCTTCAACATTAACTTCAACCTCGGCTGGAGATAAGATCTTCCCCGAGCTTCAATGTCTACGTCAATAGGAGATAAGATCTCCTTCAACCCCGACTGGAGATAAGATCTTCCCTGAGCTTCTACGTCAATAGGAGATAAAGATCTCCTTCAACCTCGGCTGGAGATAAGATCTCTCCCGAGCTTCAACGTCTACGTTAACAGGAGATAAGATCTCCTTCAACTTCGGCTGGAGATAAGATTTCTTCCGAGCTTCAACGTCTACGTCAACAGGAGATCAGATCTCCTTCAACCTCGGCTAGAGATAAGGTCTCCCCCAAGCTCCAACCCTTCAACAGGAGATAAGATCTCCTTCAATCTCGGTTGGAGATAAGATCTCCTCCGAGCTTCAATTTCAACCTCAGTTGGAGATAAGATCTCTCCCGAGCTTCAACTTCAACGTTAACCTTGACTGGAGACAAGATCTTCCTCCGAGCTTCAACCTCAATAGTGTAGAATCCGAAAAAGGACTTCGGCAATCGTCTTTTTTATACTTCCTTCGAATTTTGAACTCGGGAGTGGGGGACTATTGTTGGGGATAAATTCTGCTTCCGTCGAAGTCCAGTCTGATGCTTAGCCTAATGCAATCGGTAATCATGAAAGAGCTTCAATCAGAAATTCTCCTTCCAACGGTCGAACCCCAGCCGATCTCCTCCAGCGGCCGAACTCATTCAGTAGCCAAACTCCAGCGATCGAATCCAGCCGAACTCCTCCAACGGCCGAACCCCAGCCGAACTTCTTTAATGGTCGAATCCCAGCCGAACTCCTTTCGGACTTCAGTCGAAGTTCTCCCAAACTTCTTCATTAGTCGGGCCCCTCTAGCAGCCGAACTCCTTCAAGATTTCTCCTTCAATCAAGTGTCTTCAGGAACCGAACTTCTTGCGGACTTTTCCTTCAGTCGGATTCCTCCAGGAGCCGAACTCCTTATGGATTTTTTCTTCAGTCAGATTTCTACGAGAGCCGAACTTCTTTTGGACTTCTTCTTCAGTCGGATTCCTCCAGGAGCCGAACTTCTTCTGGACCTCTCCTTCTGTTGGATGCCTCCAGGAGCCGAACTCCTTCAAGATTTCTCCTTCAGTCAAGTGCCTCCATGAGCCGAACTTCTTCCGGATCTCTCCTTCTGTCGGATGCCTCCAGGAAGCCGAACTCCTTCAAGATTTCTCCTTCAGTCAAAGTTCCTCCAGAAGCCGAACTTCTTCCGAATTTCTTCTTCAGTCAGATTTCTACAGGAGCCGAACTCCCTTTCGGACTTCTCCTTCAGTCGGATTTCTACAGGAGCCAAACTTCTTTCGAATTTTTTCTTCAGTCGGATTTCTCCAAGAGCCGAACTCCTGGATTTCTCCTTCAGTCCAGTTCCTCCAGGAGCCGAACTCCTTCCGAATTTCTCCTTCAGTCTGATTCCTCCAGAAGCCGAACTCCTTTCGGATTTCTCTTTCAGTCAAGTTTCCTTTAGGAGTCCGAACTCCTCTAAAATTGATGTATGTCAAAGTTCTTCACCAACCAACGCCTGCTTCCTTCGAACTTCAACTATTAAATCTCAACGAACGGCCACATCATGACAACGGACACCTCTCTTCGTAACAAACTTTACGTGATCCCAAGCGGCCTACTATCGGATGATTACGGCCATCATTATCAATCTACTACAGGCGGTGTCTCTCTCCGTGACAGACTCTACCAGGCTTCGAGCGGTCCGCTACCAGACAGCGGCAGCTATCACTATCAATCCGCTATAGGCTCTGTCTATAAAAAAGGATCCTCTAGATACGTTTTCTCTAAGCTCTCTTCTTCTTTCCGAAACTCTGTTGAATTCTTGCTTGAGCACTCCATTTCTGTTGGCCAGAAGAGCTGACTTGATCATCGAAGGATCCTGCCGGAGCCACCACCACCGACTCCGAATGGGATTTTGTTTTCCAGGTCATCGGCGGCGACCTCTTCTTTCTCGATTTCAGCTCAATTCGGCGTCAACTAGATTCTGCACCAACACATTCCATGGTTTAAGAGATCAGTTTCCCTTTTTAGGCTAGCCTTGAACTGAAAATTTACGCTAAAACTTGAAAGTTTTCTATCAATATCAGTTGAGACCGGTACAAGTTTTGCTTTAGGAAAGAAAAACTTCAAATCCAATCAGAACATTTATTTGGATACTGAATCAGCAATAGAGCCACCTAAAATATTAATGCAACCGAAATGGTGCTGCAAATGCTCAAAATGACCCTACCATGTTGGTCAGATCTCAAAATTTCTAAACTTGTTGGTATGCCTTCAGCTTGTATCGCTTCTATGTTCATACCTACATCTCTGCAACTATGAATAAATCATATGCCTGAAGATATATCCCCCTCTTATGAAAAGGATCATCAAAGATTCATAGTGTTGGAGCATGCCTAGAGGAATCCTTGAAAACAACGGAGTTTGAACCCAAAATTATGTAAATTTTTTGAATTTGAAAATAACGCATCTTCTATAAGTTTGTTAGGATTATAATGTGGTCCTCCTTAAGCCAGCATGAGTCATCTGATGCTCTTTTAACACTTTTAGGATTAACATGATGAGTCGGTCAACTATCCATCTTTACGGCAGTATTTCAATCATCTTGAAAATCTTTATGAACAAATGAGAAGAACTATAACATCTTCTCTGTTCTTCTGCACTTATGCAAATTTCTTGATGTTAAGAAGGGAAACAAGTAGAAGGGTATGGCTCTATTTGTTGCTTGGTGATTCTTGATCAAGCTAGTTAACCCTACAAGGTTGAGCACAGGGATTATGCTCCCTAGGGTTTAAATGATTTCTGCATAAAAATCTGTGCAGACTGATTCATGAAAGTGATTAAGATTTTGAGTGAACTCTAAAAGGATACTGTTGGTGGTAAATGGGGTCAAGGAAGGTTCAAGGTTGAAGTGGGAAGAAATCAATGGATCAAGGTGGTCAGATGGCAGAATGCATGCTCGCTGGTGCAAGAATCGGCAGCAAAAGGTCTGCTGAAATTAGTGATGCTAGATTTTAGAAGTTACGGGCTTCTTGCCAATAGATTTGATGTAAAAGTTCCAAGAAAAACAACGAAGAACAAAAAAATAAAATTAAGAAGAAAAGAAAGAAAAAAACAAAGATTCAAAGCCTGGATTTAAAAATTCAATTAATCAATCAATTGTTCAGATCTATTTTTCTCCACACAGGTGGAGCCTTTAAACAGAGAAACAAAAAACAATCTAACAGGATTCTAACAGCTAACTTGAAACCTAATATAACTCCTCTTACTGAATTCTAACAAAATTAAAAATGTCAAAAGAAAATAAGAAATAAAATAAAAATCTTAAATAAATCCTCAATTGAAATTAGGTTAGGGTTTCTCAACGACACTTTCTCCTTGAGTATGCGCGTAAACCCTAATTTCCATCAAGGTTTATGGTAGAGTTTGTTGGTAAAGGCATTTGGATGTATCTAGAATCAAAAGATTCATAATCTGAGGATCCTTGAAGTTTTTTACTGAATAACTTGAGGAGATTAAAATGCACAATTAACTCCAACCGTGTCTTCTGTCATGTGGCTTCCCCTTTTATGCATGAGCAATCTACAAGTGCCTCATGGTTAGGTTGTGAACTCTTAACCTTTTTCCTTTTTTTTTTTTTTGTGATGAAAATGTCCTGGTCTAGGTCGTTTTGCAACCCTTAAGCCTTTATATGTTCTGTTATCAGTCTTCACAGAACCCATGCAGTCAATCTCAAATTCCTGAATATCTATGCACAAATTTTTGTATGCGAATATGAGATTAGTCATAACCGCATGACCTTTGGGAATTTTTGCAGTTCTCTTTGTGAACTGACTCCATAGATTATTTGAATCAGGCAACCTCAAAGGTTCCGAGTAATGCATGCGAGACATGTGGAGAGAGCTTTGAATCAAGGTACTTTGATAGGTGTTATTTCAAATGTTGTAAGAAGTATCTTCTAATCATTGCTTCTTATTTTATTGAATTTCTCACTCCACCTTCTTTAGATTTACAGTGCTGATTGAGTTTGTGTGATCTTCATTTTGTCAGGAACAAGTTATTTGTACATTTAGGTGCCACAGGCCATGCTATGTTGAAATCACGGTAAAGGAATGCAGATTGCTGATGAAGGAAACTATTTGTATTCTTTTGTGTATCATATGAGGTGTTGTTTTCTGGGAAAAGCCAATCAAGCAGACATCACTTTTCAGATTTAAGGTATATGAATTGTGTACTGGATCAGGGCTCCTCTTCTTAGTTAAGAGCCCATTTGCAAATTGCTGCACCAACAGCAAAGGGGAAAAAGAAAAAAAGAAAATTAAATTTTGAAACAGGATAAAGTTCTTAATTTGACCTTTTAAAATTTTGATTCTTGTACGAGGAATTTGTATTCCATCAGCACAATCTTAATTATATGGAAACATTGATTTGATTTTTTTTTTTTTTTCCAATGAAAAAGCTACATGTAAGGGTTTGTTTTTTTTGGCGGCAATACATCTTAATTCTCTCTAACAAATAACAATGAATTTTCATGAGACGTATGCCCATCTGCTGACTTGGTTGGTTACAGCTTTTGCCAGTTGGAATTGCATCAAAAGCTGGTTTGATACTCATTCTGAATGCAGGCGTGGCAGTGCTCATAACTCTAGGATTCAGCATTTGTAGATTTGTATCGTCTCTGGCATTAATTTCTGGCTGCCAACTGGATGGTCTTGATATTTAGTTCCAATCTCACTATCATGACAACTTCTTGTGTTAAATAAAAGTTGAAAAAAGAGTTGTAGCAGATACTTCATTAGCGAAACAACCAGGCCACTGCCTTCGAACCCAGAGAGACAAAACTGTTATCTATTACGCTCATAGCCTCAAATACAATCAGAGTGCTCTCTTTTATTTGAGAATGAAATCTATTTCTAGCTCTACAAAAGAAGCTTATGAAATGGCTGGTCGGTTAAATGCATCAAGCAACCTTACAGAGTAGGATATTCAGACCAGTGCAAGGTGGAAGTTTGGAGCTGGCATGTACCTTGTAGGAACTCTCATACACTTTGGATGGACCGTAGATCAAATACAGTGGCCTCGCTACATCACATCAGCATGCGAATAAGGTAAATGTGAATCACGGAAGCTGTTGGATGTCCCTCCAAAAGGCCACAAACGTTCCCGCGGTTTGCAGGAATCTGAAACAAATCATGTCTTGGATTCTGGCTGTGAAACATTATCCAACGCTCATGTGCAGCACCGATCCAAACAAGAAGTGATGTGCTGCCACGGCTCTATCGGTAGGTAGAAATGTGCTTCGGGCACCATGGGCAGGTCTCCCAAATTTTGCCTAAGTTGAGGGGCAAATTGATGCTGGATTTGTTCAGGCATGTTTGCTGAGGCATATAGGCATGCATGCTAAATCAGCTGCTTGGAAAACGAGGCTGAGGCTATTACAGGCGAGTCGCGGAAGATAATTCAATTCAGCAATAAAATTAGAACATTTTAGAGATGAGCCAAAGTCAAAATAAGGTAATGTTGCTTAGATGTCTAAGATCAATGAATAGGTATTTAGATGATATACTCATCAGATTTGCAAAAGCTGGTAATATTTAATGCCCTAACTCACGAATTTTTGTGACCTCTTGCCAATTCTTTGCTGCAACATGACTATCAATATTTTGCAAAGAGCACAAATTATGCTTTAGTGGCAGTAGTTTTTTTTAGAATGAAGAATGCAAGCACGTGGAGTAAAGCTTGCAATCCTACATATTTAACTCTCATCGGTTTAATAATCAAAGACAAACACCAAATGAAAGACAAATCATAACACCAAAAACCATTCAGCCGGGCTTGTTCCAAAAATGTTTTCTAATCAAGCACTCTTTGTGAAGGCCATATGAAAACTTCTAAAAGACAACCTATACAATGAATATTGAGCTGTATGCGTTTTTATTCAATGTTAATCATTGTACCTACACAACTTGCTACGCTATAAATGTGGGACCCAAGGAGTACTCATAACCCTCTGCCAGCAGCATCATTAATGTAAGCAATTGCTTCCTTTCTGGTAAGCTGTTTTCCTTCTACCAACCCTCTGACTAATGTATTCATGTAATTGTTTGAAGGGCCGGCTACAGGTAATTCACCAGATTTAAATCGCTCAATCTCTGAAAACGAGCACCTGTGCAGTTGAAAGTTAACCATGTATCAGAAATGTGGGAAAGCACTTCATTAAGTGAATTATCAGAAGCAACAAGAAAACATATCAGATATGTGGGGAAACACTTCAATAATTGAATTGGCAAAAATAAGTATATTTAGAGCTACTGAAAATACCCACAGTTAGGGATTGGAAATTACTGGAAAAATGCAGGTCGTTAACTAAATTAAAAAAAGCAACATATTGAGAATCACCAAACAATGACAATCATGGAAATTACTGGAAACATGTAACAGTCAAAAGGATGAACACAGCTAGATTGTACCACATCATACAAGGAAATGAATCATGTAATAGATCCCATGGTAATTATTTTGAGATGATGGCAGTTGCAATTTCAACAAAAGAAACAATATTTGTTTCCTCATTAGAAGCTCATCAATTTTTATTCTTGAACAGCCCATTAATGAACCTTTTTGAGGATATTCACACCTAAAATTCTTGGAAGTTATGCAACAAGGCATGCCTTGGTTTAGACCAAATAAAGAAGCCCTAGCAATATCTCAAACTATTATAAGGGTCCTTCAGTGGATAAAGAATAGAACCAAACAGATAGAATTCTTGACAAGATATGATAAGTCCATATTTGCAAATTTGTAGGTTAATAAAAAACCCAAACATTCAGAATGACTTGATTGTAAGCCTTTTTCTTTTCGCCTTAAAATACAAATTCTGGATACTTGGTTTTGATAAACTTTTCTAATCCATTGTCACCTGAACAATGCAATGCCTTATTCCCAAGTTTGGCTAATTGATGACATAGATAAACAGTGAAAGCAGTAAAGAGTTCATACAGGACAGAGCAAGATGTAATCACAGAAACTGCCCCACAACAGGACTAAAAGAAAAACAACTGCCTCAATATAATGTTTGCAGTACATAAGATTTATGATTTAGGTCAGAATTTCCAGGGGCCCCATAGAACAGCTCAACAAAAACAAGAAAAATTTAAAACACAGAATGAGAAGGGCGTACGTCATAGTTAAGATTGGAAGGTTATCCTCCTTCCCCAAATAAAGGACATTGGAATACCATCCAGCCTGCAGGAAATCCCAGTAATGGTCAGATATCCAGCAGAAACAATTAAGTTATCGGTACACAGAATGTAAAAATAAAACCATGCATGCTGTGCACACATAAAGAGAGAGGTCATGCCAAGTAATGATTCAAACAGAAATCCACAATACAGTAGTTTTTATAGCATTACAGAGGAAAGACGGTACCTTAAGAGCCTCTAGAGGCAATGACTTGTTTTCAGCGACAAAACCTATCTCAGATAAATCCAATATAGGCACTCTTGCACCATGACTTTTGCCATTCTCTTGAAATAATATATCATTGAACTGCTCAAGCCTGTACATAGCTTGTCAAAGCAGAACAAAAGCGTGAGGCATTCAATATAAACAGTTCAATCAACTTTGTATGGCCTGCTTCAACATGAACTACAAAATATATCACAGTTCAGAGAATATTACGTTATTCTATACATGCAGATGTAGGCTTTCTCATTCTTGTTGCTTTCAGGATGAAGAAAAGCAACACCTCCTTTACCCCATGTGCGGGTGTGAGATCTTGCAAAGAATAACCGATGAGGCATGGTTTTCCAGATGACATCTTTGGGTGAACTTTTATCTCGCGATCCAGGACATGGTTTGTTCATACCTTCAACCTATTAAAATGATGGGTACAAAAATATTAAGACAATATCAAGTAGCCTTTTCAGAGTTCCAAAGCAATCAGATGGGAAAATAGGAAGCATCAACTTTTATATGGAAAACATAATATATAACTTAAAAACTATAATCAAAGGAAAACCTCGTTCCCCCATCAACCCATACACATCCATTCCCCTCTCCATGAAAAGCCACTGTATTCGAGCAATAAATATAGAATTAATGCAGTTAGAAGATGGATCCAGTCTAACTACAAATCCAATATTTAGATCTTTGTATGAGCATCTTCTTTACCTTTCTATAGGTAATCTTACTATGGCTCTTAAACCTACCAAATATTGTTTGCCTGAGTAAAAGCAACAGCCGTGCTCATAAAAATTTTGTGTAACAAATAGTACACTGGATGATTTTCTTAAGCTGATCTGCTGTCAGTACTGGAAAACTCATGCTACATATCAAACTTGACTTGAAACCAGCCATGCCTACTGGAGGCTGACTGAAAAGCAAGCAAAAACATGGAATAAGGTCCCATAATAAACCATTGAAAGTGCAGGCCAGTGATTGAGGGATTCAGCAGGAGAGTTACAAAGTGAATTAGTAGCAGAGTTACAGACAAGGGAAGGATTTGGATCACTCAAAAAAAAAAAAAAAAAAAAGCAAAATTCATCTATCATGCCTTTTAACCCTAAAGTTGGAAATTTTCTTTCTAGTTTCCTTGGATCAGATAGAAAAAGCACAATGGGAATCCAAAACTAGGAAGCACAGATCATTTAAAATGATGTGTGTCTGTATCCAGTACATATCAATGACTGATACTTGTTGAATTCTTTTAGGATATATCTCAGATACTTCTTTTTAGTGCCTACTTTTCAAATTTAAGAAAGATCTCATGATACTTCTGCGCTACGACTGGAATACTTCATTGATACATTTGGAGATGAGAGAGAGGGTTTTGTTTCCTTTTTATTTCCTCCTTTTCATTTTTGATGAATGTTGACTTTTTAATGATGGATGATTAATTTTGAAGTGTGTGATGTTGATCTTAGTATATGGAGTTTGGAGTGTAGAATATGGATTTTAATCATGATCTATGTGGCTAGGACCTTTTGATTTACAGCAAAGTGCTTAGACCTGACACTTCAAAACAGTAAGGTACAACACTTGGACATGGGTATACAAGGAGAAATACATAAAGAAGGAAAGGGTTGGATGCTTGGACATCTCAAAACTGACACCTATACCTAAGACAACATGACATAGACTATGATGAAATGACAAAGTATGCTAATAAAAGCTTTTCTTTACATATAGTAAAAATTATATAATCACTCATTTAGTCTATCTTCATCATATTGTATCTTACTTTTTCAATATTCATCATAACATGGTATCCCTATCATGTTGTATTTGTATCTTGTATTCATGTCGTGCTTTACAATCTTGTACTCATGCTTTATCACTTGTAGTTTCTTCCAAAAGATTAATGATTAGCTAAAATATTTGGATTTTTCAAGTTGTGAAAGACTGTTACTTGCATGGAAACAGGTTCCAAGTTTCAGTAAAAAATTAACTGATTGGAATGATGGTTTCAGCCAAAACCAAGACAGCTGACACCAGAACATTTTCCATATGTTCAATCATTTTCATCCAAAATTGATCAGTTTTGGTCCACTTTTAGTTATTTTTTATCAAAACTCACCTAAACTAGTCCTAAACATGTTTTAAGTTTTATTTGCAATAATATCGTGTGTAGGATATTTTTTTTATTTCTGAGTAATATCTATGTTGCACTAATTATGGATGATTTTTCATAGGGGTGAGAATGGATTGGATAATATCCATCCAGATCCATTTTCATATCTGAATCTATCCTGATGTGGGTAGAAATTTGAACATCCAATTCCGTATTCGTATAAGGATATGGTACACAACTATCTAATCCATATTCGAATATCTGATTCTATTTATAATCTTATTTAATTTTATACGGCACTTACGGATTTTTAAAGAAAATATATAACCAAATTAACATGCTAGTAATTTGATTTACGATCCACTTAGTAATATCTTTAATTCTGTGGTTATAATAAAGTTTAATTATCCGATTTATATCCATATTTATATCTATACCCCCAATATCCGATTTGTATTTGTATCCATTTAAAACAAATATGAATATGCACTTTTGCATTCGACTAATATCCATATCTATATTTGTATTCATCAAATAAAACAAAGATGGATATGGATATGCTGGTATCCGATCTGGTTTCAGCCCTAATTTTTCATTGTTTTATCTTGAGTAAATAAAGGGAAAAAAAACTTGTGGACGACAAAAACAACTATTGATATGCCAAGGTCTCCTAAGAGGCCCCTATTTTAGTATGTTATAAGGACTAATGTGAGATCATCATTCCTATAACCAAAAAGAAATTCCTATAAATGCATTCATTTCCATGTAATCTGAATAATACAAGAAAGAAATGCCTGAATTTAATGTTTTTGTGAGCCTGGCTAAACTCAATGAAGAAAAGGGCTTGAGCACATTAAGCATGGAAAAGATTCACCTTATTTTTCAACAAAAGATGGGAAGACCCATGTGGCAAAAAGCTTCACATTTGCTAATAATAAATTTTCAAGAAACCAAAGTTCAATAAGCAAATAATATGTGTGCCTACTAAACATCATACCAACATTGTTTATGAAGTTTTTCTAAATACATCATTAACTTTAGCCTAAATCTATCAATACTACACAATTATAGAACCTATGTAACACAAATTACTCAATTGCTATGTAATAATATTTCTTCACCTCTTTTGTTCACTTCTATTTTTTTTAAATTTTTTATTTATTTTAAGGAAACTCAAAACTTGAGTTTAGGGACTGCCGAACTGGAACTGAACTCCATGCTGGCCGGCCAACGGTTTGGTTCGGTATGGGTCCGTGCCAGGCCGAACCAACAAGGCAGAGAACAAGAGAGGAAGAGAGAAAGAGAGAGAGAGAGAGAGAGAGAAGGCCTTCGGCAATCGTCGGAGGTCACCGAAAGCCATTCGAGCTCTTGCCAAGCTCAATAAGAGTGGAGGGAGGGAAGGAGAGAGAGGGAGAGATCTTACCGGTGGTCGGAGGCCTCCGAACGGATGGCCGATGCCACCGCAACATCTATAACGGCCAGCGAACTAGCGCCAAGGGACCTGACAGCAGACAAGGGATTCGCATTTTTTTGGGGGTTTTAACGTGTGAAGTTGACAACCAAAAATTAAAAAAAAAAAAAAAGCAAAACAAGGGCGAACCCTTGTTTCGCATCGGAGGGCGGAGGGCCTTCTCTATAGCCTTGACTACCCTCAAATCCCTCCCTCAACGTTGGCTTGCCAGCCGTCAGAGATGTTGCAGCAGCATCATCGTCCGGACACCCAAAGGAGGATCTCCCCCTCTCTGAGGCCTCCAAACACCTGGAGGAGGATCTTCCTCGGTCTCCGCTCTCCTCTGGCCTTGACTGCCCTCAGATCCCTCAGCGCTGGCTCACTGGCCATCAGAGACGTCGCAACAACATCATCGTCCAGAAACTCAAAGGAGGATCTCCCCCTCTCTAAGGCCTACGGACACCTAGAGGAGGATCTCCCCCTCTCTCTCCTTCCTCCCTCCGCCCTTACCAAGCTCGGATGGCCTCCGGTAGCAGCCGTAGGCCCTCTCTTCCTCTCCCTTTCACCCCCCCTCCGCTCTCTCTCTCTCTTCCTCCTTTTCTTCTCCCTCCCTTCAAATCGGACCGGTTTCTTGCCGGTACGGTTTGGCACGGCCTAAACCATCCAGTTTGGGATGGTTCGATATTCCCTGCTTGAGTTAAATTGCCAAAACTAGAAATTTACAAGCTTAATTGACACCAGAGCCATCAAACCTTGGTATTGAATCAATAACTAAGATAAAAAAAATCCTTGCCATTAGATCTGTTCAAATAAAGCAATAACCTCACATAAATGACAACCACTTAGAAATGGTCAAACTTCTTCAATTACTATGTAATATTTTTGGTTATTACGTAAGTCGATACCAAAACTTTAAGATCTACATAGGTTGTAGTAAGAACATGAAAAAAAAAAAGTAACATAGTATTAAAAAATGCAACAAAAAAATACAACATAATGAGCACAAAAAAACAAACATTGGCGAAGTTTTTTGAAGCAAAGAGTGCTTTGCAATCATGTAATTATCAGGAAAATTTCTTTGGCTGTCAATATGACAAGCATCATACCTTTCCGCCTTCAATGTAGCAAAGAAACCTTGGTTTCCACATATTTGATCCGTAGCTGCCATACCAAACTTCAATATTTGATAAAACTGACCTCCAAGGAAAACAACCATCAACACTGTCATCAGGCACCAATGCTTGTGCATTACGACATTCTTCTGATGAAACAACATAAGTTTGCTCAGCTGGAATGTGGTTTGAGACAACTGCTTTCCCTTGATTATCTTCATCAATATTCAACTTCGAAAGGGGCTCAATAATCTCAACAAAGTTTGAGGAACGTATGGTGCTGGAAGCTTCACCATCACTCTCCACATCAGACTCAGAGCTAGAGCTCAAGTTTAGCTGGAAGTGCAACAGTATAAAGTCATAAGTGCAAGTAAAATATTTATATGGAAGTTACAAGTAATAGCTACAGTTAGTTAAACTTAAAGGCATCACCAACATTTAACCTTGAATTCAGGTACATATTGTAACAGATGTTTATTTCATATTGGACAAACAGTTTGGGGGCAATGCAAGCTGCCACTGATCAACAGCAGAGCCAGGAGGGCCAACTTCCTCCTCCAAAATCTCTGAAATCTTTATATTCCCCTCCTCATATAGTGTGATCCCCCCTCCTAAAATTTGTGTACCTTGGATTCCACTTGCTATATATCGTGGGGACTAACAGCTCCCCAAATCTAATATCATCTATCCATTCCCTAGGCATCCTAGTAGAGTTCAACTCCAAAAGGAAACCTTCCCTACAAATCTGCATAACGTTATGGGAACAGTTTCAGTTTGTTGTAGAAAAATCTCTCACAAAGGGTGGGGTATAAGAATAAAGGGATAAGTGGGAAAGCAAGAATAAAAGTATCCATTAGTTCTCACATATTCATTTTTCTCCCTTTTCTTATAAAATAGTTTCTGGTTTCTGCCTCTGGCAAAGCATTCCATTATTTTGCTCTATGAAGCTCTGATTTTGACTTTCTACTTTGCATTCAGGTAAAACCTCTTTTCTAAAAAAAAAAACATAAAAAAGAAGCATAATATATGATGCTTTCTATTCACATCACTTCCTAAGTACATATTTTCCGAATGTGATTTTAAAATTTTGATTGAAGAAGATGAAATAGTTTCTTAGTTCTTGCTTGATATTTTCCATTCCTGTTTTAGCATTTGTTTTTAACTTCCATGTTTTGGGTCTGTTATAAAGAGCAAGGAGTACCATGGTCATCTTTTTTCCATTTTTTTCTCCTTTTTTGTTTCTAAGAGTACCATGGTCATTGCCCCCCCCCCCCCCTCTTTTTCGTGTTTCCTTTGCGTAAGCTAGTAGTTGTAAAATAGGATGTCACAGTCATTTAAAAACAAGAGCGATTATTTTAAAACTTCAAAATATCCAACCAAAAGTATTATTTATAAATTTACTAGAACATTTATGAAAAATTATTAAGGCATCATCCCCCCCTCCTCCCCCCTCTCCCTAAAACCTCAAGTGGATACCTAACTACGCCATTGCTATTTGTTATAGTAGTAACATGAAAGCCTCGGATCGGCCAAGCAAGTGGCTAGAGCATCTCGGACTAGTACAGAGACATCGGCATATTGAGGCAGAGAGACTATCCCCACATCTCCCGACCTGAAAGACGAGCCAAGACGTGTTTCCGAGATGTTCTATCTAACAATAGCTTGTTCAGTATTCGAGCCTTTTAAATCACCTCGAACAAATAGTTCCCCAACACTCTCAGCAGCTTTCTTCTAGGATAAGCAACGATCCAACTATAATCCAACCACGATCAAACTGTTTTCCACTCCTGAACTCGTGGGAGCAGATGAGGCATCCCAATCATGCCAGTAATGATCTTGCCACTCTAGAAAAACGGTCTTGATATCCCAAAATTAGTGGAATAGCATAATGTCTGCAAGGCGTCTCTTCTACAAATATCATAATCCCAAGGATCCAGGTAAGCAAGAAATCCCTCTTAGAAAACCTGTTATTGCTCTTCCGATCTTTGCTGACTTGAGCATCAGAGGGTCCTCGCTGGAGTCAATCCTTCGGCTCGGACTTTGTTTTGCAGGTCACTCAGATGGATTTTCGGGCTGACAACCATATTCAGCCCCCGGTGGCAAAATCTTCTCCATCGGCTCAACTAATCCCAGTGACGATGAACCAATTCAACCTGCTCCTCCAGCAAGTAAACACCTTGACGGCTGCCATTCAGGCTGTCCAGAGTGCTTTTGCGCCTCCCCCAGTAGCATTGTAGCCAAGCTAGACTGCTCCTGCACCACTCTCTATGGTGTAGCCTGTATTTTCTTCAGTGGCACCAACTGCGCCCCCAGCGATGGTGCCATCACAACTACCTGCTTCTCAACCTCAGCCACAAGCCGAGCCTCTTCGGACGCTCCCTCAAAGTTCGAGGAGGAAATAAACCCATCGGCAATCTCTTAGCCTGCAATCTGAGCACAATTCGACTCTCAGTTGCCGCTCTCAGCAATTTGAGGCATGCACCACTCGAGATCAAATTATAGAAAAAGGTTTCAAGAGCTCGACAAGCGGATTGAAGCCATCAATAAAACTTCTTCGTCTCGACCCTACTATGGGTTCAGTGGTGAGCCTCCTTTTGATGAAAAAATAATGGAGCCACTGCCCACAAATTTTAAGCTACCTTAATTCAAAACCTACAATAGGACGACTAATCCCATCAATCATATAGAAACTTTCAAGACGGCGCTGCTCTTTCAAAGAGCATCAGATGCTATCCTCTGTCGGGCATGCTCGCCACTCTCAAGGGAGCGGTCCTGCAGTGGTACTCTAGTTTGAAACCAGCCTCGATCCATTCTTTTGAAGAGTTGGGCCGGTCTTTGGTTGCGCATTTTATCAGCAACTGAAAACAGCAAAAGCGATCCAATTACTTCAATACCATCCGACGGAGAGGGGGAGTCGCTCCATGACTTCGTGAGCCGCTTCAATGCGGCAACCCTGAAAGTCCGCAACCTGGACCAGTCGATCGCGATGACCGCCCTAATGGGCGGACTCCTAAAGAACGACCTGAAGAGATCGCTAATAAAGTCCTTTCCTCAGGACTATACTGGCATGCTGGACCGAGCGGAAAAATACTCCAGCCTGGAGGAAGCTTTTGTCGAGGAAGTACCTACCAAATCTATTACGGTGGGACTTAGTAAAGAACGCTCCCCAGGAAGGAAGGAGACCTACCATCAACACTCTCGATCTCCACCCCGGAGGTAAAGGGGTGGAGGTCCATCTAGAAATCACCGATCTCCAAGCCCTCAAAGAAGAGACCGGCAATCCTCTCCCTTGAGGTGGTACCACAATTATACGTCTCTGAATGCCACTCACAAAGAAGTTTTGATGGAAATTCATGCCGAGTTTTCTCAGCCTCCGAAGATGCAGACAAAGCCTGAACACCGCAATCCAACAAAGTACTGCTTCTACCATCGTGACCACGGTCGCGACAATGAAGACTGCCGCCTTCTCTGCGATGCAATTGAGAAGCTCATCAGGAAAAGAAGACTGATCCACTTCATCCAAGGAAGAACACCTTCGTGTCGACCCCTTCCAAGAGCTCGACAACCACCTCGCCAGCCTCAACAGTCAATGCCAGCACCAGCGCAGGAGATGGAGGAACCAGCAATAGCAGAAGAGCGATCCCTCCGAGGTAAAATCTACATGATAATCGAGGGGTTGTCTGAATCAACGGCAACAAAGAGGCCAAGATTTGAAGATAGGCTCGGAGAGGCCATCACCTTCACCGAGCAGGATGCAAAAGGTGTACAAGAGCCACACAATGATGCAGTGGTTGTAACTGTTAATATTGATGATTACAATGTACACCATGTTTTTTGTTGATAATGGAAGCTCGATCGATATTTTGTATTTTTCTGTCTTTTTCCAAATGGGACTTACTTCTGATTGGTTGAGTAGATTTTATATACCGATCCAAGATTTCTCCGAAAGCTCAGTGATACCAGAACGAATAATCAAACTGCTTATCACAGTGGGTACCCCACCTCAACAAGTGACAATTCATGTGGATTTCCTCGTTGTAAAGCTTCCCTCAGCTTACAACGCAATCCTTGGGCGACCCAACCTTTGGACGCTGCGAGCCGTAGTATCCAACTATCATCTAATGGTGAAATTTCCAACAATAAATAGAGTAAGACGAATCCGAAGCAATCAAATTATGGCTCGACAGTGCTTTGTCGCCAAGCTTCAAGCAGAGGATCAGGTGAAAACCCAGCCCAAACTCCCAGTGGGGCTGGACGCTCGGGACGACCTGACCGAGGAACGTGCCCAACCATCTGAGGAACTCTCAAAAATCCCGTTGAGGAAGGAGAATACTCATCAAATTGTGAAGATCGGCTCATGCCTTGACCACGTAACAAAAAATCAACTGATGACTCTTTTGCAGGCAAACGCAAAACTTTTTGCCTAGTCAGCCACGGACATGCCTGGTATAGATCCAGAGGTGATGTCTCATTATCTGAAAGTGGACCCAATCTGCCGTCCAATAAAGCAAAAGAAGCGTAGTTTCACCCCAGAGCGCCAGAAGACCATAAACGAGGAGCTGGATCAATTGATTAAAACCAGCTTCATCAGAGAAACAATGTATCCAGATTGGCTGGCAAACGTCGTGCTAGTGAAGAAAGCAAATGAGAAATGGCGCATGTGCATCAACTTCACCGATCTAAATAAGGCTTGCCCTAAACACAACTACCCACTGCCTTAAATCAACCAATTGTTGACGCTACTTCAAGGCATGAGCTCCTTAGCTTCATGGATACCTTTTCCGACTACAATCAAATCCAAATGGCCCCGAAGACGAGAAGAAAACAACCTTTATCACTAACTGTGGGCTCTTTTGTTACAAGGTGATACCCTTTGGCCTGAAAAATACATGAGCTACATACCAAAGGCTGATGAACAAAATCTTTAAAGATCATATCGACAGGAACATGGAGGCATATATCGACAATATGCCGGTCAAGAGTCGTGAAACACTAGACCATGTCACAAACCGCTAAGAGACCTTCAATACTCTTCACCAGTTTAAGATGAGGCTAAATCCTATGAAGTGTGCCTTTGGAGCAACGGCTGACAAATTTCTTGACTTCATGGTCTCATGCAGAGGCATCGAAGCAAATCCAGAGAAAATCAAAGCAATCCTGAAGATGACACCACCAAAAATAGTTAAAGAGGTACAGCATCTAACCGATAAAATAGCCTCTCTCAACCGCTTTATCTCTAGGTCGGCCGAAAGGTGTCTCCCCTTTTCCAGACCCTTAAACAGCCGAAGAATTTCCAGTGGGCCTTAGAGTGCCAAGAAGCTTTTGAAGAGTTGAAGTGGAACCTCAACTCTGGACCATTACTCACTAAGTCTCAACCAGGCAAAGAACTCCTATTGTATCTTGTTGTTTCTCCAGTGGCGATCAGCACAATCCTTGTTCGAGAAGAAAGACGAATATAGAAGCCCATCTACTATACCAGCAAGGTGAAAGGTCCTTCACAACGCAGAGACTAGATACTCTAAATTGGAAAAGTTGGTTTTGCACTGGTTATCACAGCAAGAAAACTCCGACCCTACTTCCAAGCTCATACCATGGTATTGTTCACGGATCAGCCAATTAACGCAATGCTCCATCACCCGGACACTTCAGGTCGAATCGCAAAATAGGCTCTGGAACTCTCGGAGTTGGATATTCACCATCGACCGAGATGTTCTATCAAGGCCCAAATCTTGGCTGACTTTATTCTCGAATGTACCATCCCAGATAGAGAAAATTCGAAAGAAAAAAGTCGGAGGAAGGTCAGAAGAACCCATCAATTCGGGAGATGATGAAAACCTGAGATCAAATTCCGAAGAACTATGGATCCTACACGTGGATGGCTTGTCAAACTCATCAGGGTTAGGGGCCGGACTCATCTTGGCCAGACCTGAAGGAGATGTAGCTGCATACGCCCTACGCTTCAAATTTTCAACCACAAATAACGAAGTGGAATATGAAGCTTTAATCATGGGCCTGAAAATCGCCAGAAAAGCTAGGGCCCAACACCTGGAAGTCTTCAGCGATTCTCAGTTGCTGGTCAGGCAAATTAAGGATGAATACAAAGCTCGAGAAGAGAATATAAGAAAATACCTCCAAAAGATAAAAGATCTGGTCTCGCTCTTTCAAAATTTCGATATTCAACAGGTTCCTAAGGCACAAAACGCTAAAGCCAATGCCTTATCCAAGTTGGCTTCATCATTGCCCGCCAACCTGAAGAAAGAGACCTATTTTGACGTCCTAAGAACCTCGAGCTTAGGGAAGCATGCCGCCGTCCAACAGAACGACGAAGCGATTATCAGCTAGTGGTCGGACAAATCAAGGACCAATACAAGGCTCGAGAAGAAAATATAAGGAAATACCTCCAAAAGGTAAAAGATCTGATCTCACTCTTTCAAAATTTCGATATTCAACAGATTTCTAGGGCACAAAATGCCAGAGCTGATGCCTTGTCCAAGTTGGCGTCATCATTGCTCGTCGACCTGAAGAAAGAGACCTATTTTGAGATCCTAAGAACCTCGAGCTTAGAGGAGCCTGCCGCCGTCCAATAGATCGACGAAGAGCCTAGCTGGATGGACCCTCTTCTGAAGTATCTGAGATCAAGTGAGCTACCGCCTGATTGAAAAGAAGTTCAAAAGATCAGAAACAAAATCGCTCGATATATATTGCACAACAATGAACTATACAAGCGGTCCTTTTCTCTGCCTCTCCTGAAATGCCTACGTCCATCTGAAGCTGACTACGCTCTACAAGAAGTCCATGAAGAGACCTGTGGAAGTCACTTGGAGGGTAGATCCTTGTCTTATAAGATTCTCCGGCAAGGCTATTATTGGCCCACAATGCAGCAGGACGTGCAAAATTTTGTCAGAAGGTGCGAACAATGTCAGCGGAATGATAGAGTCCAATGTCAACCGGCGACACTTCTGACTCTAATTGAAGCTTCATAGCCATTTGCCCAATGGGGATTGGACATCCTAGGTCCATTTCCTAGAGCCTCAAGCCAGCGCAAGTTCCTTTTGATGGCCATCAACTACTTCAGAAAATGGGTTGAAGCCAAACCTTTAGCCCGCATCACTGAAACGAAAGTTCGAGACTTCATTTAGAAATCAATCATCTACCGATACGTTCTTCCCAAAGTATTGATCTCCGACAATAATAGACAATTCAATGGTGCTCGACTTCGTGAGTTTTGTGAAGATCACGGGATAGAGCAGTGCTTCACCTCAGTAGGCCACCTGCAAGCGAACGGAGAGGTGGAAGTCACCAACAGAATCCTCTTGCAAGGCCTAAAAGCCAGATTGGATCGGACTGAGGGGTCATAGACAGATGAGCTCCACCACGTGCTTTGGGTCTACCAGACCACCCAAAGGGTTCCCATTGGAGAGACATCCTTCAACTTAGCATTTAGAACTGAGGCGGTCATACCCGTGGAAGTCAGACTCCCTTCCCTTAGAGTCAAAGAGTATAAAGAAGATACCAATCCGGTGTGGCTTCAGGCTAACCTCAATCTGATTGAAGAAAGCAGGGAGCGCACCACAATAAGAATGGCTTCCTATCGCTAGAGAGTGGCCTAATATTATAATGCCTGGGTCAAAGCCAAAGAATTCTGAGCTAGTGATCTTGTCTTCCGACGAACTAAAGTCTCATAACCTATGGAGCAAGAAAAGCTTTCGCTCAACTGGAAAGGCTCCTATCAAGTTGATGGGATGATATGTCCGAGAACCTACCACTTGAAGCAACTAAACGAAGTTCCACTCCCTAGGCCTTAGAATTCGGCCAATCTACGAATGTATTATCAGTAATTCAAGCAGCATTGAATAAATAAATCTTCTTTGTCTATTGACTCGTATTTACATGATAGGAAAGATCCAAAAAGAATTCCTACAAAATCTTTTTGATCGGGATATCAGCTCAACAAGTTTCTTAGATCGGAACTGCTTCATCAAAGTCCCTTTGATCGGAACGTCAACTCAACAAGTTCCTTAGATCAGAATGGCTTCATCAAGGTCCCTTTGATCAAGATGTTATCTCAGTAAGTTCCTCAAATCAGAACTGCTTCATCAAGATCCCTTTAATCGAGACATTATCTTAGCAAGTTCCTCAGATCGAAACTACTTCATCAAGGTCCCTTTGATCGAGATAATATTACAGCAGATTCCTTTGATCGGAATTATTTTTAACCAAGGTCTCTTTGATCGGGACGTCAGTGTAGCAAAGTTCCTCATATCAGAACCGCTCCTTATAAAATCCTTTTAATCAAAATATCAGCCTAGTAGGATTCCTCGGATCGGAACTGCTCCTTATAAAATCCCTTTGATCGGGATGTTATCTCAGCAAGTTCCTTAGATTGGAACTGCTTCATCAAGATCCCTTTGATCGGGGTAATATCACAGCAGATTCCTTTGATCGAAATCGCTTTTAACCAAGGTCCCTTTGATCGGGACATCAGCACAACAAGATTCCTTAGATCGAAACCGCTCCTTATAAAATCCCTTTGATCTGGATATCAGCCATGTAGGGTTCCTCAGATCATAACCACTCCTTATAAAATCTCTTTGATCGAGACGTCAACGCAGTAGGTTTCTTAGATCAGAACCACTCTTTATAAAATTCCTTTGATCGAAATATCACCTAGGTGAATTCCTTTGATCGGAATAACTTTCTACTAGATTCTATACTCGATAAAGTTTTTTAGGTTGGAACACCTCTCAAAAAAAACTTTTCGAATCGAGATCAACCTCTCCGAAGTTTATACCAAGCCACAACGAATGAAAGTAAAGGAATCATATTTATTCCTAGAAGAAAAGTTCTTACAAAAGCAATAATACAAATGTTGCTTTTACAAGAAATAGCAAAAGAGAAAGGAAAGCAAAAATTTTACACCAAAATTACAACAGACCCCATGGAATTAAGATCTGGGTGTAATACCATCATCATCACTTCAACAAAACATTTTGAAGCAAAAATACCACAACCATGAGCCCACCGAGGTAAGTTCAAAATCGCATTCCCTGGGTGCTTGTCTCCACGCAGCCTTGGACCATGGTATCGAAAGAAACCATGTCCTATGGTGCTCTGCATCAATCCAGATACACGCTTAAGTACCCCAGGGAGCGACCAGGTTTGCATCGAAGCTTTTCCTTTATGATCTCGGCGTCCTAGAACTGTGGACTTCAAAGAGACCGCAACAAAAGGAGCCTTCGAGGCAGAAGATGCAATCTAGACCTTCGTCCCTGGCAGTAGCTCGACTCCCTCCTCCCTCTTGGAGGCGGTGCACCACATAAGCACCACTGAGAGAGTTATTGAACCCCTACCTTTACAAGGCAAAGAAACAGTGACAAAGCTCTCAGGGCCGAAGGAACGACCACCTCCAATATAAGGAGCGAAATAACAAAGATCTCAAGACCAAGAACATAAACGTTCCACAACTAGAACATCTATCACAAGCATCTTTGTACCGGTCAAAGCCCATCAAAACTTCTTCGCTTCTTCAAGTGGATGACTATAGCCCCAACAAAGAAATGTGACTTCATCCTTCTCTAAGGAATCGGTCCACTCTGCCATTGCCTCACAGAATGTTCTGATTGTTGGGAGGAAAAGCAAACGGAAGTCCCCTTAAAAAGGAAAGTCCGCCATAATTGCTTCCATCAAATCATGCCACGTGCAAGTTCGAGATTGGACAGCTTCACCGCCCCATAGCTGTGCACTAGATTTTTACGTAAGGGTTATGTTTACGTCACCCTTAAACTGTGTGCACTTAATGCCACGCAAAAAAACAGGCACCGTTAATTACACACACGATTAACGAAAAGATTAGTTCATCCTCATATCGGAATCAACCTACCCAAGGCTCCCAGGGCCGAAGTCTCGGTCCTTCTGTTCGGAAGACACTAAGACCGACAAGGACTCTACGACCTGGAGATCCTCGACTCGAAGTCGATACAAAAAATAGGAGAGATCACTCCCAAACATTCTATGACTCCTCTAATCGGAAACACAGTTCAAATGTATATGAAGCTAGCTCCGCAGATCGGAGTAAACTAAAGAAAATACTCAAAGTTGAGAAAAGAATCATCAAAAATAAAAAGATCTCATTTATATTAAGGTTTTCTTTACAACGGTCTTGACAAGCCAAAGCATACAAGCAAAAAAGCAAGGCGAATTCAAGAAACGTTTTTCGATGTAGAACCTCATCCAAAAAATCCAAGTTCAGCTCTGGATAGTGAGCCACCACTTCACTTCGGACGAAGCGTTTCCCTTCGTCGTAGGCATCAATTGCAAATTCGAGTTTTTCACATTCATATTCTTCTTATGCCCGAAAGCTCTCGATAGCCTTTGAAGCAGTAGCCTCAACTTGCGCTTCCAGTTCGCTTTGGAGCTTGGCTACCTTCTCCTCTGCAATCTTCAGCGCAATTTTGGCCTTTGCAACCTCGGCTTCGAGTGCCTCTTTCTTCACAAACTAAGTCTTAAGCTCCTTTATTTCTGTTGCCTGAGCCTCCTGAATGCCTAACAACCAGGAGTTCTCCTTAGCAGACCTCCTTAGCGCTATTTCAACATCCTCAGCTCTCCTTTCAGCAGCATCAACCCTCATGGAGGCCTCTCCAACATCCTTCAATGCCTTATCCTTTGTAATTTTAAGTATTTCGGCTTTAGTTTTATGCTTCATCGCTTCAGCCGAAAGCTCAACAGAGCACTCCATGAATCCATTCATATAATGGGCGAGCTGTCAAGACATCTCGAATTACTTATAACAGACATGCATCTCAAAACAAATAGATTAGAAAAAGTGTAATTACATGCATCTCCGACTCATCCAGATAAAGCAATCTAGGCCCTTTCGCCTCATTATTTTGTGAGGTTCAGTCAACAACTTATTTGCATCGGCTAAATAGAGAAAGTCAGAGAATGCCTTACTCGCCAGTTCATAATCTTCCAGAGAAGACGCCTCAAGCTTCAATCCGACTGGCGCAGTGCCGGAAGTCCTGGCACCCCGGTGTGAGACCAAACACTCCGCTCCCTAAGCCAATAATTTCAAGCAACAACACTATCGATAAACAAACCATTGCATGTTCTTTAGTCCATATGCTCCCAAGAAAACAAAGAGAATATATTCAAATGCGGAAACATGAGGAGAGAACGGAAACTTAGGGCCAACAGTGCCCTTCTAATAATGTCAACCCCAATAATTTCCCACTACGATTATACAATAGAATTGAGATTGCTACCTAGATAACAAAAGAGGGAATTTAATAACTAAGGCGAAAACAATGTCATTCAACATGATGCAACATAGCAGAAGCATCGATAAGGAAACATTGTTTCAAAATGCAGTGCATAACACTGCATATGAAGCCACACATGCATATGTAGTCCTCTGACTACACCGCATACCCTATATGCGGCTATTATATGCAATCCGGTTGCATATGGGTCGAAAAGATGGTTCACTTAGTAGTAGGTTTGCTGAACCTGTTTCAGAGCTCGTACTGGTTGATGCCTGGCAGGTATGGTATGGATCTGTACCATGCTATTCCAAAATGTACCAATTTTTTTATCAAAAAAATAATTCAAACTGAAGTCAATTGATTGTTTGCTGATTTCACTTTGCCAATTTCAATATTTTGCTGATTTTGAATTGAAGTCGGTAAACTGTTCGCTGACTTCAACTCAAAATATACAAAACAAATTATAGGGCATCTCCTCTTTCAAAACAAAGGAGGCAAACCCCCTATGTGCTAAGAAGGCTCTCTAGCCCTCTACCCCCCTTCTTCCCTCCCTCCCTCTCCCTATCCCCCTCTCTTTCTGTTCCTCTCTCTCCTCCCTCTCCCTCCATTTCAAATTGATAGACTGAACGGCGCTAGTAACCGACCAGTCCAGTTTGGTATGCCCCAAACTGGCTGGTTTGGCATGGTTCAACAGACCTTGCTTAGCACTTTAAGGATACATAATAAGATTAGTGTTGTCTGGTTGTATATGCAGATTTCTTACCACTATGCAACTGTATACATGGCCCCTTTAGCATTATACAGCCACGTATGTGCCACTTTTACACAAGCCTTGATCAATGGGGCATGATCATGCTAATGGCTGGGTTGGATGTGGGTTTTATGCAAGCTAGTTATATGTATATTGACAAAATTAATACGTAGATGCCCTTGTTATTAATAATGCCATTATTTATTAAAAGATTACTATTCTTATTGTATAAAATATATTTTATTTATTTTTAAATATATAAATAGGTTGCATTATTTGTATGACCTATGCATTCACTTGACCGCCTATATACTATAGCTGCCTTTCAAAACATTGTAAGAGAACTTGCATGAGAAACTGATAAAAAGACATGCTCATGGTTATCAATTTTATCTTGGAATAGTTGAAAAGGTCTACAAAGAGATTGGCATTAGCCTTTGACCCAACTATAGTTGTTGGGTGACAGATTCCCACCCCCATAAAAGTTCCCAAGGAAATTGACTTTGGAAACAGATTTATTTTCTTAAGAAAGCATGCTACAAATTAAGGAATTTCTTAACCAGCATTTCCCATTTAGCATTTTGTTAACATTTTCCACATCAATTTCCCTTTAACCAAGCATGAAGTACTTAGAATTTTTTTCAAAAGGACTAGACCTTTAAATATTTTTATGTAATATTTTTATTTTCCAATCCATCCAAGTACAAGCTTTTCAAGTAAAATTACGGATGGCAAAATCTGACCCGACCAACCTACCCAAACATGCCTAATTGTAAAAGTCAGCCTATTCTAGGTCAATCCAAAATCAACCTGGTTATAAACATGCAGGTACAAATGTAGCCGCTCAAACACAATGGTCACCAAGAGTGAATCAATTGGGAACTAGTCAACTCCCAAGCCACAAGGTTTTGGGAAGTGAGTTTGCATTTTAGCTACTTTTATCCTTAGTTTATAACTGTCATATTTTGTGAATTCCTAAATTTATTGTTTGTAGGTAAAATTCCTACATTTATTGAGATTATGATGATATATTTGAATTTAATTTTATTTTGTTGTTTGTGATCTTTGCATTCCATGTTTTGCTTTATTTTTTCAGTTATACAATTTCTGAGTAAAAAGTAAATGGTTTGATGGGTGCTTATCTATGAAGAACTATGCTGGCATGCATTTAGCTCCACATCAACTATGCACTGGATAGACCTTGGGTGCTTATATTATAAGGCCAAAGAATCCAAATAACACATTTTGACTAGCCCTTTTAGGTGAGATCGAGATTAGGTTTGGGTATAGAATTTTACACTTTCAAAAGCATTGGGTATGGCTTGGGTGTGTTTTGACTTGAACTTGACCCACCCAACCCGACTCGACCCATTGACACTACTTTTGAAAATATCTACGTTGATCAAGGGCCATCATGGTATGCATATTGTTCGCAACTGCACCAACACTTGGATGCATAGGCAAGAAAAAAACCTGGTAATGCCCAGAGAAATAGGTGCTATAAAAGATATTGTAGGAGTTTTTCACGTAAGTTATTTGCAATTGCATTCTAGTGAGAAGTATATTCTTTAACATAGAAAAAGGAACAGGCTTCAACTTAACATTCTAGGCATGATATTCATGATGAACAAAACCTTGACATATATTTCCACAAATCAAAGAAATGTAATTCACAAACTATCAAAATACCATTTGAGGGTAAATCCATCTAAAAAATAACAAGCTCATTTTTAAATATGCAAGCTACAAATTTTTAGAAAATTTAATTTTGATAACCAATACTCTATAGTTCATAAGAACATCAAAATGTCTTGGGCTGCAGCAGGAAAAGACAGCATTAAAAATCCTAACCAATTAGATGGTTTTGAAGCCATGGTTTTTCTATAATTTATTATAATGAAAGCAAAACACATGATCAATCCACAAGAGGCTTAACAATCCAAAGTTGACATGTTAGACATGATGAGCTTACAGAGTCCATCATGGCTTGGCTCAAGTTAAGAAAAGACTGGAAGAAATTAAAAGGAAAATTCTGCACCTCAACTGGGCAAGGTCTACTGTTGCTAGCCAAAACTTTCTGTGGTAACTCAACAGCCAATGCTGGCCAGAACGTCTTTAGTTCATGACGAACCTGGATAAGGAGGATCACATCAGGAAGGGCACATCCCTCGGTAAGTAGATAAAACCAACCGAAATGTATGAAATGGGATTGACAAACAACACACCTCTTGTATGACACGCCATGTAGACTCAAAAGGTTGCGCCTCTATGGATCCAACTACGGGTTTTTCTTCCAATAAAACTTTTGCACAAGCAAGAACTGAATTTGCTATAGAATTAAGATTGTAACCTCCTTCCAGGGCCATCACTATCTTTCCTTGAGCAAATCCCATCAGCTTAAAAAGTAAGTGCAGCAAATGTTAATAGTAAATTTAACGAAATTTATCATGGCAAAGATGAAATATTTTCATACTTGTTCGGAATTTCTATGAGACATTCTAAAATTTTCACCAAAGAAACAAAGACTGTAGAAAGTAATCACCTTTTTCAACATAAGTGAATATCCATATGGTGTGATACAACAACCTCCAAGTGGATCACAAACAGCTATTGAAAAAACACATTAGCAAATTCTTTAGAAGAAGAAACATAAATAAATTTTATACATTCAACATGTTAATTTTAATTGATGTCAGCAAATTAAAAACAAAGGAAAAGGTTTACAAAACAATAATGCTATATGAGGGTTATGTTGGTTCGTCAAGATAATGGGCAGAAGAAATTAAATCTTCTCATCTGCTAGGTTATCAATACCCTTGGATGTGCCTCTAATTGGCATTCAGAGAGACTTCTGACCAGTAAACAAAATATGAGCTTGAGCTTTACAGAATGATTGCAGAAGGAGCTCATGTGGTAGCTACATGACTGTTTGACTCACCAAAAGTGGCCATTTGCTGGTTGCCAATGTAAATTTGATCAAAGTATGCACATTCAAATAAAATATCATGATGACAGTCAATCATCATTAGCAGAATTCCAGTAGCACTGCAAGCTTGACAAAGTATCAACGAATATTTCTCTCTACCCTCAAAGATAATGATCAATGATGATGACCAAGTCACTTTGATGCTACCAGAAAAAAGGTAATAAATAATGGATGTCTCGCAAGGTAACAACATGACTTTGAGATCCACCTTCAAATGGTTGCTAACTTAAGATGATTTGAATTGTCCATTAAGTTGGTGCTTCAGAAATGTTCAGCACCAAAATAGGAAGCCAAAAGAAGTAGATACATTTTTAGGCCCTGGTTTCCACCAATTTAGGATCAAACATCACCAAAGTAGTGTGAAACATATTTTGGAATGAGTGAAACCACCTGAATTTTGTTATTTTCCAAGTAAAGAAGATCCAAAAGGCCTAGACATGTTTTGTCAAGTGATTTAATAAATATTTCCACCCATAATCACGACTGCCTATCTTTACATCATTAGCAACTTAGTATTGCATTGATTGGAGGAAATATGTATAACTTTAAAATTAATTGTCTCAATTGATCCAATAAAGTACTAATCCAACAAGTAGAGGAATTCATCTCACCAAAATAGAAAAGCTTACATAGGAAGTAGTCTTAGAACTCTCTGATTATTTAATTTATAATTATTATGTTTCAATGATATCTATCTGAATTTATAAAATTCACAAATAAATTTTTCAGTTTTGATAGTTCCAACAGAAACCATTTGCCATTTGAAATAAAATGAGATGCTCAAAATTCTAAGCTGAAACCATGTGAAACAAAATATTAGGCCTAACACTATGAAACTATGCAAATGTGCAATCCGCTTGTTGGTGAATGAGACTTTCTAATATTAACAGGTCTATGTGAGCCAGTCTATGTACGTGCACATTTTGAAGAGAAAGTCAGACATATGCAAAAGGCATCCAGATGTAATACAGATACCTTCTTGACCTGCCCGCACTCAAACTAAAAGGGCTGATCTTACAGTTTTGTAAAAGCATGGTTTCAAGTGCTAGTCTGCCAATCAGCATGTTTTCATGCAGGGGTGGTACTGGAACCAGGATTGGGTCAGCACAGAAAATATAAAGAAAGTTTATAAATCTTTTTTTAAAAATTTTTTCTGGGCATGGTGCAGCAGTTTTGCTGGCAGGTACCATGCCAATGGGAGACCAACATGTCCCCACATCACAGATACTTAAAAGAACTTAAAAACTTGCAAACAGTTTCAATGAAAATTTGTTTATGAGTCCAAGAAATCTGCTTTTTGGTCCTTCCAAAACAGTATATCCTGATGGGACTTCCTCTTCATATAGACACATGTTATTCATCGATTTTGTGATTAACTTTGATCATAGACATCTTTTCATATAAACAATTTCCATTGCATGCCCAGTATAATGGTCCAAAATCCTGAACCAAATGGATATTTTACATACACGCACTGAAAGAAAATTAATTTTGAAAAAGTAGAAAGAAAATAACCTGCATCAAATCCAGCAGAAATTAATATTATGTCAGGATTGTAAGATTCAGCTACAGGAAGCAATACATGGTCCCAGACAGCTAAATAGTCTGCATCACCACATTGTCCATGTTCCCAAGGAACATTGATGTTATATCCTGCACCCGCCCCTTCACCAACCATGCAATATGAACCATCATCACCAGCTGGATAAAAACTTCCAAAATCGAACCTACAATGGGAAGATGATTGTTAGAGTCAGCCGTGTTTATTAGATCACTTCACAGCTACCTAAAATTCACAAAGAATAGGATGCCGCAGTCTACTTAATATTTGTTCATTGTTCAATAACCAGATAGCTACATGCCTACATGTATAGCTGAGTTATAGATGTCCAGCAGTACTATTTTTCCTTGTTTTTTTTTGAAATACATTGGAATTATACAATGGTGCTCGACAACATGCAAATTATATAAAACAAGTCCACCTCAACATACGTGATAGGCGTTTGATAGACCAAGGAGGAAGGATGATTTTTGGAAAAACATGTAGGATATAATATTCTAGACCACAAATTTTCCAAAACATGCTAGTTTATTGATTAATCAGTTGTCATATGGAATTTTATTAATTAAGTCGGAGGTAGACCTTGTTTACAATCTAGTTAAAAAGAGCTTCAGAAATACAAAAAACAGTCAACCTCTTTTCTTGAGAGTCTCAATGTGCATATTAGAGGATTACATATATGTATTCATCTTTGGCAAAAAGCGCATGTTTTTCATCAACAGCATTTGTTAAATTCTAGGAAAACCTTGATTTTTTTTTTTTTTTGATGCAGAACTGCAAGAGTGAAACTGTTGTGAAATGAGTATCGTTGTGGAAGAGATGCAACTGTTTTTATGTATGCCTTTACTTAAAAGCAACAAAATGAACGCAACTTAAGGGAATGGCTGGCCCAAACAATTCCCACCAACAGCTAGAACATATCAAGTGTTGAGCACAATCAGTAGTGACGAAGCTTCGTTTCAAGTGCCAGTCTATGCTGCTATGTGCTAGCTCACACATATGATGCCATGTCAATACCAGCACGGGCTCGTTATTGAGTCCTGCACATGCCAACCTACGTGGTCCATGTCAATCTGGTATAGATTGACAAGGTTAGTGCCAACTACCCCAAGGAAAGTGTATTTGATAGGAATCAGGGATTATGCACGTATTCCAAAAGGAAGCATTGCTGAGAAACCCTAATCCTAATTTTATTTTGAGAGATTATTTAGGATTTTCTTAATTTTATTTTATTGAAACTTTTATCTTTATTAGGACTCAACAATTGGATTTGTATTAAGTTATAATTCAGCAAAAAAAGTTCTATTAAGTTGCTTTTTGTATCCCTATTTAAAGGACCTTTGTGGAGAAAAACAGACTTGAACAATTGGAATTGATTCATCCTGACTTTTCAAAAGTTTTTGAAGTAGCCTGTGATGCATCAGGCATTAAAATTAGAAAAATTCTTAATCAAAAAGGTCATCCTATAGCTTATTTTAGCAAAAAAATTAATGATGCCAAGCAAAAATACTCTACATATGATAAAGAATTCTATGTTGTAGTTCAGACTCTTAGGTATTGGCGATATTATCTTTTCTCCAAAGAGTTTGTCCTATATTCTGATCACTTGTCCCTTAGATATATTCAGTCCTAGAAAAAACTTAATACTAGACATGTCAAATGGGTAGAGTTTCTTTAGAATTATATTTTTGTCCTCAAACACCAAGCTGGTATTGAGAATAGAGCCGCTGATGCACTAAGTAGAGTTATTACTGTCCTACAATCCATAAATACTGAAGTAGTTAGTTTTGAACCAATAAAAGATGACCATCAATATTGTCTTGATTTTGCTAATATCTATCAAGAGGTTAGTCAAGAAAATCGTCAAGAATATGTTGACTTTGTAATTAAGGATGGTTACCTATTTAAAGGTTATCATCTTTGTATATCTCGAACATCTCTACGAGATTATCTTATTTGGAAACTTCATGCAGAAAGTTTAGCAGGTCATTTTAGCCATAATAAGACTATAACTATGGTTAAAGATAGGTTCTACCAGCCATCTCTTAAAAAGGATATAGCTAGGATCCTCTCTCAGTATCGTACATGTCAATTAGCTAAGACTAAAAAGAAAAACACTGATTTATATACGTCTTTACCAATTTTTATTCTCTGTGGAAAAATCTTAGTATAGATTTTATTCTTGTATTACCTAAAACTGCTAGGAGACATGATTCAATTCTAGTTGTTGTTGATAGATTTTCCAAAATGTCACATTTTATTCCTTGTCAAAGGACTTCTGATGCCTCTTCTGTTGCTAAATTATTCTTTAGGAAAGTGTCAGACTTCACGGATCATCCTCTTCTATAGTATCTGACCGTGATGTTAAATTTATGAGTTATTTTTGGAAGATCCTTTGAAAATTATTTGCGACCACTTTAAAGTTTTCTTTAGCTTTTCATCCCGAAACAGATGGTCAAACAGAAGTTATAAATCATAGTCTTGGTAATTTACTTTGATGTCTAGTTGATGATAAACTTGAAACGTGGAATTTGTCATTACCTACAGTAGAATTTGCTTATAACAATTCAGTAAGTTGGTCTACTGGCAAGAGTCCTTTTGAAATTGTTTATGGCTTTAATCCCCGTAAATCCATTGATCTTGTTCTCTTACTCATGAATAACCACACTTCTGAGTTTGCCACTTCTTTTACCAAGCATATTCATGACATTCAACTAACATTAGACAAAAGATTACTATGAATACTGAGAAATATAAATTTACTGCTGATGCTCACCATAGAAAAGTGGAGTTTAATGAGGATGACTATATGATGGCTCGTATTCATCCCAAACGTTACCCCTGAAATTCATTCAAAAAATTACATACTAGAGCCATTGATCCATTTCATATTCTTCGTAAACTTAGGCCTAATATTTATTATATAGAATTATCTTCTGATTTAAAATTTAGTCAAATTTTTAATGTTGAGGATTTACTATCTTATCGAAGCACATTCGAACCTCCTACTATGTAGGTGATAGCAAGAATTACACTCCGTCTCTTCCAATGCTAGTTTCTGTTCTTCTGTCACTTCCATCATCTTCATCAGATCAAATTGAACGCATTATCATAGATGAGATTGTTTCTTCTGCTAATAAATGATTTCGACGATTTTTTATCAAATGGCAAGGCCATCCAGACTCAGATGCAACGTGAATTCTCGAAAAAGAACTATGACGTATTAATCCAGACATTCTAGAAGATTACTTCAATCCCTTGCCAAAGTCAAGTTCTTTTCAGCCATGAGAGAATGATGGAATCAGAGATTACACATATATTCCAAAAGAAAGTGTCACTGAGAAACTCTAACCCTAATTTTATTTTGAGGGATTATTTAAATTTTTTTTAATTTTATTTTATTGGAACTTTTATCTTTATTAGGACTCAGCACTTGGATTTGTATTAGGTTACAATTCAGCAAATAGAGTTCTATTAAGTTGCTTTCTGTATCCCTATTTAAATACTCCACCTATGTGCAGAAAAATAGACTGGAACAATTAATTGAATTGATTCCTAAAAGTCTAGGCCTTGTTTTTTTTTCCTTTTCTCTTTCAAATTTTATTTTGTTCTTTGTTTTTGCCCGGCTTTACATCAGTTCTTTAATTTGGGCACAAATGGCATGTTTCAAAATGGCAAAGCACATTCCATACCAGCATTGGCCAACATACGTAATGCAAACAGCAATCCAATATTTGGAAAGAAAGCCATGGAGTCTTGCATTGATAGAAGATAATGTTGATAGGAATGAATGAGTCATGTGGATGACCTTAAATTGATGGAATAAGTTATGCAGATTATGTTTATGTATGCATGACACGAGAACAAGTAGAATATTGGTTTCAAGACATGGTAAGAAACTAGAGATACTCAATGTTACCTGTGAATTGAAAAGAACAGTACCCGAGGGTCCTTGTAAAACATATTCTGAGTGCCATTGCCATGGTGAACATCCCAGTCCACAATTAGTATCTTTCTAATACCTAATCCAGGCTGTAAGGGACAACAAAGTGAATAGCCATTCACCATTGCAGAAAAATGATATCATGCAATTTACAAAAAGCCATGATGCGAGTGATCGCATTAGAATTTTTGTACAGAAATTACCAACAATAATCACTGCATACCCTTTCATTCAAGAGAAAATTAGCTGCAATTGCGACATTGTTGAAGAGACAAAAGCCCATAGCTTCATTAGATTCTGCATGGTGTCCAGGAGGCCTCACAATGGCAATAGCAGAATCCAAATCTCCTTTGGCCACCTTTTCAGACACCTGCTCAAGGAAAAAGGAAAAAAGGGTTTAATGTTTATTTTGGTAGATTCTATTACTATTTTACACAAGTAACATGTACCTGACTGTGCAGATCTTTTTTTAAAAAATAAAAATAAGTACTTAGTCCAATTAACTGATGTTATTAAATTCTTATTAATATGTTTCTAGACTTATTTGGTGGAGATGAGTTAATTCACAACTGGTTAAGAAAATTGAGCATGAAATATTACCTCAACAACTGAACCTGCTGCAAGATAAGCAGCTTCAGATGAGCCCTTGTTAAAATATATAGAATTGAATTTTGATGCAAGCCTAAGACGTTGAGAATCAAATTCTTTAGAGCTGATATTCCTGATCAGCTTGATGTGACTTTGGGTATGAACAAGTGCTATGTACTTGTCCTCAGCTTCCTTGGCTCTCAGAACTAGACATCTGGAAACAAGAAAAAGATAAAATTAAATAGAGATATAGTACTAATAGGCAATTTTAAAAAAAAAAAGAAAAGAAAGATCAACAATTATGCATAATTTATCCACTGAAATAGGGAAATAAAAGTAGACTTCCTAGGTTATTAGCATAGGCAGTATGGATCTCGTTTCCTTAGATGGCATAGCAGTTGCACATATTATAGTTTATACATGAAGCTGAACAATTCAGAAAACACCACCAGATGGAGAGCCAGCAATGACTATAACTCAAATACATAGTATCTAGATTCAGTCATCAACTATGAAAGGTCATTCATCAAACCCAATTCGCACAAAATTTAGAGTCCGGTTAACATGGAAAGAAAGAGATTTTTCAAAAATAAAAAGAAAAAAGTTGCCAGTAAGACAGCATGTTCAACCAAGTGAATGCTGAGTTGAATAGACCATATAAACAGAGTGATAGTTCTAAGATCATACAAAAAGGTGAAATGAACTAATTCACTTTTAAACTATTAGCCTAATCAAGGTTTCAACAAAAAATGCATACTCTCATCGTATGATATTCTTTTCTCTTTCATATACAGATGATCCCATAATATTTAGGCATAAAGCAAAGCTTATAACCCATTAATCTCGCAAATAACTTGGAGTTTTCTAGATAAAAACCTTTCAAGACCTCCAAAAGAAATCTGAAAAGAATTACTAGCTTCAAAATTTCTAGATCCAAGCCTTTCATAACTTCTGAGAAGCGCACGAAATCATAAGAAAGACTCGAACTTTAGGGTTTTACAAATCCATTGTCAAATTGCGAGGAAAAAAACAAAGGAAAGAAGAGTCGTTTCTACTCTCCCAAACTTCCATTAATGCCAAACAGCCGCCATAATCCAACCAATCCTTGTAGCAAAGGGGAATGAAAGAGAAACATACCTTTGGGGAATTCCCTCGGACTCGAGCTTCCGCCAGATGGCGCGGATCCGCTCGGGATTCTCCGGGTGGCTCTCGCCATCGGGAGTGGCATGGCGGCACATCCGCTCGTCGTACAGGAGGCCTACGCGCCGGAGGCGGGGATCCTCCGGCGCCTCCATGATCGACAGCAAGCGAGCTTGGTCAGAGGGAACGAAGATGGCCAAGAGGAGACTGGTAGGGAATGGTACGAGGGATTTTGGACGTGGAATGGGTGTCAATTATTTAATCTAAGGAAGTCCAGAAGGAGAATACGAACAAATCCAGTAGGAACGGGACGGGACGGGATGCCAAGGGACGTTTTTCTGTATTAATATAAAATTAAAAATTATTTATCTAATTAATATAAATTTCAACTTAATTACTAGAATAATGTAAAAATTAAAATATCATTTAAAATGATAATTTTATATCAAAAAAAAAATTATTTCCAATGATATTTTCCAGGCCGAGTCATCCCTTCAAATACTCAGTCAACCATCCTTCGTGGAATCGGCAAAAAAAAAAAAAAAAAAGGAAAATATCATATGGAATGGCACTTTTAAAAATATCATTTTGAATGACATTTCTAAAAACATCATTTCAAATGACATTTCTAAAAATATCATTCTGAATGATATTTTTAAAATCATCATTTATAATAGTACTTTTCAAGCTTTCTTTTTTTTTATATTTTTTTTTAACATGCCATTTAGCATACCATTTATGCAAATTTTGCTTTGGTGTACCATTTGGTTAAATTAGGTTTTTATCCATAAAGTTGACGATGTTTATCATTTGCAACGAAATTTTTCATATTTGGTCTATTTATATAAATTATTTTCGGCAATGGCCTAGTTTTGAACTTCTAAAATGCTTTTCATATTCTCACAGATGTCTCAGACTAGAGGCTCAATGGTCATAAGAGATACCGCTGCCAGGACACAGCCTACTAGATCGGTGCCATTTGGTCAGTAGCTTTCCGATGCGTTACACTATCATTCATAAAGGATGAGATCAAAATAATCACATAAGAAGCGTCGGGCCAAATATTTTCTGAAACTTATTGCTGATTGTCAAGAACGGTATTTTGGTTACAGCCATACAACGTCTCGTGCATGGGTGACGAACATCCTACTCCTAAACAGGCGAACTCGGAGATTATGTATTGCATATAACCATTGTAATTGCTCGAGAGGCCATGAACATACTCGTGAAGATTTTGTATACTTTTTAAGTTGATAATACAGATTATCATGTAATCCAGATTACCTCATTAAAGGTAATCTGGATTACCAAGGGGAGGAATGGCTATCCAGATTACTAAATCTTTTGATAATCTGATCAGCACATGTTTGGACAAAAATGCCCTCTTAAGAAGAACAAATATAATATAATATTATATTATAATAATATTATAACATAATATATTATATAATATTATTATAATATTATTATTTTAATAATATTATATTATAATAATATGATCATATAATATAATAAGGTATGGGGGTAGTATGATACAGTATACGATACGAGATGGTATCATACATGGCTAGTATAATATGATATGGTACATGATATGAGACGGTATCGTACGTGGCCAGTATGATATGGTATGGTATGAGGTATTCGATAGGGGCGGTACGATATGGGTATCGTACGGTACGATATGGAAGGATACGATATGGTACGATATAGTATGGTACGATACGATATGGTAGGATATGGTATGGAGGCAGTATGATATGATACAGAGGTGGTATCCATAATATATTTCAGTATGATACGGTACGGGACAGTATGATAAGGTACCGCAAACATATAATAATTTCAAGATCTATATCCATATCCACAAACCATAACATCATAACACTTTAAATAAAGAAATCAAATATATAAAATAATCTCTGATCTGGGATGTCAAGTTTACAAAATGGAATCACATCATACAAAAAAAGAATCATATAGTATAAGCCCAAAAAATACTAAGTCCCACGAGGACGTCGTGGTGCTCGTAGTTGCTTGGACTTTTTCAGGAAGGTCCTCAACGATTGCTCCTCCTATTATGTCACCTGTGATGGGGCCTCCCCTACATCAATAGATGTCTCCTGATCATGTATATGAGGAATATCGAGTGCTGCCAAAATATTTGCGAACTGAGTGACCTCCTCACCTAGATCCAGGAATATGTCTATAACAAAATGATCATACTGATGCCAACTAAAATCCAATGCTGTCATTTAGGGTACGTAGGAAGATGAAGGCCCTAGCATCTATGGATCAGAAGGTGGTCGCACATATGCAACATGCGATGATGATATTTGTGGAATATATGGTGATGGCATATGCAAAATATATGGTGATGGTGTATATCTCATATCTAATGCATCGAATGCTCCATGCCAAGGCTGTAGGATTTGATGTAGTGCTCTCAAGTCTTAGGAGGTCACATGAGAAGTCAGGATGTTGGCTCCGAGAGACTAGGATGGATGTGAGTCCTAGGGCTAGGATAGGAGTTATCCTGGGTGAAGGCGGCGTGTAGCCCTGCACAAGCTCGAGATTTAGGTGTGAGAATCTTGAAGAACTTGGTAGGTGCTCCAGAGACCTGGTATATAAGGTGAAGCAAAGGACCAAAGTCAGAAGAAGAATCAGCCAAGACAAGGGGCTGACATACTGACGGACTGGCTTGGATACGCAATCGAGCTGATTCAGATTAAGATCGAGCCAGCTCGGGGTGTAATTGAGCCAGCTATCTCAGGCAGACAGAAGATAGGATGCAAACGAGATGCAGTCGAGCTAGCTCAACTCCTGATAGAGCTAGCTCGACAGTGGCGAACAAAACTGGATGAAATTTTTTATTTTGGATCTAGGATAGGCTTTTATCTTAGGGTCTTAAGGCCTAGACTAATAAGGTCTTAAGGGGGCTAACATATATATGGATCGGAATTAGATCCAGGGGATGAGAGCATGTGAGACATATGTATATGGGCTTGGTGAGTGCTTTCATATATTGGGTTAGCCTATAAGAGTTTTTCAGCTGGAGTTTGGATTTATTAGGATTCATGTGGTATACCAGAAATTCTAAGATATATAAATTCAGATATTGTATCTTTACAATAGAATGGAATATAATTAAACTTTTCTTCCTAAAACTCTCTACTCTTTTCTCTCTGGTTCCAACTTTAAGCCCTAGGTGCCCATCTACTTTATTCTTCTTCTCTCCAATAATTGGTATCAGAGAGGTAACAAAATCCAACCAGTGGTATTAGAGCCTGGTTGAGCGTAGAAGAGAAAGAAGATAAAATTTCAGTAGAGATCAGTAGCAAGGTTTGGATCTAAAGACTTTCTCTAGGCTTTGTGATGAAAAAAGAGATCACAGAGTTATTGTCCATCATTCCTAGTCAAGGTATTTTTTTAAATCCACATGTTTGCTATTTTTGATTCGTACGATCATGGAGAACAGCGAGTTAAAGATAGGATTTAAAAAGTTTGATGGAAAAAAAAGTTTCACGATATGAAAGGTTAGGATAGAAGATCTGCTGCTTCAGATGAAACTAGATTCGATCTTGAAAGATAGGCCAGAGGAGAAGATAGACAAGGAGTAGATGTCCTTGGAGAAAAGGGCATATGCCATGATTAGGACTTGTCTAGCAAATGAAGTGATGTATGACATATTGGAAGAGAAGACATCCAAGGATTTGTGGTCAAGCTAATATCAATTGTACATGGAGAAGAATTTATGCAACAAGTTGGTGCTGAAAAAGCAACCATACGGCCTTCGGATGCAAGAGGGCGAGAATGTTGCAGGGCATATTCAGCAGTTCGATTGGATGAGCATGGATTTGCTCAACATTAGGATGGATGTTGAAAAGAAGGATAAAAATTTATTGCTGCTATATTTACTATCCGAGAGCTTCGATCCATTGGTGACGATGTTGTTGTATGGTAAGAAGGCGCTGGTGTACGAGAAGATTGTATCAGTGCTAAGGTCCAACGAGCAATGAGAACGGATGACGAAGAGGAAGGTCTTCCAGGAGGGTCTCATGGTTTCAGAGAGGCCCAAGCGAGAGAAGAAGAAGGATCAACAAAGGAGCAGAAAGGGATCCAAGAGATGCTTCAAGTATGGTGAAGCAGGGCACTTTAAGCGAGAATGTCCACTTTGGAAGAAATGCAAGGAAGGAGAAAACTTGAATTTCATCGGTTCAGTCGCTACAAGTGAAGAATCGGATGAGCTCTTAGTGATTTTGGAGGAGCCCGTAGGGTGCGGTATATCTAAGATGATTTTGGATAGGTCTATAGAGTACGGAGGATCTGAAGAAGCAGCGACGATGTTCGAGGTGCAACGGTAGGCTCAATAGTGCAGCATTGAGTGGTTATCCTCGGAAGACTCGATTATAGAGTCGGCTTCTACGGCATCAGAGAGATTTTAGTTTTAGGTGGAGCACCAGGCAGAGGTGGCTTCATAAGTAAAGAGAGATATGACACGAGTTTAGAGCGGAGGAGTGCAGGAGGATTAATATCCTAGCACCAATGCTGAAGATGAATAGTTCTAGGTGGAGTAGCACGTGCGGGAGGATGGACGAAGTTCTGAGGAGATCGTGTCAAGGTATGCAGTAGGCGCCAACATAGGATTATTGCAAATTTTTTAGAAAAGTCTAGGATAGTTGATGCGACTGCCAAGCAGAAGGATGCTTACAACTCCAAGAATGGTGCATAGAAGCAAGCCAAGGTCTTTAGCGGTGGAAGTAGTCATCCTAAAGGCCTCAAAGGGAGCTTAGCAACTGAAGAAGAATGGCGATGGCAAGGTGTACACAAGTAGCTATCGGGGCGTGCATCGACAGTGGGTTCATGCAGAAAAATATTGCCAAGTGTGCCAAAGCTTGGGCGCACCAAGGTGAAAATTGTAGAATTTGATGTGGTGCTCCCAAGCCTTGGAAGGCCATAGAAGGAGCCAGCGTGTTGATTCTAGGAGACTAGGATGGATGTGAGTCCTAGGACTAGAACAGAAGTTGTCGTAGGTGAAGGCAGCGTGTAGCCTTGCACGGGCTCGAGATTCAGGTATGAGAACATTGAGGAACTTTGTAGGTTCTCTGGAGACTTGGCATATAAGATGGGGTAAAGGACCAAAGTTAGGAGAGGAATCAGTCAAGACAAGGGGCTGACACATAGATGGACTGGCTCGGATATGCAGTCGAGCCGACTCGAACTGAGATCGAGCTGGCTCAAGACGTAGTCGAGTCGGTTGTCTCAGGCAGACAGAAGATAGGATTTGGATGAGATGCAATCAAGCTAGCTCGGCTCCTGACAGAGCCAGCTCGATGGTGGCTGTTGACGCAGAATCTGATCATTATCAGAATCAGCTGGAGCGAAGGTGAACGAGGTCGCCGTCGGGGACCTGCAAAATAAAGTTTCGTCCAGAGCTGGTGGGGGGTGGCTCCGACAGGACCCTTCAATGATCAAGTCAGCTCTGGCTAACAGAAATGGAGTGCTCAAGAATGAGTTCCATAGAGCTTAGAGAAGAAGAGGAGAGCTTAGAGCTTAGGGTTAGCATATCTGGAGGGTCCTTTTTATAGACGGAGCTTGATGGTGACAGCTGTAGCCATATGCTGGTGGGCCGCTCGAGGTCCGACGGAGTCCTTCCCGGGGGAAGGCGCCGTCTGCAGTGCTGCCTGCAACGAGTTGATGGTGACAGCCATCGCGGCCTGATAATGGATTGCTGTCACCTATAGAGGACTGATGGTGGTGGCTGCGGCTGTCTTGATACTGAGCCGCTCGGGGTCGGACGAAGGGTTGAAGAGCTTTGACGTGTACCCATTTCAGAGGAATTCGGACTTCTAAAGAAAATATGGCTGGAGAGGATCGCCCAGGAGGAACAATAGATGAAGGAGCCCGAAAGGAGTTCAACTTTCGTAGGGGTTCGTCTGAATGAGGGATCCAGAAATTCGGTAGAAGGAGGTGTCTGGGAGGAGTCCGATCAAGGGGATGTCTGGGAGGAGTCCGGCTCTTGAAGAAGTTCGATCGAGGGAATGTCTGGGAGGAGTCCGACCAGAGTTCGGCTGCTAAGGAGTTTGGCCGCTGAGAGGTTCGGCCGATTGACAGCCATTGAGGAGTTCGACCGAGGGATGACCATTGAGGAGTTCAGCCGAGGGATGACCGCTGAGGAGTTCGGTCAGATGAGCTCGGCCTCTTGAAATTCTGGCCAGCTGAAGGAGTTTGGCTAAGGTTCGTCTGCTGAAATCCTTTCATGACTATCAGTTGCACCAGCTTGAGCATCGGACTGGACTTCGATGGAAGCGGGATTCATCCCCAATAGTAGTCCCCCCACTCCCGAGTTCGAAATTTGGAGGAAGGGAGTACCGAAACAAACGACCATCGAATTTCTTTTTCGGACTCAGCATTTGTTTGAAGTGGAAACTCAGGAAGATCTCTTCTTCAACCGAGGTTGAAGTTGATCCCATCTCTGGTGGTCGAGATCGGAGGTTGAGCTCCTCGGGGGCGATATTATCTTTCGTAGCCAAGGTTGCCTCGGGGGAGATCTTATCTCCTACAGTCGAGATTGGTGCGAGCGCTCGGGGGCGATATTATCTCCTGTAGCCGAGGTTGCCTCGAGAGAGATCTTATCTCCTGCGGTCGAGTTTGATGCGGTCGCTCGGAGAAGATCTTATCTCCTGCAGCCGAGGTTGATGCGGACGCTCGGAGAAAATTTTATCTCCTGCAGTCGAGGTTGCCTCGGAGGAGATCTTATCTCCTATGGCCGAGTTTGCCCCGGGGGAGATCTTATCTCCTGCAGCAAGGTTGATGCAGGCGCTCGGAGGAGATCTTATCTCCTGCAGCCGAGATTGCTTCGGAGGAGATCTTATCTCCTACGGTCGAGGTTGATGCGGACGCTCGGGGGAGATCTTATCTCCTGCAGTCGAGGTTGCCTCGGGGGAGATCTTATCTCCTACAGCCGAGGTTGATGTGGGCGCTCGGGGGAGATCTTATCTCCTGCAGTCAAGGTTGCCTCGGGGGAGATCTTATCTCCTACAGCCGAGGTTGATGCGGGCGCTTGGGGGAGATCTTATCTCCTGCAGCCGAGGTTGCCTTGGGGGAGATCTTATCTCCTGCAGCCAAGGTTGATGCGGGCATTTAGGGCTGCGGTCGAGTTTGATGCGATCGCTTGGGGGAGATCTTATCTCCTGCAGTCGAGATTGATACGGGCGCTCGGGGGAGACCTTATCTCCTACAGCCGAGGTTGATGCGGTCGCTCGGGGAGATCTTATCTCCTACAGTTGAGGTTGCCTCGGGGGAGATCTTATTTCCTACGATCGAGTTTGCCTCGGAGGAGATCTTATCTCCTACAGCCAAGATTGATGCGATCGCTCGGGGAGATCTTATCTCCTGCAATCGAGGTTGCCTCGGGGGAGATCTTATCTCCTGTGGCCAAGTTTATCTCGGAGAAAATCTTATCTCCTGCAGTCGAGGTTGATGCGGATGCTCGGAAGAGATCTTATCTCCTGCAGTCAAGATTGCCTCAGGGGAGATCTTATCTTCTGCGGTCGAGTTTGCCCCAAGGGAGATCTTATCTTCTGCTAGTGTTAGGATGAGGTTCTCCTCCGATTCCTAACATGGCAACTATCAACTGCTTCATCCCTGTCACCACATAATTTTTGCACGAAGGAATAATAATACGGAAATGAAGCAGCTTTACTGAAGGGAGATTACTGGTAATACATCCTCAGATTTTTTGAGTTTCAAGATCGTGGAAGTGTCATCCCTTCGAGCTCCTTCAGATAATAAGTACCGGACTAGATGACCTCCACCACTTCATACGGGCCTTCCCAATTAGGGGCGAGCTTTCTCTGACTCTAAGGTTGAGAGACAACGGCTCGTCGGAGCACTAAGTCCTCCACTCTAAATGTCTTATTTTTAACTCTAGAGTTATAGTACTGAGCCACCTTTTATTTGTAGGCTGCCATCCAAATGCGGACTTCCTCCCTTTTCTCTTCCAGCAGATCGAGGTCGACTCTGAGGTCCTGAAGATTGTGCTGCTCGTTGAAGCCCATGACTCATGCAGATGGGAGCTTGAGCTCGATCGGAATAACTGCTTCCATGCCGAAGGCCAAGGCGAAGAGTGTTTCTCCAGTCGGCACCCTCTGTGTAGTTCGGTATGCCCAGAGGATGTGGTAGAGTTTGTCCACCCAGGCCCCCTTTATCCTATCGAGCCTCGCTTTGATACCTTATAGCAGGATCCTATTGGTCACCTCAGCTTTTTTATTGGCCTGTGGGTGAGCCACCGATGTGAAGCGGTGGGAGATGTTTAGTCCTTCATAGAACTCGGCGAACCTTGCTCTGATGAACTGTCGCCCATTATCGGTTATAAGGGTTCAGAGCAGATCGAACCAGCAGACTAGTGACTTCCAGACGAAGTCCTGCACCTTGGCCTCGGTAATCTTCGCTCTGGTGGTTCGACTTCGATCCACTTGGTGAAATAGTCGATCGCGATCAGGAGAAACTTTCGCTGTCCGGATGCTGTCAGGAAGAGGCCGAGTATATCCATTCTCCACTGCGCAAATAGCCAAGGTGCACTTAGTGGAGCAAGCTCGAATGTAGGCTGCCTTTGTACGCTGGCATTCTTCTGACAGCGATCGCACTTCCTCACATATTCAATGGAATTGTGAAACAGGGTCGGCCATTAGTATCCTTGCCAAAGTAGTCTTTGCGACAGAAACCTGGCTACTATGTGACCTCCATAGAGTCCTTCATGCACCTCCCATAGTGCGAGGTCGGCCTCCGAAGGTCGGAGACATCTCAGTAATGGGAGGGAGTATGACCTCTTATACAACCTGCCTTCATGTAAAACGTAACGGAAGGCCTGATGCCTGAGCTTCCGAGCTTCTTTTGGATCATGAGGAAGGATCCCCTCCTTGAGGTAAGCAATCAACGGGTCGATCCAGCTTGGCTTGAATTCCATCTACAGGATGACCTAAGATTCTTCTGGGGTTGGGTACTTCAGAGTCTCCAAAAATACTCCTTTGGGCAGTTCGGTCGGGGCAGAAGTGGCCAACTTGGAGAGAAGATCAGCTCTTGCATTTTTCACCCTCGAAATATGTTGAATACCAAAACTGTCGAAGGCCGGAGTCAAATCCCTCACTTTTCCAAGGTATTTCACCATGCTTTCCTCCCACGCTTCGTAGCTGCCGCTAACTTGGCCGACCACCAGCTGAAAATTGCTGTAGACTTGAAGCCGATCTACTTTTAATTTCCTTGCTATCTTTAATCCGACGATCAGTGCTTCATATTCGACCTCATTGTTGGTTGTGGGGAACTCAAAGTGCAGCACGTACTCGGTAACGACTCCCTCAGGACTGACCAAGATCAGCCCTGCACCAGCTCCAGTGGAGTTGGACGAACCATCCATGTGCAAAGCCCAAGAGCCTTCAGGAAGGTCAGCGCTTTCCTCAGGGAGGTTCGACTATGATAGCTCGACTTTGTCCAAGCTCGGTCTCGCTCGGTTCAAGCTCGACTTCAATTGGAATGGTGCATTCTAGCATAAAATCTACCAGTATCTAGACCTTGATCGATGGCCTGAGCTGGTAGTTGATGTCAAACTCTATGAGCTCAATTGCCCATTTTGTGATTCTTTCGAAAGCGTCCGCTCGGTGAAGGACTGCTTTTATTGGTTGGTCCATGAGAACTGTTATGGTATGCTCCTGAAATAAGGTCAAAATCTCCTGGCAGCAATTAGAAGAGAGTAAGTTAGTTTTTCTAACCTAAAGTATCTGATCTCCGCACCCTTCAGGATCCGGCTCACGTAGTAGACTAATCACTGCGTCTTCGCTTCTTCCTTGATCAGAACTGCCGTCAGGGCCACCGAAGAGACAGCTAGATACAGAAATAATTCTTCTTCGGATTTGGGCTTTGCCAGTAGTGGGGGTAAGTCGAGGTAGTTTTTAAGTTCTTCGAATGCTTGTTGGCACTCCGTCGTCCAGCAGAAGTCCTTTAGTCGTCTGAGAACTTGGAAGAAGGGCATGCATCATTCGGCTGACTTTGAGATGAAGCAACTTAGGAACGCCATCTTTTCGGTCAGGCGCTGAACTTTCTTGATCATCTTTGGAGTGGTCATCTTCCGAATGGCTCAGATTTTCTCGGGATTTGCTTCGATTCTGTGTCTCGACACCATGAACCTTAGAAATTTTTTGGAGGTCACACCGAAGGCGCACTTGGTCGGGTTCAGCTTCATCTTATGCTTCTTGAGTGCACCGAAGGTCTCTTTAAGGACGACGAGGTGGTCTGTTGAAGCTCGACTTTTGACGAGCCTATCATCCATGTACACCTCTATGTTGCGGTCGATCTGCTTCTTGAAGATCTTATTGACCAAATGTTGGTACGTTGCCCCTGCATTTTTGAGTCCAAAAGGCATGACCCTGTAACAATAAAGACCACGGTCGGTAATGAAGGCGGTCTTCTCTTCATTCTTGGGCGCCATCCGTATCTGATTATAACCAGAAAAGGCATCCATGAAGGTGAGGAGCTCATGGCCCGAGGTCACATCCATCAGTTGATCAATTCTGGATAGAGGGTAGCTATCTTTCGGACAGACCTTGTTTAGTTTTTTGAAGTCAATGCACATCCTCCACTTGTTGTTTGCCTTTTTGATGAGGACCACGTTCGAGACCCAGGTTGGATAATTCACCTCCTGGATGAGTCCGACTTTGAGGAGCTTGTCCACTTCTTCGACGATTGCTTTCTGCCTCTCCGGGGCATGGTGGCGCATCTTTTTTTTCGTCGGCCGATGCCTCGGATCAACGGCTAGTCAATGTTCCATGACCTCGACGTCAATCCCCAGCATGTCCGTTGGGGTCCAAGCGAAGACATCTGCATTTCTCCTGAGGAAGGCGATGAGCTGCTTCCGAACCTCGTCTGCCAAGTTGGAGCCGATCTACACCACGTGCTCCAAGTTTTCGTCATTTAAGGGCACAGAGATGAGGTCCTCCATAGATTTGCCCCGCTCCTCAGTGAGGTCATCGCAGACGTCCATTCCATCAATAAGATATGGATCAGACCATTTTTCCTCAAGTAAGGCGATAGAGTAGTAGTGCCTTGCCAGAGCCTGGTCTCTCCTGACCTCTCCGACCTCATGACTTGTCGGAAACTTCATCTTCAAATAATAGGTTGACACCACTGTCCGAAGTGCATTTAGACCAGGTCGGCCTAGAATGGCATTATAGGCAGACGAAGTCCTCACGACTAGAAAATTGACCCACGCTTTGGCCAGTTTTGGGTGTTGCCCCGCCGCCACAGCCAAAGTTATTATACCTTCGACTGGTATGGCATCGCCAATGAATCCTATCAGCGGAGAATTTATAGGCCCCAAGCGATCATTGAGTAAGGACATTTTCGAGAAGGCGTCGTAAAATAATATGTCAGTCGAGCTTCCATTATCCACCAAAATATGGCGTACATCGTAGTCAGCAATGTTCAAAGAAATTACAACCGCGTCATTATGCAAAAATTGGATTCTCTGACCGTCCGCCTCGGTAAAGGCCATGGGTTCCACGATCCTCCGCCTCTTCACTGGTCCCTTGGATCCGCTAGCCTCCCCTTGCTGAAGTCCCCCCGAGATAGTATTAATGACACCGAGAGCCAGCCGATCTTCTTGGTTCTCCCCACTTGGTGGTAACGCCCTCAGTCGACCCTCCCATTCTTCAGGCTGTCTCCATAAGAATCGGTCGAGTCTACCTCGCCTGACAAGCTCTTCGATCTCGTCCTGGAGTTGAACGCACTCCTCAGTGTCGTGGCCGTAGTCACGATGATAAAGACGAAACTTGTTGGGATCATGCTTGTTGGGGCGGGAATGCATCCTCTCCGACCTCGAAAGTTGTTCATGATTTTCATTAGCACTTGGATCTTCGGAGTGTTAAGAGAGGCGTAGTTGTGAAATCTTCATCGGAGAGAACTTTGGCGCTGGGGAGAACCTCGACGTGCCCTTCTGTCGGGGCTTCCCCGCCTTAGAGTCCGAGGGAGAGTTCGGGCTCGCCTGCGATCGAAAGGAGTCTGGGAGCGCGGTCGAGCTTCACTCTGCTTTTCTTCTTCGGTGGGTGTGCCCGGCCCGTCGATTCATCACTTGCCACTGGCTTCATCATCCTTGGTCTTGAAGGCCTCCTCTGCCTGGGCATACCCTTCGATCCAAGCTAGCATGTCAGCAAAATCTCTAGGATATTTTTTTTTCAGAGAGAACAGCAAGTCATTCTTCTGAAGGCCATCCTTAAGGACGGCCATGACGACTGATTGGTCCAGATTTCGGACTTTCAACGCCGCAATGTTAAATCGGATGACATAAGCCCAGATGGGTTCCCCCTTCTTTTGCCTGATGGCCATCAAGAAATTCGAACCTCGATGCAGTCGCCTACTACTGACGAAGTGGACCACGAACTGTTGACTCATCTGATCAAACGATAAGATGGTACTCGACTTGAGCATCGACTACCAGTTCCTTACAGCTTCCTTAAGGGTAGAGGGAAAAGTTCGGCATAAGATAGTGTCTGGCGTGCCATAGAGCAACATCATTATCCAGAAGGCTTCCAAGTGGTTGCCCGGATCGGTGGTTCTATCGTAACTCTCAAACTATGGGAGTTTGAAGTTCGGTGGGATCGATTCCTGCATAATTTTCTATAAAAAAGGAGGGTCAGTGCAAATGTCATTACCATGTGAGGAGGGAGTGTAACGAAGTTCTTCGATCCATCGGCTCATTTCTAAGAGCCTTTGATCCAAGAGATCTTCATAGTCTCTGATCTCTAAGATTTTCTGATAGAATGGGTGCGAAGCTTCACCCTGGGTCGAGCCACGGTCCGAGCAAGGGCTCTCCCTCCTTTGCCTCCCCCTTCCGAGGATCGGAGGTCGGGTAGCCCAAGTCAGTCACTCCTGGATCGGACCACACGGCTCTAAAGAATCCTGCACCGATTGAGCTGGTACTGGGGCCTGCTGGTGCATGGCCTGCACCATCTGCACTGCCTCCGTGAGATCATGAACCTGCTGGATGAGCAGATTAAACTGCTCCGCATCCACCACGGCTATAGATGGAACCTAGGTCGTCGGAGCTAAAGCGGGAGCGGATGGATCTGAACGGGATTAGACCACGGAGACTGTCGATCGTCGGGTCGAAGCTCTTCTGGGAGGCATTTTTTTTCTCGGAAAAGAATTCTAGAAAGAAAGAAAAAAGATCTTCAGAGAGAGAGAGAAATCATTGCCGAGCACTCCGTTAAGAATAAGAAAACCTCGGAGGTTCGGGGGCCCTCCTTCTAGTACCAATCTGTTGATGGAGAATCTGATCATCGTCGAAATCAGCTGGAGCAGAGGTGGATGAGGTCGCCATCGGAGACCTACAAAATAAAATCTCATCCAGAGCCGATAGGGGGTGGCTCCGGCAGGATCCTCCAAAGATCAAGTCAGCTCTGGCCAATAAGAATGGAGTACTCGAAAATGAGTTCCACAGAGCTTAGAAAAGAAGAGGAGAGCTTAGAGCTTAGAATTAGCATATCTAGAGGATCCTTTTTATAGGCGGAGCTTGATGGTGACGCTATAGCCGCATGCTGGTGGGCCACTCGAGATCTGGCGGAGTCAGTCTTGGGATAAGGCGCCGTCTGCAGTGCCGCCTGCAATGGATTGATGGTGACAGCCATCGCTATCTGATAGCGGATCGCTGTCGCCTGTAGAGGACTGGTGGTGGCAGCTGCGGTTGTCTTGATATTGAGTCGCTCAGAGCCGAATGAAGGGTTGAAGAACTTTGACGTGTACCCATTTTGGAGGAGTTCGAACTTTCGAAGGAAATATGGCTGGAGAGGATCACCTGAGAGGAACAATAGATGAAGGAGCTCAAAAGAAGTTCGGCTTCCATAGGGGTTCGTCTGAATGAGGGATCTAGGAATCCGATTGAAGAAGGTGTCTGGGAGGAGTCTGGCTCTTGGAGGAGTTCGATCGAGGGAATGTCTGGAAGGAGTTCGGCTCTTGAAGAAGTTCGATCAAGGGGATGTCTGGGAGGAGTTCGACCAGAGTTCGACTGCTGAGGAGTTTGGCCACTGAGAAGTTCGATCGATTGACAGTCACTAAGGAGTTCGACCGATTGACAGCCGCTGAGGAGTTCGACCGATTGACAGTCGCTGAGGAGTTCAATCGAGGGACGACCGCTGAGGAGTTCGGTCGGATGAGCTCGACCTCTTAAAAGTCCAGCTAGCTGAAGGAGTTCGGCTAAGGTTCGTCTGCTGAAACCCTTCCGTGACTATCGGTTGTACCAACCTGAGCATCGGACTGGACTTCGGTGGGAGCGGGGTTCATCCCCAACAGTGGCGAACAAAACTGATCGGGATTTTCTATTTGAATCTAAAATAGACTTTTATCCTAGGGTCTTAAGGCTTGGATCAATAAGATCTTAAGGAGGCTAACTCATGTATAGGTTGGGTTTAGATTCAGAGGATGAGAGCATGTGAGACATATGTACATGGGCTCGATGAGTGCTTTCATGTATTGGGTTAGCCTAGAAAAATTTTTCAGCTGAGGTTTGGATTTATTAGGATTCATGTGATATAGTAAAAATTCTAGGATATATAAATTTAGATATTATATTTTTATAATAAAATAAAATATAATTAAGCTTTTCTTTCTAAAATTCTCTACTCTTCTCTCTCTAGTTCCAACTTTAAGTCCTAGGTGCTGGCTATCTACTTTATTTTTCTTTTCTCCAACAATTAGTATCAGAGAGGTACTAGGATCCAACAAGTGATATCAGAGTCTAGTTGAGCATGGAGGAGAAAGAAGATCAGATTTTAGCAGAGATTAGCAGCGAGATTTAAATCTAAAGGCTTTTTTCAGGCTTTATGAGGAAGAAAGAGATTACAGGGCTGCTGTCCACCATCCCTAGTCAAGGTATTTTTTTCAAATTTACCTATTTGCTATTTTTGATTCGTACGATCATGAAGAACAGTGGATTGAAGATAGGATTTAAGAAGTTTGATGGAAAAAAAATTTTCACGATGTGGAAGATTAGGATGGAGGATCTGCTGGTTCAGATGAGACTAAATTCGGTCTTGGAAGATAAGTCGAAGGAGATGATGACAAGAAGTGGATGTCCTTGGAGAAAAGAGCATGTGCTATGATTAGGACTTGTCTGGTAGATGAGATAATGTATGGCATGTTGGAAGAGAACACACCCAAGAGTTTGTAGTCAAGGTTACGTCAGTTGTACATGGAGAAGAACATGTGCAATAAGTTGGTGCTGAAAAAGCAACGGTACATCCTTCGGATGTAAGAGGGTGAGGATATTGTGGGGCATATTCAGCAGTTCAATCGGATGAGCATTGATTTGCTCAACATTGAGGTGGATCTCGAAAAGAAGAACAAAAGCTTATTGCTGCTATATTTGCTACCTAAGAGCTTCGATCCATTGGTGATGACGTTGTTGTATAGTAAGGAGATGCTGGTGTATGAAAAAATCATATCAATGCTAAGGTCCAATGAGCAGCGAAAATGGATGACGAAGAGGGAGGTGTTTCAGGAGGGTCTCATGGTTTTAGAGAGGCCCAGGCAAGGAAAGAAGAAGGATCAACGAAAGAGAAGAAAGGGATCCAAGAGATGCTTCAAGTATAATAAAGCAAGACACTTTAAGTGAGAATGTCTACTTTGGAAGAAGTGCAAGAAAGAAAAAAAACTCAGATTCCATTGGTTCAGTCGCTGCAAGTGAAGAGTCGGATGAGCTCTTGATAGTTTTGGAAGAGCCCATAGGGTGCGGTATATCTGAGATGATTTCGGAAGGTCGATGGAGTGCGGAGGGTTTGAAGGGACAGCGATGGTGTTTGAGGCACCGCAGCAGACTCAGCAGTGCAACGTTGAGTGGTTGTTTTTGGAGGACTCGATTACAAAGTCAGTTTCTATGGCATCAAGGGGACTTCAATTTTAGGTAGAGCACCGGATAGAGGTGGCTTCATAAGTAGAGAGATGTGACACGAGTTCCAAAATGGAGGAGTGCAGGAGGACCAATATCCTAGCACCAACGTCAGAGATGCATAGTTTTAGATGGAGCAGCACATGTGGGAGGACAGGCGAAGTTTTGAGGAGATCATATCAGGGTATACAACAAGAGCTGACATAGGATTGCTGCAAATTCTCCGAAAAAGTCTAGGATAGTTGATGCGGCTGCCAAGCAGAAGGATGCTTACAACTCTAAGGATGGTGCATAGAAGCAAGCCAAGGTCTTCAGTGATGGAGGCAATCATCCCAAAGATCTTAAAAGAAGCTCAGCAATTGAAGAAGAATGGCAGTGACAAGGTGTGTACAAGTAGCTGTCAAGGCATGCATCGACAGCGAATTCGTGCAGAAAAATATTGCTAGGTTTGCCAAGGCTTGGGCACACCAAGATGGAGATTGTAGGATTTGATGTGGTGCTCCCAAGTCTTAGGAGGCCATAGAAGGAGTTAGGATATTTGCTCCAAAAGGCTAGGACGGATGTGAGTCCTAGGGCTATGACAGCCTAGGTGAAGGTGGCGCGTGTAGCTCTGCACGGGCTCAAGGTTCAGGTGTGAGAACCTTAAGGGGCTTGATAGGTGCTCCAGAGACTTGGGATAAAAGATGGAGCAAAGTGTTAGATATATGTGCCCTAGAAGTCAGAATTGGCTGACACTTGTAATACACTTCTAGGGGCAAAATTGTAATTTTGACTAAAATCAATAAATGGATTATTTTCTATCATATATGTGTATTTAGTGTCTGTGATACATCCTTTGAGTTAATGGTAATGATAATTTATATTTTCAAGAGTTGAAAATTTAAGACATGAATAATCATTATTAACTTATAAATTGCTCCTGACCATAGGATCATCACGAGGATGGTGATTGATCCGGAAGGTTGGTGTACAATCACTTCTCTTTAGTAGATGAGTCTTGAGTCTACGGTGTGAAGACACTAGAGCGAGAGTACAGGTACTCGTTAGAGAATGAGGGCACTGAGCGTGACCACCTCGAGTAGTCATTAGGGAGTCTACCTTCTCGTCAATGACTGACTCCATGCTGCAGTAGTGTGTCTGGTTCTTTGACCTGAGATGCATCGGCAGTTCACCTTGAGGGTGTTATAGTTTGACTACACCATTACTCAATCTCCTAGCCATATGAAATCCTGAGGTGTATGTTGGCTATGACATGTTCATTGTAGGAACTGGATTGCATCAAGATGGAATCTATCTACCTCGGTGGTAGAGGAGTAGCCCTATGATGATCATGAGAATCAAGTCCAGAAATCCATGGCCATGGTAGAGTGAAATAATAGAAAGAGTTTCTATTTAGATTTTCACATTGGACTCGAATCGAATGATTACATCATATGACAGAGACTAGGGTTTGACGAGTTCACCTTAACCCTAATCTGATCGGAGCTCAAGATAGAAGAACTGAATCACACAGGTAGCTGCACCAAGAGGTTCGCATTCAGCTCTGATGGGTTGCCACCATATACTGCTAGGTGTCACTGGTGGATTTTGGGAGCAATTAGAATGATTTAGATGATCGATCATTCTAGCTGTTCGAATCAGAAGAGTTCTGATCCATCGAAAGGAGTTTCGATGATGTCGATGATAGAGATCATGACATATCCCATTACCATACAGAACTGAACCTAACTGGATCACACAAAACAAGGGTTTGAATATGGTGATCATCAATTGAACTGATCTAGTTCAATTGATCTGAATGAGATTCAATTAGGTTCAAGGAAATCGTGCTAGCACTCGATAGAACCTAACGTTCTTCTTTTGCTATCATAAATAAGTTGTCCTGTCTGAGCCAAAGGAGTTTGTGCTCAAATAGAGGCCTTCGTATGGTCTGACAGGAGGTTGTCCAAGTCAGAAAAGGTTGTCTTATTTGTAAGACATTACCTACCATTTTTGGTCACCTGCCATTTCTTGTTCTTTGACTTTGGTCAAAAGTCTACCTTTGACTGGTCAAACGTTGACCGTTGACACTTTGACTTTTGACCACATGTCACGCACCTATTGGAGAGCTGGTGGGGGCCTGTCCCCCTGCCAGAACCTGGCAAGGAGAAGGGCGCACGCCACCCTAGGCGTGTGCCCAAGTTGGAGGCGCCTAGGAGTCCTTTTGGACAGGATCCATCTCCTTTTGGATTCCAATTAGAGTTCTTCTAAGACCAACTTTGACTGGTCTTAGGCGCCCGCTAAGGAGGAATCTAGGGGTCTCTATTCCCACCAATCAGATTTAGATCTGATTTCACAAAGGGTTGTGATTGGTTGGGAGGAAGAGGAGTTGGATCACGCTTAGTCTATAAATAAGACCCTGCGCCCAACTCAGATTCTAAGAGATGCAATTCAATTGAGAAACCCCACGCCCCAAGGCTGCCTCTCCCCCTCCTTCTCCATGCCATAGTCTCTTCTCCCCTTGCTCTCCACGTCCAAAAGGAGTTTTGGACCTTGGTTGGTGTGATTCAGATCAAAGAAAGGCGATCAAAAATAAGAAGGCTGCGCTGCTGCAATGGACGACTGCTCATCTTTAAAAGAGTTTTGAAGATCCTCCAGATCAGATCCAGATCTAATTTTTAGAGGCGTGATAGAGAAGAAGAGGATCTCCAGATCCAACCTGAGTGGATACCGGTAGAGGCCAGGCACTTGCGTGGCTAAGATCCAGAACCTTCCACTGCAAATAGGATCATCAACAGGGTAATAGGATTACCCAGATCAGGTAAATTAAATTTAATTTAATTTATCTTTTAATTTTATTTTATTAAAATAATAAGAATCATATCTGAAATATATCAAGATCTGATTAGGATCAAGAAAAAATTTTTTGAAATATATCTCTTGATCTGATCAGATCTGAACGAACCTGGACCGAAAAATCAGGATTTTCCTTCAACTTATATCATAGCCATGGTTCTAAATTGTTTAGATCTAATTTTAAATTTATTTTAATTAAAAAATAATTGATTTTAGATATCACATGAGATGTGATCAGATCTAAAATCAGAAAAAATTAAAATTAAATGATTTGGATCTAAGATTAGAAGATATGCATGACTAGTTCTAGAATAGAATAGTTCTATAGAATATTCTTGCATATTTTTGATTTAATCCGATTAAATCATGTTTTAGATCTTTTATTTACTATTTTTTGATATTATAAGTATTATAATAACATCTAAAAAATAGCAAATAAAAATTATTTAATTTTAGAATATCATATGAGATATGATTGATGCATGTCTAGACTAGTTGTAGAATAGTTCTACATAATTGTCTAGATTAGAATTTATTTTGATTAGATCAATTTAAATCTAATTTTTTAGATTATTATGAGATAATTTAGATCTGAAAATATGCATGATTTGATACATGAGATGTATGCAAAATATGCCATGATTAGATCTAATTTGTATATGAGATATATGATATAGATCTAAAACTGTTTTGTAGTATTGCATGTTCCTGATTAAGGCGTTCCTCTTGGCCGTCCGGTCATAAGAACGAAGAAGGGTTTAAAGGCCCTCTCTTTCCATTCGATGGGGTGTTCTTATGATGTGTAGGGGTGCTGCGTGTTCGTCCTTAATCAGAAATCCAAAACTTACTTTCTGCAAAACCCTAGATCCTGAAACCCTAGGATTTATTGTGCATATTTTGTTTATGAACCCTACTTAATTAAGAATTAAGATTATGAAATATTAATTAGGTCTAAAATTGAGAATTTTCAGATCTAAGACATATTCATAATACTGGGTTCGGGCTTGGGTAGCTCAATTAGGTCTAAGCGGTTGATCAAACCGAATCAAGAGTTGGTTAGATGGGATCAACAATGCTTAAATTGACCAGCCTAATAGGATTAAGTCTGGGTCAAGATCGAGTCACGATCAAGCAAGACCTAATTAGGCTCAGAGGTTAGAGTCTGGATTGTAGGCTAACCCAATTGGTTCTGACTCAACAATTTGGTGTCTAAGGTAAGTTTGGCACATACGACCGACTGGTTTTTAATTGGAAGCTACTCGACCTGAATGCATTCTTGTACGAGTTAATGGCATATTCCTTCCACCGGTCTCACTTACCTGGCCATATCTGTTGACACAGTTCTGATCTGAGGTGGTCAATAATCCGAGCTAACCCATGCCACTAGGTTAGTCATAATTGTTATGACTATGACAAGTCTAGTTTAATGAGACCTGAATCAATTCTCCCTAAGAAAAGATTAAGTCTGAGGTCTTCCACCATTGTAGATGTGCGGGCCCTTCCCGGGGTTGATTGTTCTCGGCTGGATACAGTGGCTCAGTTGCACCGGAAGATGCAACCATGTCTATTAGGCATTGGATGCTATGGGCTGGAGGATGAGTTGGGCTCAATATTTGGATACGGTGAGAGACTCAATTAGGAACCCAGTCTATGCAAATGGTGGGTCTGACTTAACTAAGGAGTGGATCAATATTTCCGGATACGGTGAGATTCATGAATTAGAGACCAAGTTTGGGTGCACCATGATTAGAGAATCATTGAACAAGAGTTGTTCACTCATTGGCTAACCCATCACCAATAACTGTTAGGTGAGGTGATGAGTCAGTTGGTGAGACCGCACCACCCACTAGAAATCATTAATCATGGAGATTTTTGCATCTCTACAGAGGGAGTGTAGGGATCCGAGAAAATAGTGGGAGCTAATTTGTTTAAAAATAAAATCCGAGAAAATAGTGGGAGCTAATTTGTTTAAAAATAAAATTCTAAATAAATTGGTCAAGTCAAAATTACAGTATCTAACTAGAATCTTTGACTCTCTACAGGAAAATGTCTGCGTCCAACCCATTGGCACGTATCCTGGACACACATAGACTGACTGGACCCAATTATAAAGATTGGCTCAGGAACTACAAAATTATTTTGGGTTTCAGAGAAGTTAACCCATGTTTTGGACCAGGACCCTCCCACCTTACCAGCCCGTCCATCCACTGAACAGAGAGCGTCTCTGGAAAAAATGGATTAGACGAAGATAATAAGGCCAGATATTACATGTTGGGCTCGATGTCTGATGAGCTCCAGCGCCAACATGAAGATATCGGGACTGCTCGCCAAATGTTGGCTCACCTGCAGGAGATGTTTGGTGAACAGAGTCGCGCAGCCAAATATCAAGTCACGAAATGACTTTTTAAGGCTAAGATGCGTGATGGGCAGTCAGTCCAAGATCACTGTCTGACAATGATCAAGGACATGGAAGAGCTTGAGAAGCTCGGTGTGAAGTTGGACTTGGATCTGCAGAACGATATTATTCTGCAATCCTTGACTGATGCATATGGGCAATTCATCATGAATTACCACATGCATAAACTTCAAAATTCCTTGGCCGAGTTAATGAATATGCTGGTTACCGCTGAGCTTTCTATGAAAGGTTCTAAAGGCTCAGTTCTTGCTATGGAACGGACTTCTTCCAAAAGAAAGTCTTATGGAAAGAAAAAGAAGTCTGTGAAAAAGCAAAAGGTGGAAGGATCAAAGAAGAAGAAGGCAGAACCGAAGAAGAAGGCCGATGGCAAAGGAAAGTGTTTCCATTGCAACAGCGACGGCCATTGGAAGCGGAACTGCCCTACTTACCTGGCCACCCTGAAGAACAAGAAGGAAGGTCCTTCTGGAGGTATGCTCGTTATTGAGTCTAACCTTACGGTTTCTTCTGCATCCAGTTGGGTGCTTGACTCTGGTTCTAGTGCTCATCTGTGCACTTCTATGCAGGGTCTTGAGGATAGCAGGAGGCTGAGGGATGGAGACATGATCCTACGCATTCGGTAATGGAGCAAGAGTTGCTGCAGTAGCCGTGGGAACATACCCTCTGCGATTACCATCTGGTTTAGACTTAGTTTTGAAAGACTGTTATTTATGTGCCTGCAGCTAGCAGGAATTTGATTTCTGTTTCATGCTTAGCACAAGAAGGTTATGTGATCACCTTCTTTAAGGACCATTGTAACATTCTTTATGAAAGAAATAAAATTGCAAATGGTTTCCTTATTAATGGTCTTTATCAGCTACATATTGATGTACCTGTTCTAACTATCGAGCAAAACGTGAATGCCAAACGACCTAGGGATAGTCCAAACGACAGATATCTATGGCACCTGAGATTAGGTCATATAGCAGAAGATAGGATCAACAAATTGGAGAAAAATGGGCTATTGAGTCCATTGACTTTGAGTCATATCCAACTTGTGAATCTTGTCTTCAAGGCAAAATGACTAAACTCCCTTTTGTTGGACATGGGGAGAGGGCCACAGATCTCCTTGCCCTAGTACATACTGATGTGTGCGGCCCATTTGATGTGCCGGCTAGAGGCAATTTTGTCTACTTCATTACCTTTACCGATGATCTGTCTAGGTATGGGTATGTGTATCTTATGAGACACAAGTCTGAAGCCTTTTGAAAAGTTCAAAGAATTCAGACATGAAGTAGAAAAACAAACTGGAAAACCCATTAAGGTTCTTCGATCAGATCGAGGAGGTGAATACCTTAGCCAGAAAATTCCTAGACTATCTCAAGGAAAATGGCATAGTCTCTCAATGGACTCCACCAGGAACACCTCAACTCAACGGGGATTTCAGAACGGAGAAATCGGACTCTATTGGATATGGTTCGATCCATGATGAGCTTCACAGACCTCCCTGATTTTCTTTGGGGACACTCATTGTTAACTTCAATCTATTCTACTGAATAGGGTTCCCTCTAAAACCGTTCCTACCACACCGTATGAGATATGGCACGGTAAGAAACCAAGTCTGAGTCATCTCAGAATTTGGGGTTGTCCGGCTCATGTCAAAAGACAACAAGCGGACAAGTTAGAGTTTAGGTCCTTCAGAGCTCGATTCATAGGATATCCTAAAGAGTCATTAGGATACTATTTCTACATTCCAGAAGACCACAATGTGATTGTGAGTCGACATGCCATCTTTCTTGAAAAATAGTTTATTCAAGATAGCGGCATTGGAAAGCAGATTAAGCTTGATGAGAAAGTCTCACAAGCAGAACGAGCTAAGGACCAAGTGGAACCAAATCAGGTTGAGCCAATAAGAACACTACCTCCTCCACCTCGTAGATCGGAAAGAGTTTTCCCGTCCCCCTGAAAGATACTTAGGTATTATTTCAGAGGATGTAGAGGAAATGTTCCTCGTAGGTAATGGTGCTCATGGTGATGATCCCAAAACCTACAACGAGGCGATATCAGATATCGACTCCGAGAAATGGCTAGAGGCAATGCAGTCAGAAATTGACTCGATGCACTCAAACCAAGTCTGGACCTTGGTAGATCCACCAGAAGGTATAGTACCTATTGGGTGTAAATGGATCTTCAAGAGAAAGATTGGTGCAGATGGGAATGTGGAGACATTCAAGGCTAGACTGGTGGCAAAAGGTTATAGTCAATGCGAAGGCATTGACTATCAGGATACCTTTTCCCCAGTAGCTATGCTAAAATCCATCCGCACATTGCTTGCTGTTGCAGCCTATTTCGATTATGAAATATGGCAAATGGACGTGAAAACGGCATTCCTTAAATGGATATCTTGAGGAAGATATCTATATGGAACAGCCGCTAGGTTTCACATCCAGTGATACTGATCACAAGGTTTGCAAGCTGCAAAGGTCCATATATGGACTTAAGCAAGCATCTCGGAGCTGGAACACTCGTTTCAATGATGTGATCAAAAAGTTTGGTTTCATCAAAAATGAAGAGGAACCATGTGTTTTCAAAAGGGTCAGTGGGAGCGCTGTTGTCTTCCTCGTATTGTACGTGGATGACATCCTCCTTATTGGGAATGATATTCCCATGTTGACATCAGTCAAGATGTGGTTGTCCAAGGAATTCTCCATGAAAGACCTAGGTGAAGCATCCTTTATTCTAGGAATTAAGGTCTATAGGGATAGACCGAATAGGATGCTAGGACTTTCACAGAAGATGTACATAGAGGAAAGTACTAAAGAGGTTTAGTATGGAAAACTCTAAGAGGGGATTAATACCCTTCAGACATGGTATTCATCTTTCCAAGAAGATGTGCCCCAGCACACCTGAGGAAATAGAACGCATGAGCAAGATCCCTTATGCTTCTGCAATAGGGAGCCTCATGTATGCCATGCTATGTACACGACCTGATATAGCCCATGCTGTGAGTGTCACAAGCAGATATCAGTCAAATCCAGGTGAAGAACACTGGACTTCTGTGAAATGTATCCTTAAGTACTTGAGAAGAACTAAGGATATGATGTTGGTCTTTGGTAATGGAGAACTCCAAGTCCAGGGATACACAGACTCGGACTTCATGTCCTGATATAGATGATCGAAAGTCGACATCTGGCAGACTGTTTGTGCTGGAAGAGTTCCAAGCAAACGGTGATACCATCTCATCCGCGATTACCTTCGAGAAAGGGTTACGTTCGAGGTCAAGAGAGTCAACTCCGCAGATAATGTGGCAGACCCACTTACAAAGCCGTTGGGCCAGCAGAAGATCGAAGCCCACCTTGAGAAGATGGGACTTAGACTTGTAGCCAATTGGCTTTAGGACAAGTGGGAGATTGTTAGATATATGTGCCCTAGAAGCCAGAATTGGCTGACACTTGTAATACACTTCTAGGGGCAAAATTATAATTTTGACTAAAATCAATAAAATGGGTTATTTTCTATCACATATGTGTATTTAGTGTCTGTGATACATCCTTTGAGTTAATGGTAATGATAATTCATATTTTCAAGAGTTGAAAATTTAAGACATGAATAATCATTATTAACTCATAAAATTGCTCCCGACCATAGGATCATCACGAGGATGGTGATTGATCCGGAAGGTTGGTGTACAATCGCTTCTCTTTAGTAGATGAGTCTTGAGTCTACGGTGTGGAGACACCGGAGCGAGAGTACAGGTACTCGTTAGAGAACGAGGGCACTGAGCGTGACCACCTCGAGTAGTCATTAGGGAGTCTACCTTCTCGTCAATGACTGACTCGATGCTGCAGTAGTGTGTCTGGTTCTTTGACCTGAGGATGCATCGGCAGTTCACCTTGAGGGTGTTATAGTTTGACTACACCATTACTCGGTCTCCTAGCCATATGGAACCCTGAGGTGTATGTTGGCTATAGCATGTTCATTGTAGGAACTGGATTGCATCAAGATGGAATCTATCTACCTCGGTGGTAGAGGAGCAGCCCTATGATGATCATGAGAATCAAGTCCAGAAAGCCCATGGCCATGGTAGAGTGAAATAATAGAAAGAGTTTCTATTTAGATTTTCACATTGGACTCGAATCGAATGATTACATCATATGACAGAGACTAGGGTTTGACGAGTTCACCTTAACCCTAATCTGATCGGGGCTCAAGATAGAAGAACTTAATCACACAGGTAGCTGCACCAAGAGGTTCGCATTCAGCTCTGATGGGTTGCCACCATATACTGCTAGGTGTCACTGGTGGATTTTGGGAGCAATTAGAATGATTTAGATGATCGATCATTCTAGCTGTTCGAATCAGAAGAGTTCTGATCCATCGAAAGGAGTTTCGATGATGTCGATGATAGAGATCATGACATATCCCATTACCATACAGAACTGAACCTAACTGGGTCACACAAACAAGGGTTTGAATCTGGTGATCATCAATTGAACTGATCTAGTTCAATTGATCTGAATGAGATTCAATTAGGTTCAAGGAAATCGTGCTAGCACTCGATTGAACCTAACGTTCTTCTTTTACTATCATAAATAAGTTGTCCTGACTGAGCCAAAGGAGTTTGTGCTCAATCAGAGGCCTTCATATGGTCTGACTGGAGGTTGTCCAAGTCAGAAAAGGTTGTCTTATTTTGTAAGACATTACCTGCCATTTTTGGTCACCTGCCATTTCTTGTTCTTTGACTTTGGTCAAAAGTCTACCTTTGACTGGTCAAACGTTGACCATTGACACTTTGACTTTTGACCACATGTCATGCACCTATTGGAGAGCTGGTGGGGGCCTGTCCCCCTACCAGAACCTGGCAAGGAGAAGGGCGCACGCCACCCTTGGCGTGTGCCCAAGTTGGAGGCGCCTAGGAGTCCTTGTTGGACAAGGACTCCATCTCCTTTTTGGATTCCAATTAGAGTTCTCCTAAGAACCAACTTTGACTGGTCTTAGGCACCCTCTAAGGAGGAATCCAGGGGACTCTATTCCCACCAATCAGATTTAGATCTGATTTCACAAAGGGTTGTGATTGGTTGGGAAGGAAGAGGAGTTGGATCACAGCTTAGTCTATAAATAAGACCCTGCGCCCAACTCAGATTCTAAGAGATGCAATTCAATTGAGAAACCCCACGCCCCAAGGCTGCCTCTCCCCTCCTTCTCCATGCCATAGTCTCTTCTCCCCTTGCTCTCCACGTCCAAAAGGAGTTTTGGACCTTGGTTGGTGCGATTCAGATCAAAGAAAGGCGATCAAAAGCTAAGAAGGCTGCGCTGCTGCAAAGGACGACTGCTCATCTTCAAAAGAGTTTTGAAGATCCTCCAGATCAGATCCAGATCTAATTTTTGGAGGCATGATAGAGAAGAAGAGGATCTCCAGATCCAATCCGAGTGGATACTGGTAGAGGCCAGGCACTTGCGTGGCTAAGATCCAGAACCTTCCGCTGCAAACAGGATCATCAACAGGGTAATAGGATTACCCAGATCAGGTAAATTAAATTTGATTTAATTTATCTTTTAATTTTATTTTATTAAAATAATAAGAATCAGATCTGAAACATATCAAGATCTGATTAGGATCAAGAGAAAAATTTTTGAGATATATCTTTTGATCTGATCAGATCTGAACGAACCTGGACCAGAAAATTAGGATTTCCCTTCATAAAGGACCAAAGTCAGGAGAAGAATCATCCAAGACAAGGGTCTGACACATAGGTGGGCTAACTCGGATATGTAGTCGAGCCGGCTCAAACTGAGATTGAGCCGACTTGGGGTACAGTCGAGCTGGCTATCTTAGTAGATAGAAGACAGGGTTTGGACGAGATGCAGCTGAGCCAGCTCAGCTCCTGATAGAACCAGCTCGACGATGGCAAACAGAACTGAACGAAATTTTTTGTTTGGATCTAGGATAGGCTTTTATCCTAGGGTCTTAAGGCCTGGATCAATAAGATCTTAAGGAGGCTAACTCATGTATTGAATGGTTTAGATCCAGGGGATGAAAGCATATGAGACATATGTACATGGACTCGGTGAGTGCTTTCATGTATTGGATTAGCCCAGAAGAGTTTTTTAGCTGAAATTTAGGTTTATTAGGATTCATATGATATAGTAGAAATCCTAGGATATTTAAATCCAGATATTATTTTTTTACAATAGAGTGAAATACAATTGAGCTTTTCTTCCTAAAACTCTCTACTCTTCTCTCTAGTTCCAACTTTAAGCCCTAGGTGTCGGCCATCTATTTTGTTCTTCTTCTCTCCAACAATTGGTATCAGAGAGATATCAGGATCCAACAAAGGCACACCACTATCTGAATCATAACCAATCACCATCAATATTCCTGCACATGATCTCTCTATCTCCCATAGTATCTGGGTCCGTTCATCCTCATCAGTCGTAGATAGGGCACGACGAGTGTCCAACATAGGACCCAACATTCGATCAATCTACATAATAAAAAGAAAATTAACTATACATTATAGAATATAAAACATGTATAAAATTCAATATGACATTGAATAGAATATATAATGCATAATTTTAATAGACTTACCAACATCCGTATAGTAGAACTCTCATCTTCATATCCCGAAACTGCATACCGTGGCTGTCCAATGGCCCATACTGTAATACTAAGAAACCAAGCCATGTAGTCCTTAGTATATGGATGACCTTTCAATATATTATCACCATGAACTGTATGATCTCATCGTGCATTCTAAATGGTGATGTACTCTACATATCTGATATACCAGTCAATGTGAGCTCTCCCTCGTCGATCAATACGATGAAGTCACTGATTGGTATCAAAATGCTCTGGGATGCATTAAATGCAGCCAAACTACCACAACACATGATCTGGGAGATGCCACTCTACTACATCGAAACAAATAAGAGGCATCCTAACAATCCATATATCATGAAGAGCCGTACAATATTGTGGTAATATGGACATAATATCGTCTGTATATGGCTCCTATAAAAACTGATAGTTTTAAAAAAAATGGATTAGTAAGTTCATTTTGTAGTAGATTATAAAATACTATAAAATAATATGGGTACATAAATCAAAATTATCCGTCTGCGTGCATCAGTATCAATCAATGTATCCAGCTAGTCCATGCCACTTTCATTGACACATGGTGAATATTGAATGTAATATTCCATCTGCTTAACAGTTTATTCATATTAATTAGATTTTTAATGAAATAAAAATATTACTACATTTCAAATAATGGAACCAATAATTTTATACTTATATTCCCAAGGTGCATCCAGCCAAAATGGAACATCGGGATCTTGATGCGCTGGTGGTATCTCATGAAACTGTGTCTGCAGTGGGCTGATAGTCGACATCCTCTTCCATGCCCAAATCAGCTAATTTAAATAAAATTATAAATGATATCTCTAATAAGAGCTATAATAGAATGTTGAAAATTAAAATTATATACCATATACCTGCAATAATATAAGATAATCATCAATCTCAGTCTGATCATGATACGAACCATAGCACATAGCCCTGTACAAACAAGCTAATATTGTACTACCCCAACTAAGTCTGCATGCAAAATCTAAATCCTCTAATAGTGGTAAAAACATCAACTTTACCTTATTAGATGAAGTATCGGGCAAAAAGGCACCTCCTAACAATCAAAGTATCTAACCTCTGACATACCGTCACACCATCTCCTCTGGTGCATCATCTTCAATATGAAAATATCGATAGCGATCATCCAAACACTCCATCCTCAATCGTGAATGATCGAAGAACTGGACATCTGGCTCAAATCCTAGTAGCAGACCACATGTAGCCTGCCACTCTTGAATGGTAAGCTATGGATCAGATCTTGTAATTGCATCACCATCAATTAGAAGTCCGATGAGCACACTGACATACTGTAATGTGATCGTCGCCTCACCAAATGAAAGATGGAATGTGTGTCTCTGAACACCATCGCTCAAGTAATGCAGTAATCAAACCAACATCCAACTGTATCCTCCCAATCTGATATACTCCATAAAATCCTAGGTATCACAAATAGTCCATAACTCTATCTGGGATATCCTCCATCCTCCATAAATCCGCATCTACTCATCGTAAGTGGAGGTATCTGGGCTCCTACAATATGATAAGATAGTAAAACCGCGTATATGATTTTAACAAGAATTTATTAAAATAAGAGTAGAAATGGAATACTTATAGTGCCATCTAATATAGCCTGTGATTGATGTGTCTTCTACAATATAAGAACACTACGGTCTCGTGGGCCCGGATGCCATGTATCGTAAGCCATAATATACTAAATGATATCTAAAACAATGATATACATCCCAGATTTATTAGTACATTGGAAATACTATATAAGTTTAAATCATACATAAAATAGGTCTACACATATATCTAATAAGAAAACTATCAGACTTATATACAACAATAAAATAACTCTGAAATACATAGAGCAGTTCAACTATCTGAAGTACATAGAAAGTTCAACTATCAAAAATATATAGAATGGTACACAATACTATGATAACTTTAATTTCTTCCACTACCCGAAGTTGATGCACCAGGAGTAACCTAGGACAGTGACGGCAATCATGATCCTATTTTTCATAAATACTATAATGATTCTTGCTTCTTATTTGTCTATCATCCATTTCATTTTGCAACCTTATTGATTTTGACCTGCCCTTCTGCTTAGGTCTCAAATGATGATGATCGAAAATATATGTAAACATATTTATGAACATCCAATAGCCTTCATGTGGTAATAGATAAAACTCTCCATTCCAAGCATTCATATATGCCGCAATAGTATATGCATCATCCACGAAATCACTAAAATATACAACAATTTCTTGGCACACAGTCAATATATGTGAATAGGGATATCTATAGATACTTTACTTTCCATAAGAACATTTTCTTTTATCTAAAGTTACAGTATGAGAATTACCTCCACCTCTTAACCATGCGTTTGCTCTCCTCGTAAGTACTTCGTATACCTTTTTGGATATTGAACACTGTTACTCTATGCTGATTAGCTTTAACTTGATCTTCTACAAACATGGCCTTAGCACCATAGGACTTTGAATAATTGAACTAGGGCTAACAGTATTAGAATGTTCTGCAAACATGGCCTCAGCACCAACGATTTGCACCATAGGACTTAAGAAAGACAAAAAAGGTCCAAGAGTATTTTCATTAGAGGATATATCTTTCTTTTCAATATATAATTCAATATATCGGCATTCTAAAAATTTTAGAGAAAATGTCAATATTTCTTAGACATCATCATCATCAATTGAAACTAAGATATATTTGCTCTACATTAACTATCTCGATAAATTAGGTGATCTTCATCTTAATTTGATTTAATATTTTTCTTTATCTATAGGAATATCACTATATAAATGGTTCAATAATTTTTGACATGATAATGACGAAGATAACCTAATCATCTAGCTTACAGGTTGACTGTACTGCACGTCATCTTCACCATTTTTTATTAGGCCATCATAATATAATAGTAGACGAACCTGAGCACCGGCCATTATCTCAGTAAACTCTATGACAACATCAAAATCTGAATATTTAGTGTTAATAATTATTTTAATAAAATAACTTAAATAATAAATACATTCTATCACCAACTAATAGATAAAATTAGATCGTATTTCATTTAAAAATTATATTAATTTTATAGATAATTACGGTAATCAAACAATATGCAATACGGATAGAGAGAAATTTCGACAGTATTTTTTTTTAGTTCTTTCCACATGAAAGGAGAACGAAAGAAAAATACTGTCCAAAATTTTTTTCGATCCATATTGCGTATCATTTGATTATCATAATTATCTATAGAATTAATTATAATTTTTAAACTATCCAAATTGGATAGCCAATTGATCAATATATATAATTCTCCCATCCGTATAAAAATATATAAATATACGAATGTCATAGATTATGTATATTAATCAAAAGATGAGTCTATAGTTCTATACAATGCAATATATTTAAAATCAAAAGATATATCTTGGAAATATACCGGGCATTATCCCTAACCATGCCCGATCCAAAAATTATTTTTAGGCATCGAGTCAGGCTTAGGATCAATGACTTTAGTAAAACTCAAGTCTGGACTCATTTTTAAGAATGTAACAAACATAAAAATTAATTAATATAAACATAATAATTAATTAATATAAATATAAAAATTAATTAATAAAAATATAAAAATTAAGATAAATTAATTATTTATTTATTTAATAACAAAATAGAGGGTCAATGAAGGAGAGGGGGTGGGGTGGTGGGGTAAGGGCCGAGTGCGGTGGGGAAGGGGAGGGGGTGGTGGAGTAATAGTGGTGGTGGGAGGCGATAGGAGGAGAGGGGGTGGAGGGTGGGTAAGGGCAGATCGTGTGGGGAGGGTGGTGGTGGGGGATGTGGGGGCGACCGTCGAAAGGAAAGAGGGCCGCGAGCATTGGTGGTGGGGGGCAGAGGAGGGGCTGGGGATGGGTAGCCAAATGGAGGGAGGGGGAGGGGGAGGGGAGGGGGGCACGGAGGGAGAGCATCGGATGGGAGAGAAAGGAGAGGGGAGAAGTAAATCTGAGGCGGCGGCGGTGGCAGAGAGTGAATGGTTTCGGTGGAGATGGAGGAAGTCAAGATCAGGATAAGAAAGTCGGAGAAAAGAAAAAAATTATGAAATTTTAAAAATGCCATTGAGAATGGCGTTTTTAGAAGTGCCATTCGAAATGGCATTTTTAGAAGCACCATTCAAAATGGCATTTTTAAAAGCGCCATTCTACATGATGTTTTTTTCTTTTTTTTTTTTTGCTAGTTTCACATAGGACGGCTGACTGGGTGTTTGGAGGGATGACTCGGCTTGAAAAATGCCATTCGGAATGGCATTTTATGGATACAAAATCACCATTCTAAATGACGTTTTAGTCTTATACATCATTTTGGTAATTAAGATAAAACCTGCATTAGTTAGATAAATAATTTTTAATTTTGCATTAGTACAGAAAAGAGCTCTAACTTGGGCAGTCGCCTTCCTATTTTATTTTTAACTAAAAAAAAGGCAAATCGGCTAAAATGTGAAAAGATAGAAATATTCATCTTTATTTTATTTTTATATTTATTTTAAATAAATATAATATAAATTAGATATTTAAATTATATATATATAAATAAAAGCTTTATCTCCATCCGCCATGTGTCATCCCTCCATCTACTATATGTTCCATCTAAATTTCCCAATTTAGTCTCTAAAAAAGTAAATATTACATAATTTTTTTTAAAAATTATATTTTATAATTTATTTTGGTTACATAAAAGAGCCTAGATTATTGTTTATTTGCTAAAAATTTGTAACCATGATAAGGTTTTATATGATTATTTGGATTGTTCTTTCATTTTTTACTTTGAAAGGTCATATAAAAGATTACATATTCTAAAGTGCCTGATTAATTTTTTTTTAAAAAAATTATATAAAATATTTATTATATTTTTAATATTAAAAAAATATGATCCTATTCTATTCATCACTTTAAAGATACTATTGAAAAAAAAAAAATCAAACTTTTTTCTTTGGAAAAGCTAAAATTCTATGTCCACGTGGATCTTTCTTTCCCAAAAAATATTATGAAAAGCTTATTCCCATGAAAATATCAATTTTTAATCTTTCTTCTTTAAAAATTCTAACCAAATAAGAATGATTATTTCATTTTTTCATTGGCCACACTTTCCTGGGCTTAACCAAATAATGTCATTATTCTTATTCTTCATCATTTCTTATTATAACATCAAATAAAGATCATTACAGTAACCGCTGTTTTGTTTTCCAGTATTACAATAAATAAGTCACAAGTGTTTCGATGGTGGTTCATTATGAAGGGATTATATTGGTGTTACTAAAACAGTGGTGGGGAGAGGCAAAAGATTTGGCATAAAGAGGCATGCGGAAGTTATCATCCTCTTCTATTGATGTATTTTTCAAAGCTAGATGGGAGCATACTCAAATCCAAGCAGAGGCAGTCCTTGATGCTGTCATTGAGCCAACGAGACTGCTGCTTTGTTGGATACCTGCAGTGAAAACGTAAATCATAGAATCCCAGATTAGCGGTGGTGTTTTCTGAACCAATATGTAGTACCTCTCAAAAGTCTTTATGACTTTAGATAAGTACAATAATGCACGATTCTTGTCCTTGATTTGATTAAGCATGGGTATTTTGCCGATTCCACCCCTTTTCTGCAGGACCTCGGCTAAAAATGAGAGGGCAATTCATGCATCCGTAATCCTCTCCTTTAGGCCAACAGATCCATATAACTCATCAAAGTCATATACAGAGCCAAGAGGTAGTAAGTTGAGATAAGTACAGCTAATAGTTGATATTGGATAGAGCAGGGGTTATGGCATCATGGATGGTGGACTTGAATGGCACTGCAGCTATTTAGCTTGCAAGTATTATAATTGAATGCTATGCTCTTTCTTTTTACAAATATCAGGAGAGGTAGTCAAAAGATGGTTAACTGTTTTAAGCTTCCATCAAGATGATGAAAACATTACATCAAAAAAAAAAAAGATGATGAAAACAAACGCAGTGGACTGATCAAAGACAATGAAGATTATGTTAGCTGGAACAACAGCTCTTGGTAGCCAAATTATCAACATATACATGCAAAAGCCATAGACTATTAACAAGATAAGCAATGACAACCATTCTAAATGGCCAACCACTAGAAAACACATCACAATTTAGAACAAAAGCTTCAAGGAGACCATGGAACTGATTGATGAACAATTTATGGAAACCTTTATTCATATGTGCTTTTATGCAATAATCCACTGCTTTTGTTCGTTATCTTCCTTCCTTGCTTGATTCCTTCATAATGCCGTCTACAACAGAGCATTGTCTACGTCGAATTAGTTTGAGTAATAGTTGTATTGGCTTAGCTTAAAATAAATAAATAAAATCTCATTTATAAACTAGGATAAATTTATCAAATCAGGAACTGAAACATTAATTCTCAGCACAAACCACTCAATCTGCAATGGCAAAAAACTATAGATTTTTGGAGCACTTAGAAGAAGATTAAAGTATTGGAATCGATATTTTCTTTATCCCAGAAAATTGCTCTAATTGTAGTTTTAAATCCTAGAGGGACAAGGGGCATTTCAACTCTCTTATCCCATTCTCGTGAGAAAATGGGAATTGGGATGGGATGGGGCTATGAAACCTAATCATGTGGAGAAAGAAAAAGAAAAAGGCAAGAAATAAAGGAAGGAAAGAAAAACTAAAGAAAGAAGAAAGGAAGGAAAGAAAATGGAAGAAAGAAAAGAAGAAGAAAACAAAAGGAAGAAAGAAAGGAAAAATCAAAAAAAGAGAAGAAAGAAAGGGAAAAAGAAGAAAAAGAAAGAAAGAAAGGAAAAAAGAAGAAAAAGGCAAAAAAAAATGAAGAAAAGGAGAAAGAAAGAAAAGAAACAAAAGAAGGATAGGAGAAACAAAAGAAAGAAATGAAAAAAGAGGAAGAATAGGAAGAACAAAATAGAAAAACGAAATAAAGAAAAGAAGAAAGAAGGAAAATAAAGAAAGGAAAGGAGGAAGAGAAAAGAAGAAAAGAAACAAGAGAAGAAATAAAAAAAAAAGAAAAAGAGGAAAGAGACAAAAGGGATGCGATGGCTGCCAAGATGGGACGGGATCAAACTAAGATGCCCCGATCCCGCATGATTAAAACCCTTGGCTCTAACAAACCCACCGTGTCACTTGATCAGTAATCTTGTAGGTGGTAGGCTTATTGGGCCAAGCATTCAAAAAATGTCGCCTAACAATGCATTAGACAAGGACATCAAAAAGTAATTTCCACTATTATGTTTTTAGGAGCCCATCACATTAAATTATAATTTCTGAGTCAGGCTAAGCAAGGATAAATACACAAAACACCAAAACGGGCTTCAATGTCTCAAAGATCAAATAATCATCATCCCTTGAGAGAATATATGCACATACACAACTATCCATAACTAAAGTTCCTGTTGCATTGGAAGTTATAAATCTAGCAAAGAAGAGAGAACAACATATAAAAGCATTTTTCATGAAGCAATAACGGCACATGCTATCCCGCACTTGTCTTCATAGTCCATTGTCCTAGTATCAAGTCTAATGTCAGAGTCTCAGTGACAACTACAAATCCTCCGCACAGCCATTTTGCTCAAGGTGCTCTGTCGAAATTGTTGAGACTTAAGCATTCCAATCCTTCATGCATTCCGGTCTTGATAACCTAAAATCTCCGGAGACAGCTTGCCTCACTGTACTGGCTAACGTCTTGGGAGTCTTATTGGGCTCAGAGTCCTGGGGAAGACGAGGAAGCAAGTCACCGCCAGTTGAGAGTAGGGGCTGTACGGAGATGCTGAATGGGTTGCCATAACTTGGAGAAGCTGGATATTGTTGCCCACACTGGTCTTCCATGTTTTCTGTTCTTTTGATGCCTTCCTTAAGATGCCACTTATCAGATACCATTGTTTTGCTGTCTGGCACTCCATCTGCCCTTCGTTTGCTTCCCGAGAGAAGTGGCTGTATGAGGCTGGATGATGGGCACTCACAATTTGCTGAGACTAGAGAGATTTGCTTGTTTTCTGGGTTTGAGTTGCTCTGTCTTTCCATCTTTTCTTTGACTCTTTTGGAGCTCTGCTTACCAGGAGCTATCATCTTCATTTCCTGCCTTCGACCCGGGGTGCTCTGATTCTCCATCTCTTCATTTCTCGCAGTTGCCTTTGGAACCATCATACGACTAGTTATCTTGCTTTCCTTGATTCCAGTTCCAGATGGCCATATACCTTCACCAAATTGGGTAACTTGTGCAAAATTCTTATCTGATGGTTTCCCAGAGGGTCTATGTCCTTTCTCCTTTGATGAGTTTGGTGCCATATTTATGTGTAAACAATGGGCTTCAGTATCTGCCATCTGTGAATTTCTGTCACCGTAATAGGCAGGATTCTTAAAAAATCGTCTTTCTTGCCTTTCATTGGACGAAAAGGTGGAAGACAATGCAACTTCTCGAAACATTGTGCAGCTCTTTTGTAAAGGTTTCTCAGATGAGCTGTGTACTTTCTTCTTTGCAGATGAAGAAGGAAGAGCAATGCTAGCAGAACAAGGATTGGTATCCGTCCAGGGTGGTGTCTTTTGTTTTGCATAACTATACCTGCCAATGGAGTCAAACTCTTTCTTCTTTCCTGCTGAGCAATTGGAAAAACCGTGCTCCCCAGACTTGGGCCTATGACCAGATACCTGTTTGAAACATTGGCCTCAGTGCTATGAGAATTGATCATCTACTTGCACATGTCACGATATAAGGATTCACTAAATCTTTATCTAAAACTAAGAACATCAGAAACTAAGATCTGAAAAGTAGAAGTAGCAAATGAATAAGAATACAATTAAAAATCCAAACCCTTGCCGTGTTAGTTCAGTAAGTTATATGATTGAAATAAGATTATACTCAATTTCTATCAAAAAAGTTGCAAGTGTTATCCCCTGTTTTCTTTTTCACAAAAAAAAAAGAAAAAGAAAAATAAAGCAATTTCTTGACCAAAAGCTGCATAAAAAGCAAAATAAAAACATTTCGATCTTCTTCTTCAGTCCTCTGTCTGATTCCATGTAGATATTATGCTGCAATTTGTCTCACTAGCTCATATTTTTGTCCTTGACATGAAAGCAGTTCCATTGCCAAACCTCTCTCACTAGATATTTTTAGTTGTAGTCAGCTTTGAAGGGCTGCACAAAATTTTCATTGGATCCTGACAAACAGGATAGTTTTTTCTACCTGCAACTTGGCCTTTTAGGATTCACGACAGCCCCATCCTATCCAAATTTTCTCAGTGAGGAATTCAGCACAGATTCCAAGAATAGGCATCAGTTTAGCCCTAGTTGAATAAATTCTCCAACTTTAATGGATGGTATGTTTATGCATAATGCCAGTCCCATATTTATATATAGGGCTCATTGATCTAGAGATCAACACTCAACAGCATGGCTATCTTTCTTTTTATTAAGTTAAAAGGTTTTCTCAAAAGTATTAGACAAAAAACAAACATTCTCCCATCTGCACCAAAGGCCTAGAGTAGAAGGCTAATATTTTAATGTTAAATGGAAATGAGAAGGAAAGGGAAGAAATAGTGATTGACTTATTAATATTAACTTATAAAGACATCAGAGGAAGCACCAGACCTGTTATGATGATGTTGTCAGACCAAAGTTCACATTATGGGTTTTCTGAAAAGAACAAGCACGATAATATTTTGTACCTGATGGCACTTTGGCTGCTGCCCTCCACATGCTTCCAAATTTGTTGTTGTGTGACATTCTCCACTAGAGAAAGATACAGAACCTCTCTTGTCCTTCATACAAAGATTTTGACCCTTAAGTGTCAGATCAGGTGAACTGTGTCCATGTTTAAACGTCATCTTTGAAAATCTAGGAGCAACATTGGGAAGAAACTCAGCCAAAGATCTTCTGTCATGACATACATCAGTCAAAATTGGTTTTGAGAAACCAGGAGCATCTCTTGAAATTGGTTTCGAGCAACCAGGAGGAATTCTTAATATTGGTATATCTACCCTACCAATCTCTCTGCCTCCGACCATATCAATCTCCATGTCAACTACCTGACAATTGTCTTCAGATGATACATCGAACTGACCAATACTGGTGCTCTTCATAACAGAAGCAGAAATGTAAGAAAGAGATTGTTCCTGAATATCCTGACACTGTTTCTTATGTTTTAGATGACTTACATCTCTTGAAATTGGTTTTGATAAAAGAGGAGCATCAATTCTTAATATTGGTCTGTCTACCCTACCAATCTCGATGCCTCCTACCATATCAATCTCCACGTCAATTTCCTGACAAGTGCCATCAGATGATACATTGGACTGGCCAAGACTGGTGCTCTTCATAACAGAAGCAGAAATGCAAGAAAGTGATTGTTCCTGAATATCCTGACACTGTTTCTTATGTTTCAAATGGCTTACATCTCTTGAGCTTGGCTTTGAGAAACCAGGAGGAGCATCTCTTGAAATTGGTTTTGGGAAACCAGGAGGAGCATCAATTCTCAATATTGGTCTGTCTACCCTGCCAATCTCACTGCTTCCTACCATATCAGTCACCTTGTCAACTTCCTGACAACCAGCATCATATGATACATCAAACTGACCAAGACTGGTGCTGTTCATAACAGCAGCAGAAATGCAAGAAACAGCTTGTTGCTGCTTATCCTGGCACTGTTTCTTAGGTTTCAGATGACGGAATACACCCCATAAAAAAGGATCTTCATCTATTCCTATTACGAACCACACCATTTCAAATCTCAGTCCAATCTTACATCTTAAAAGCTTCGTAGTTATTCCTACTCTTTTTCCAACTAGTGAAACCAACTGATTTCTTTTTTTGGCAAGAAACTTTTGATTGAGTGCAATAGTTCAACATACACATGAAAATCATGTACATGTCTACACTTAGCAGCAATACTTTATTTGCTGATGCACTCTGCCGTTATGATTATCTAGAAACAACCACAGAAGACAAAACACAAATTCATAGTATACTACTACATGCATGTGGAAACTTTAAAAAACAAAGAAGGAACACTAACAAGAATAAAATTCTTAAAGGAAACTGTAGAATTGAATCACACCGCTGATATTCTAAATACATAAGTATGAAAAACGTTGAAATATTCGAATTAATTTCCAAAAATGCACTGCAGAATTGAAGAAAAAGAAGGAATACTGACAAGAATAAAAACCCCTAAAGTTAACTGTACGATTGAAGAATACTTCCAAATGCCAATATTGTAATACATAAGCAAGGAAAATGTGGAAATATTCCAACTAATTTAGAGAAATGCACAGCAGATGCCTTCAAATAATTTAAGAGTGTACAGTTTCAAATTCTAAGTAGATTATCCTACAGACCTACCATATTCTGTATTTCTGAAAAATTTGTTAACATGTATGAGAACTCACTTTGAGAATCCTCTGGCAGTTGTTTAGATGCATACACAAGCAATTCAACACCATCTACACAAGTTTTCATTGAAAAATCATGCGATTCAATGCGCTCCAAAAGACGGATATACTTCTCTTTATGCCTGCAACAGAAAGATATATACTTAACATGCAAAAGGTTTATTGTGCATCTCAAATACAAAAAGAGGAACAACCAGGCAAACTAAAACAAGGCACCAATATGAGTATTTGAATCAGTGGTGGTCAGGAGTGGAAACAAAAGCATTCCAAGCAGCAGCATAACTACCAAAAGGACAATCATCAGGCACGCCATTCCACACTATTGAATTATTTTCTAGATAAACATCAAATTAACTCTATCTCATGCACCAGTCATACCTCCCAACTTCACTCGAGAAAAAGTATAATGCAATGTCTTCATAGGTGGGAGGAGCTATCTGGAATGCCTGTGGCCAGCTATCTACCCGAGGTAGTATCTTAAAGTTTAATTTTTCAGGCAATTTTTTTGAAATTCCATAAGCTTTATGAAACAGTTGGCAAGGAAAATGTGCCTGAATTCTGTAGAAATGGTAAACCACATCGAAAAATTCAAAGGTCCCCCTGCAAGAAACAAGCTAAAATTAATGGATGATCATGCAATAATTCAGAAAAAAAGGAAATGGTATAAACAGTGTGGACATCCTTTTATGCCCTAGAATTGGTGCATCTGAGGTTATTTAACGTCCCCAAAATTTCTTTCAACAGAATAAATACAATCAGTGACACTATAAAATTCAATTCACAAGGCTGTATATTTGATATTTTCACTTCTCATAAAAAATGCTAGGCAAGGAATAATTCATCTGAGTTTAGACAGATGGCATTGCTATAAACACTTGCAATAAATAAATACGACAGCATGAAAACATATCATGGGTAGAACTAGAAAAAAAGAATAAGAATTCACCTGTCTTTAGCAACGTTCATATGAAAATTTATTATAGCAGTTCCCTCACATAACAACAAAATCAATGGTTTCCTGTCAATCTTGTACAGGTACTTTCTGATTTACTTACAGTGTCATATGCCTTGCTGGTTCAGCTTATTGATAAATCCAAACAAATGGTGAAATGATAAATTTTACAAGGAGGCTGAACCTACAACATTTGTGTTAAGTGCTAACCCAGCTTCAATTGTATTATAAGACCTGTTCCCAAAGATTTGACAGGATAATGAGATTTCCTTTTTTCTTGTTTATACAATGGTCATGCCAATTAGGAACATCATAAATAAGTCTTTCACAATTTGTGACATCAACCAAGGTCTTTATTTGGACGTGTGCTGTGTTTAATGGCTTCTGCAAAGACTAATGAGTTAGAATGCACTCTATGTGGACTTTGTCGAAGCTTCCAGTTAACAAGGTTTCACATTCTATACATTTATAGAGGGATTGGCTGATAGCAAGACAATATACCACACCTGATGTGGCATGAAATAAGCACAGTGATGTAGCGCAAACATATTCATCCAGCTCACAGCCAAGCAGCCTTGACACTTCCTCAACATGATCAGACCAAGTCAACTCAGGAAATCATATGGTCAAGCCACAGCAGACCAAAAGTGACTGACGTCTGAGGTCGAGTTCCCCAGTTCCCCAGGTCAGCCAGACAAGAGATCTCGGTCAGCACCAAGCCGACCAGGGCCCTCTCACTTCGAACAATGGCCAGAAGCACAGGTTATGGGTGGTGTCCACTCACCTAGATGGTTACAGCATGTTCCGCTATAGTTACTGCACAATCCTAGGCCATTACAACATATCCTAGGCAATTACAGCCGGATCTCATATAGTTGCAGTGCAATCTCCGATGGTTACATCATGACCCCAGATTATTAGAATGCAATCTCCAGGGATTTTTTGTACCCCTCAGTAATAAATAGACCCAAGGATCCTCCACGAAAGATAATAAGAAAAATCCTAGCTAAATGACACTGTCTCTCTTATTCCTCCATTTCCACACCAAAACACCCTCTCTGACTAAAGCATTAGAGGGCCTGGCCGGAGCAAAACTCCAGTGAGTTCTCTGACCCCTTTGTTGCCTTACAGATCAATGGAAGTAGCCTACACCAGTGATCCAGATATCGGCAGTAATGCCACCTAATGCATCTTATAAAAGATGCATCATGCCCTACAATGTGACAAATCCACCGAATAAGTCATGTTATCTTCCACTCAGCCTTCTTGAGAAAGAACAACAAAGTGGGAGAGGAGATCACTATCTTCTTTAACTAATTCAAATTTATATTCTCATGGAGAAGAGAAGTTTATATCTAAGCATCTAGTTAAGGTATCCATTAAGCATCTACAGTGATAGGTCATCATGAATGTAGGAAAAATAAGAAGTCTGATAATACACTTCCTTTCTGATGTATGACCCAAACAACTGCAGAAGAGTTGCATTAGTAAATGATGATTGATTTATTCATATATTCAGGACAAAATCAATACCAGTTTTTACATTCATTTCATCCATACAAGTTTTGCCCCCAAGTTCTGTATCATTTGTCTACTTGCTCATTTAGGGCTTCAAATGGGTATGTTGGTCATTACAAGTTTTGTATTGAAATAAACTTCCCTCATCTCACAGTTTTTCCATCCTCAGGATACCTTTTGGCCAATCTCTCCCATTCCTCAACCAACAACTCTTCATGAAATCTTTTTTCCGTACGTGTTTTAAAATTCTAAATGGTCTCATTCTGCAAATGCTGTAACATATGCAAATCATAATTTGTTATATATCTATTTCCTCATCATGGATCCATTTCATCTAGTTTCTTTGACGAGAGAGAGAGGTGGCATGGTAGAGTCACAAATACAAACCATAAGAACAAATAGCACCATATAATGCAATGACCATGGGCCTGTTTGGCCAAGCTTTTGGGGAGGAAAAAGTACTTTTTTTTTTTCAAAAAAATGCTTATTTTGAAAAAAAAGGGTGTTTGGCCAAGCTTATTTTAAAAAATAATTTGCTTTTAAGTGGTGGCAGAAGCAATTTTTCTGCTACGGAGAGGAAGCAGAAAATTGAAGCTTCTCCTTGGAAGCAGAAGAAGCAGAAAATTATTTTTTTTAAGACAAAAATATCCTTACTCAAAATCATTATTTACCATAACTATATCTATTTATTTTCACCTAACCCTCCCATTATTTAGTAAATGATGTATTTTGATATATTTTGATACATGTATATTATCATATAAAATTTATGTAAAATGTTCAATATGCATTATCTTTAGTTCAATTGTATTTATATTGATTAAAATTTTAATATATTTTTTATTTTTTTATTTTTTTATTTTAATTAAATAAAAAAATAAATTAAAATTAATTATAATGAATATTAAAAATTATTTATCTATTTAAATAATATTAATTGTAAAGTAAATCTATACATATCCTTTTTCGTAATTTGATAGTCAAAAGTACTTTTTTTTGAAAGATTTGCCAAACACAAACTGCTTCTTAAATACTGATAAAAATGTTTATCAAATGATTTTGCCCAATACAAACCATTTTTCTCTCATAGCACTTTTTCTGAAACTCCATTTAAAAAAAAATAATTTTAAAATAAGCTGATTTTCACAACTTGGCCAAACAGGTCCTACATGACAAAGACGAAACTATCAAATGACACTAGTTTGTTACTAATAAATATAACCTCGCAAAGGTTTCCAACAGTGACATCATGGATCACTTTACATACTGGGAATCATGGATCATATGCTACAAAAATTGATCACCTTTTTTTATACTGATTAGGGGGCAGAGATAATTTACTTACTTCCAGCAAGCTCCTGGTGTAAGGCGATTTGGAGTCCTTTCACATGGACTTGTGATCAATGTTAGTGGCAGATTCATTTCTTGAAAACCAGATAATGAAGCAGCAGGATGAACCACATTTCCTGCCAAAAGCATTCAATTATCGTTCACAAAACAAATTGTATAGATATATCATAAAGATAATAATTACATTGAGGTTCCACACTACTTAACCAAATAGAATTTATAAGCTAAATGAAAGCATTCTATTGCCTGAACCACCACATTGCAACACCTTAGATTCTAGCTTGCCATGCAAACCATAAGCTCCTTATCAGGTTTATGGGCTTTGAATTGTACTCCCATAAGGTTTGGGAAGAAGATTTTGTACTGAAGATGATAGAAGGCATGGCATGCATCATATCAATCATTTTGTACCACATGCCAGAAGATGAAGAGAATGAGATCATGACAGAAACAAAAACATAATGACTCACCAGTTCTCATTTTCTCATTCTTATCATTAGTGTCTGGTAATCTGTGACCGATATGTTTCGAATCTGCAGGTCTGGCATTGTTCATTGGAGAATCTTTCACTTCAGCATCAACAAATGCTTCCACATGTTTTCCACAAACATGAGGTACAGGGAGCTCATCTGCTCTTTACGCAAACATAAATGAACAAATAAAAGATGACAGCTGTGATGAGAAAAGATATTCAACATGCACCAATGTCAAGGATACCAAGATTAAAAGATGGTGCAGACATACCTAAAGCCTTAACCGTTGCTCTATTCCTCTGTTCATCAATAGGCAACACTGGTACATCTGAAACTGTAGGTGTTGTTAACTTTGTAGAAGAAAGATAACCTTCAGCACCAACACATTCCTTAGTGAGCTTTTTCTTGCATAATCCAGCAGAAGCCTTTATTTCTGAAAGATGTTACCACCAGAGGAATCATGGCGTGAGTAACATCAAGCTGTCTGTTGAAGATACACATCAAAAATGATAGTTCCATCTAAGACAAACCTGAAGCTTTCCTTTTTTCTGACTTTGCATTCTGATTATTTCTTGCATGTTCTGTTGTCGCATGAATCGATCCCTTGTTTGTCTGAGCAAGGACCTTCAAGGTATTTGGATCATGTGAGGTAGACATATCAGTAGACATCCTCCTCAAGCTGGGAGGAGGTTTCCCTTTTGCTAGGTCAATTTGACGATGTGATGCACCCAAGTTACTCCATCTCCTAGCAATCCTTTCTCGAGAAGTCAAGAAAGCAACTTCTTCAGAAGGAATAAATTTTACTTTGCCATTTTCAACTGTCCTGAAACAAGTGTTATGGGATAGTTGCTGTGTCACAGGCTTATCAGGAAAGCCAGCAACTGGATCCCTCCTCCCATTACTAGTATCAACCATCTTTGATGAGTTATCCAGGGAACATAATAGCTTTTTAGCTCCTGATACCTGTTTTTCACCATCAGTTGATTGTTCAGGACTTCCCCAGTAATTCATTGGAGGGATTTTTTCAAGTGAAGTCTTAGATCTCTCCAGATCAGAACTACCACCTTTGAAAGACATCCTTTCCATATGAGAATCCTGTCCATATCCCTCATGGGTTACTTGAGTATTCAGTTTACATACTTCACAATACCATATATCTGGAATTGGAAGAACTTGACCTTGCATGCAATATCTGGAAACAGGAAATGGGATACTCTCAGACAAGATATAGTAAAATCAGTATATCAGAAGTAATAAAGTGAAGGGATGCATAGCTAACATTCTGAAATAAAGGACTTGAGAATTCCTGAGCGGTCTTAAATGGACCTCACCAGCACCAGCAGGCCAATCTGCTGGATCTATAAAAGCATGCCCAAATGGATGCAGGTTTTGACCAGGCCAAATATGAAATTTCATGGAAATTTATCTGCTGGAAAGCAACTATTGATTCTGCTGATTGGGCAGATTTTAAGTATAAAGACAATATACAACAAGATGATTCCAACAAGAGAGTTTGTCAGTATGCGGATGTAGGACATTTTTTCACATAAGTTGCAAAAATACTCATATGCCTCAGAGATCTTTATGATAAATTTTAAGCTGTAAATAGAGCTTGATTAAGTATCAGTTACATTACAATGCATCAGACAGTTTTTTTTCTGGAACAGCAGCATATTATCATGTTGACAGTTATCTCACCTAGCAGTCTCTTTATTTTTCTTTTCTTCAAGGTGGGGTTTCTGTGATCTTAATCTCTATTATTTATGATGAAGTCAAGAGAATAAATCATGTGCATAATTCTTATCATAATGATCCAAGTTTATGATAAATTAAGTGGAAATGTTGAAGGAGCAAATAGGAGATATAAAAAATGCATCTACAATTCAGATTTAACCATAAGAAAGGAATCTATTGTAGCATGTCTAAACCATCTTTTACTTTTTTTGATGTAAAATGTCTAAACCTTCTTTTAGAATGGTACTATTGACATGTTACATTCATTTTACAATTCCACGTGTTCGTTTTGTTGAATAAGTGATTGAAAATTATGGGATTCTCAAATAATCCCATATTGGATATAAGATAAAAGGAATGCCTACTTAAATATAACTCTATTTCTTAAATATAAATCTGTTTCGCAATCATATTGTCGGAAGGAAAGCTCGAAGGAATTCAATTCATTAATGAGATCCGATCTCTTTAAAAAGATGAGAAACAAGTACATAAGAAAAAAAGATATAAGGAAAGAAATACATACTTGAAAAGAAAGTATATACCATGTTTAGAAATATACTAAGTTTGGAGACATACTAAATATGCCCTTTCCTATATAAGGACTTATTAAATAAACATAATTCTAACACTCCCTCTCAAGCTGAAGCATACATATCAAACATGCCTAGCTTGACAGAGACTTAATCAAAATATCAACTAATTGCTCAAATGATGGAGTGAATAGTGTTATGATGGTCTTGTTCATCACAGCATCTCTTTGAGGGTGTCCCAAATTTGTTTAGCCGTCTTTAGGAACATGACATAACACAAAAGTCACCAGCCAGCAAGCCAGTCGCTGTTAGATTCCTTGTCGCAGCATCAAAACCAAGAGTCAGAGGTGTCAAGAGTTGTTTGTTATCGTGATTTAAGGACACCATAGTAGCTAGAGAGGAGGACAGAAATAATTAGACAGCCAGCCAGAAAGAATACCTTTACACAGCAGCCAGAAACATCACGGGCAGTGTACCACTCCCGTAATTAGTAGATAGCTAGAAAAATAGCCAAACAACCTTCACACGACTTAGGAAAGATACCGGATGGTGGAGATGGATGGTGGCTAGGGTTATGGAACCTGGTGCTTTGATACCATGTTGAAAGGAAAGCTCGAAGGAATTCAATTCATTAATGAGATTCCATCTCTAATGGATGAGAAACAAGTATATAAGAGAAAAGATATAAGGAAAGAAGTACATACTTGGAAAGCAAGTATATACCATGTGTTGACGCAGAAACTGGTCGTCACCGGAATCCGCTGGAGTGGAGGCCAATGAGGTCGCCGCCGGGGACCAGCAAAACAAAGTTCCGTCCGAAGCCAGTGGGGGGTGGCTCTGGCAAGACCCTCCGACGATCAAGTCAGCTCTGGCCAACAGGAATGGAGTGCTCGGGAATGAGTTCCGGAGCTTGGAGAAGAAGAGGAGAGCTTAGAGATCAGAGATTAGAGATTAGCGTATCTGGAGGGTCCTTTATAGACGGAGCTTAGTTGAGGGTGACGGCCATACCGTCTGGTAGCGAGCTGTTGGGGCTGCATGGAGTTCGGTACGGAGAGGAAGGCGTCGTCAGGTGGATAATGACAGCCATACTGACAGGTCATGGGCCGCATGGGGCTGGTTACGGAGAGAGTGGTATCGCCAGTTGTGGCGGCCATGTCGTCCGGTCTCGTCGCCTGTCGCAGACTGATGGCGACAGTTCGTCCAGAGGAGCTTGGACTTGTGAAGGAGTTCGGCTGAAGGGGAAGCTCGGGAGAAGTTCGGCTCCTGCAGGCGCCTAGCTGAAACGACGCGGAGAGAGTTCAGCTCTTGCGGGAGTCTGACTGAAGCTCGGCGGTTGAGTTCGGCTAAAGCCCGGCTGCTGGGAGTCCAAGGAGCTCGGCCGCTAAGTAGCTCGGCCGGCTGAAGGGGTTCGGTCCGGACGCTGGGAGTCCGAAGGAGCCTGGCCGCTGAGGAGTCCGAAGGAGTTCGACCGCTGAGAAGTCTAAAAAAGCTCGGCCGCTGAACAGTTCGGCCGACTGTAACAGTTCGACCGAGATCCGTCCGCTGAAGCTCTTCCGTGGCTACTGGCCGCATCAGACTGGGCACCGAACTTGACTTCGACAGGAGCGGGGTTTATCCCCAACAATAGCCCCCCCACTCCCGAGTTCGAAACTCGAAGGGAGTGCAGAAAAGGCGACTGCCGAAGTTCTCTTATGGTCTCCATGCTAGTTCAGGTCGAAACTCGAGGGAGATCTCATCGTCCGCTAAATTTGATGTCGAAGTTGAAGCCCGGGGAGATCTCATCTCCGACCGAGATTGAGGTAGGCTTTGTCCGCTGCGATCGAGGTCGGAGGTTGAGCTCCTCGGGACGATATTGTCTCCAGCAGTCGAGGTTAATACGGACACTCGAAAGAGATCTGATCTCAGGATGAGGTTGTCTCCGATCTTATCTCTGATCGAGGTTGTCTCGGCCGCTCCGAAGAGATCTTATCTCTGGCCGAGGTTGAAGTTGAAGCTCTCCAGCCGAGGTTGGCACGGTCGCTCGGGAGAGATCTTATCTCTGGCCGAGGTTGAAGTTGAAGCTCTCCAGCTGAGGTGGGTCCGATCGCTCGGGAGAGATCTTATCTGGCCAAGGTTAAAGTTGAAGTTCTCCAACCGAGGTTGGTCCGATCGCTCGGGGAAGATCTTATCTCCTTTGGTCGAGGTTGATGCGGGCGCTCGCGTTAGGACGAGGTTCTCCTCCTGTTCCTAACGGGCTGTGGGGGCACATTCGGACCGTCGTCCGTCTTCCCCCATCTCGTCTAAGGTGAACGAGGCCTTCGACTTTGCTCGCATTAGGACAAGGTTCTCCTCCTGTTTCCTAACGGGCTGTGGGGGCACATACGGACCGTCGTCCGTGCCTCTCCCTTCGTCTCGTTCTTTGTGAACGAGGCCTTCGACTTTGCTCGCGTTAGGACGAGGTTCTCCTCTCATGCTCCTAACGGACTGTAGGGGCACATTCGGACCGTCGTCCGTCTCCCCCCGTCTCGTCCTTTATGAACGAGGTCTTCGACTTTGCTCGCGTTAGGACGAGGTTCTCCTCCTGTTCCTAACGGACTATGGGGGCACATTCGGACCGTCGTCCGCGTCTCTCCCCTCCGTCTCGTCCTTTGTGAATGAGGCCTTCGACTTTGCTCGCGTTAGGACAAGGTTCTCCTCCTGTTCTTAACGGACTATGGGGGCACATTCGGACCGTCGTCCGTCTCCCCCCGTCTCGTCCTTTGTGAACGAGGCCTTCGACTTTGCTCGCGTTAGGACGAGATTCTCCTCCTATTCCTAACAGGCTATGGAGGCACATTCAGACCGTCGTCCGTCTCTCTCCATCTCGTCCTTTGTGAATGAGGCCTTTGACTTTGCTCGCGTTAGGACGAAGTTCTCCTCCTGTTCCTAACAAGCTGTGGGGGCACATACGGACCGTCGTCCACGCCTCTTCTTCCGTCTCGTCCTTTGTGAACGAGGCCTTCGACTTTGCTCGCATTAGGACGAGGTTCTCCTCCTGTTCCTAACGAACTGTGGGGGCACATTCGGACCGTCGTCCGTCTCCCCCCATCTCGTCCTTTGTGAACGAGGCCTTCGACTTTGCTCGCGTTAGGACGAGGTTCTCCTCCTGTTCCTAACACGGCAACTATCGATTGCTTCTTTCCTGTCATCACATAGTTTTTGCGCCCAGAGACAATATTATTTGTTGGGGGAGGGGAAGTTATTCGCAATACATTCCCGTTTCAGGGTCGTGGGGGCGTTGCTCCTCCAGGTTCTCTCCGGCAGTAAGTCCCGGGCCAGACAACCTCCTCTATCTCATGCTGGCCTTCTCAATTTGGAGCAAGCTCTTGGCTTTGTCGCTGGGAGACGACGAACCACCGATGTACCAAGCTCCTCCTCAGAGTAACGTTGATGACGCCGTGAGGCGGCCGACCTTGTCGTTTTTGGTTACGACAGCGCCCTTGGCCGATCTTCTCCTGCTTCAGGCTGACGTCGAAGGAATTTACCCAACCGCCCCTTTCTGACGAGCTCCTCAATTTCGTCTAGGAGCTGGATACATTCCTTAATGTCGTGGCCGTGATCGCGATGGTAGAGGCAGTACTTGCTTCGATCGCGCTTGTTTGGGGGAGACCGCAATCCTTCTGATCTTGGCAGCTGGTTCTTAACTTCCATGAGAATTTGAGTTCGAGGAGCGTTGAGGGGGGGCAGTCGCGAAACCTTTCGGGAGGGGGACCTCTTCACGCCCTTCTGTCGAGAATTCCTTGATGGCGAGCTCGAAAAGTTCGAGCCTTGCTTGCGCTGTGGAGGTCGTAAGCGTGACCGAACTTCATTCCGTCCCTTTGTGAAACATGAGAGAACTTCATGCCCCTTTATCGGGGCTTCCTTGTAGTCATACTCGAGAGGGAGTCCTCGCTTACCCTGGGGCGGTCATGAGTATGGCCGAACTTCATCTCACCTCCTGTGAAATCTTTGTAGGGGGCTTCCTTGGTGACATACTCGAGTGGGAGTTCGACCTCACTTGCGCCGGACTTCATTCCGATGATGAGGTTTGAGGGGAGAGTTCGGCCTTACTTGCGCCGAACTTCATTCCGATGACGAGCTTCGAGATGGAGTTCGGCCTCACTCGCGCCGAACTGGAGAACTTCCTGCTTCTTTGTCCGGACTTCCTTGACGACGAGCTCGAGGGAGAGCTCGGCTTTGCTCGTGCCGAACTTCATTCCGCTTTCCTGCTCGCGCCGAACTTCATTCCGCTTTCCCGCGAAACCCTCCGCGAAAGAACTTCCTTGACACTTCCTGGACGACAAGCTCGAGGAGTTCGGGCCCACCTGCTTTCGTGAGCGCGGCCGGACTCCGCTCGGCTCTCCATCATCTGCCAGCCGCTCTCTTAAGGCTTCTTCATCCTTCAACTTGAAGGCTTCTTCCGTGCGGGCATATCTCTCGGTCCGAGCCAGCAGATCGGCGAAATTCCTTGGATACTTTCTTTCCAGGAAGAACAGCAAGTCATTTTTCTGAAGGCAGCCCTTGAGTGCGGCCATCGCAACAGACTGGTCCAAGTCCCGGACGTCCAAAGCCGCGGCATTGAATCGAATGATGTATGCCCGGATGGATTCTCCCCGCTTCTGCTTGACATTCAATAGGGAATTCGAACCTCGGCGCGGACGTCGGCATGATGAGCCGGGGCGACGTGGCCGAGCTCTTCAATCCGTCGGTCCATCTCCCGCAGTCTGCGATCGAGGACGTCGTCTTGATTGCAAATCTTGGGGGGTTTCTGGCTACAAATGGGGAAGGTCTCCCCCAGGAGAAAACTGTGATCCGAACACGGATCCTCGACTCTCTGTTTTTCCTTCTCAGGGGCGACAAGTACGTTGGCCCTAGTACTCTTTCTTGGGGCCGGTTTCCGACATTCCGATGGTGGGTTTTCTGGTGAAGTCGCCACCGGGGGCTGCTGCATGGCCTGCAATGCCTCCGTGAGGCCACGGACCTGTCGGACAAGCAGGTCGAACTGCTTCACATCCACCGCAGGTACAGGTGGAACCCGAGCTGCCGGGGCTGAAGAAGGAACAGACGGATCTGGATGGGATCGGGCCGCGAAGGCCGCCGAGCGTCGAGTCAAAGCTCTCCTAGGAGGCATTTTCTCTTCGGGAGAGAAGGGGGAGATCTCCGAAGAGGGAAGAGAAAAATCGTCGACGAGCACTCCTTTAAGAATAAGGAAACCTCGGAGGTTTGGGGTTACCCTCCTAGCGCCAATCTATTGACGCAGAAATTGGTCGTCGCCGAAATCCGCTGGAGTGGAGGCCGATGAGGTCGCCGTCAGGGACCTGCAAAACAAAGTCCCATCCGGAGCCGGTGGAGGGGTGGCTCCGTCAGGACCCTCCGACGATCAAGTCAGCTCTGGCCAACAGAAATGGAGTGCTCGAAAATGAGTTCCGGAGCTTAAAGAAGAAGAGGAGAGCTTAGAAATCAGAGATTAGAGATTTGCGTATCTGGAGGATCCTTTATAGGCGGAGTTTAGTTGATGGTGACGGCCATACCGTCTGGTAGCGAGCTGTTGGGGCTGCATGAAGTTCGGTACGGAGAGGAAGGCGTCGTCAGATGGATAATGACAGCCATACTGACAGATCATGGGCCGCATGGGGCTGGTTACGGAGAGAGTGGTGTCGCCAGTTGTGGCGGCCATGTCGTCCGATCTCGTCGCCTGTCGCAGACTGATGGCGACAGTTCGTCCAGAGGAACTTGGACTTATAGAGGAGTTCGACCGAAGGGGAAGCTCGGAAGAAGTTCGACTCCTGCAGGCGCCTGACTGGAACGACGCGAAGAGAGTTCAGCTCTTGCGGGAGTCTGACTGAAGCTCGGCGGTTGAGTTCGGCTAAAGTCCGGCTACTGGGAGTCCAAGGAGCTCGGCCGCTAAGTAGCTCGGCCGGCTGAGGAGGTTCGGTCCGGACGCTGGGAGTCTGAAGGAGCTCAGCCGCTGGGGAGTCCGAAGGAGCCCGATCGCTGAGGAGTCCGAACGAGCTCGACCGCTGAGGTGTCCGAAGGAGCCCGACCGCTGAGGAGTTCGAAGGAGCTCGACCGCTGAGTCCAAAAAAGCTCGACCGCTAAACAGTTCGGTCGGCTGTAACAGTTCGGCCAAGACCCGTCCGCTAAAGCTCTTCCGTGGCTACTGGCCGCATCAGGCTGGGCACCGAACTTGACTTCGACAGGAGCGGGGTTTATTCCCAACACCATGTTTAGAGATATACTAAGTTTAGAGACATACTAAATATGTCCTTTCCTATATAAGGACTTATTAAATAAACATAATTCCAACATATATTATAGAGAGAATGTTGAAGAAATTTCATGTTTGATTGTAAATATCTAAGTACACCATATGACCTTAGTGTAGAAAACTGAATAAAAACAAGGGTATACCTGTGGCTCAATTGAAGTACTCATAAATCATTGGTTGTTTTATGCATGTTATGAATTGCACTAGACTAGATATTGCTTAAACCAAGATTTTACATACCGATATCGAACACCATGGCAATTGCTGATCGATACGATATCATATCGATTCATACCATACCATATCGGTCCGTACCGATAACAAAAAATTCAAAAAAATCCTATCCAACGATCAAAAAAAAAAGAAAATCGGACCGAACCGGACTGTACCATACCAAACCATATCCAAACCAACAGAACCAAAAAATTGGTCGGAACCGTCCCGGTTCCCCACCGGTCCGGCTCGGTTCGTCCTGTACCAGCCGATTCGATCCAGTACAGTAAACCATGCCTTAAACAATACAAAAGCCTAGTAGCTAAGGTCTGCAATCTCGTTACAGGATGCCTTGTTGGTTCATTATGGTATAGTCAGTACGATATAGTATGTAGTCCAAGGTCTGCTATCTCAGTATGCGGTACCATATCGATTCCTTACTGGTTCGATACAGTACGGTCAGTACAATACAGTATACATCCTATGCCTAAGTAGCTCCCAAATTATTTTTCTTAATTTTTATCTTGGTATAATTTGGTTCAGATTCATACGCACCTCAGTATGGATCGATATGGACGGTATGGAGCTTGTACCAACTTGAAATGGGGTTTTGTACCAGTTTTCTCCTAGTACGGTATGGTATGCCCTATATGAGGCGGTACAGCAAAACCATAATGCAATCCATAATGTCACCCCTTTTACTCACTTTTTATCATGACACTATCTGAAAACTAGGTTGTACGGATCAATACAATACGATATCACCCCAAATCGGGCATTATTGTATTAGTAGTTGTTACAGATTGGTTTGGGGTCTAGCTGATCCAAAATGATATTTTCATGCTGGTTCTGACCTAATATAAAATGGTATGCCCCAAACTAGACGGTTTAAGGCAAAACGACAAGCATTGATAAATACATTAGTTTCTTTAAATAACTTTTTAAAGCACTTTGTTTGATATTTAAAGGATATGGTCAAGTTTTGCTGTCTCGATACCAAACCCCATACCAGTGCCATTCTATTACAGTGTCAATACATGATATGGTACAAGATTGCAAGATGTAGCGAGCATTAGTATGGTTTGAGATCCTATTGCCAACTTCAATTAAAGTTGGCAAAATAAAAAAACAAAGAGGGGCGGATGGTCACTGTTTCAATCGAGAGGAGGGCAGAGCCCTTCCTTCGGTCCTCCAATGCCCTCTTTCCCTCTCCCTCTCCCTCTCCTTCTCCTTCTATCCCCCTCTCTTTTTTCCTCTCTTTCCTTCTCCCTCTCCTTCACCATTTTCTCATTTCAAATACTAGAACTATCCCAGTCCACCACCAGCATGGCTCAGTACACCCTGAATTGGACAGTTCGGGATGGTTCCACAATAGTTGTGATGGTTCCACAATAGTTGTGATGATGGTTCAAATTTATAATCAATTCATTGGAATTGTTAAAGGAGAAAGATATGAGAATTAGAAGTACATCAATGATCCAAATTTAACCATAAGATAGATATTTATTCTAGTGGTTCAAACATTTTCCTAGAATGGTACAATTTGTAAAGTACCATTCCTGCTAGAAAATTTGATTTCTTTTTGTGTTAGAGTCCAATAAAGACCAACATTTGGGTCATAAGCATTAGTCAAGGTCTACAATCTCAATATCAGATACTACACAGGTACCTTACTGGTTCAGTACAATATAGATTGTTATGCCATGGTATGCATCCCTTGCCAAAACAGGCCTTCAACTATTTTTCTCACTTTTTATCTGGATACACCTCGATATGGGTTGGTACATCTCAGTATGGATTGATATGCCTTGATATCCTTAGTACAAGGTGGTACGGGGCTTGTACTAAAGTTTCGTATCAGTTCTAATGTGATACAATACGGTATGCCCTATACTAGGCAGTACGGGGTAGCATGGTTAGTCCATAGCACAACTAGATTATCAATAGATTTTCACGTACCTTAATTGGCATCAATTAAGTTATCGATTTGTTTAAGAGATTCATTTCAGGAATCTTTTGCTGTCAACTTTATTGCAAGAATCCTACAGTCATTATAGATAAGTTGACAATACTTCTTGAGTAGGACCCATGTCTTCTAGCTGTTTGGCCTCTACAAACAAAGACCTATGTAAATAAAGAACTTAAGATATTTTAATTTGTTAGGAGAAGTCATAACCTAGTTCAGCCAATTCTCCTCTCCCTGCTCTTTTTGTCATCCATCTTTAGTCCTCTATTCTACTCGCATAACATTAGTATCTTCTTTGTGCATGCTGATCTATAATCCATATTGCATTAGACTTGCTACATTTTGCATATTTAATGTTTGTACACAAAATTCTGTCTTTTGAGTTTTGCTTACATCAAAACTCTTCTAATAACCATTAAGCCTTCATATTAGAATTTCTAATACTCCTACAGACTAATTTAAGAGAAATGTTTATTTGGTTTCTAATTTAGTCATAATAATCAAAACTTCGCTCTTCCACCCTGTTTCTGAAAACTAGAGAGAGAGATTTCTTTGGAGAACCTTCCATGCGTACATGTGCCATCCCTAAGTGGTCCTATACCACTCAAGCAATTAATATGGACAAGCTTTTAAATGGGGAGAACTCATGGTGGACATGGAGGTCACACAAAAGGAACTTTGTTTGAGGAAGATATTGGAACATATGTGCAGGAGTGGAATGTATAAGTAAGAGGTTGAAAAGATCAAGGTCTTCAATCTCGGTACTGGACCCTGTATGATAGCGTGCTTGTATAGGTCAAATTGGTATGATGAAGCCCACACATCAACACATGGTATATTGTTGGAGATAAGAGAGCAGTTGTACTATCATACTATGTGTCAATACATTACCATATCAAGCTTCCATATTGTATTGATACTTCATCAAGCCGGCATGGTAAACACATAAACAAGTAGTATAGATCAATACAGAAAATCTTGGGAAAGATTACACGTTGCATACTAAGATAGTAGGAAAATCGAAGGGAAGGAAAAAAGGTAATTCATAAGATGTGAGCCCAAGAAAAAATTTAGGTCACCCCTTTAGACTCTAAAACCAGCAACTTTGATAACTCATATAGGAAATGAAGTTGGATTGTCTATTAAGACTTGAAAAGACAATAAGATACAAGCTTTGCTTTAGAGAGTAGGATGTTGGGTAGTGTAGCAAAGAATGTGCAGCACAGAAGTATAGTGTTAAGGTGAAATGACTAAACCTTAGTGGTCAGAATCCTCCACAAAAAGCATTAGTATAACAGAAGGGGAGGCCAATGAAGCTTTGGAAAAATTTAAAAAACTAGTTACATGATATTTGCCATTTGAAATGACCAACTCTTGGATAGAGTGCCACAACAAAGTTGGATCGTTAAAGCTAGCCATATACACAAAAACAAATATGCAGCTTTATTGCACCTAGAGTATTAATAAGCATGTAACTTTATTGTACCTAGAGCATTACCAACTTGGTCACATCCTTTAGCTAATATACATGATGGGGTATAGAAAATGGTACACTGTTTATGATCTATGGGCCAAACGATCACTAAATGAACAGTTTTTAATAATATAACAAAATACTTACCTCGATTTATGGCTATCAAAATAATTGAATTTTAGTGAATGCATGTTCTAAGATAAGTAGCAAACAAGAAATGGTGTGGATCATCAACTTGGATGGCCCCCCATTCATTTTGGAAAGTACAAAATCATTTTGATTATTTTCTGTGAAGATAAAAGTAGCCTTGATAGGTACAAATACAAGTGCATGCACACACACACATATAGCGAGTTGGTCTAAAATGCTTCTAAAAGCATTTAACCCAAAATGTTTCTCAATGAAAATCAACAATGGCCCTCTCAAAATGAAAATCCACAGTAGCGATCATGATTTACAAAATGGCTAGAATACAAAAAATCATGTGTTTGAGATTTTTTAACCATGCATCAAATGGATACAGAATCAGCAATTTTAATTGCATGATACTATGTTTTGGTTTGATCCATAGACTAGAAGCATCCAAATCAATTGAATTTTCATGTGCATATGTTTGAAAAATTTAGATCAAGATCAACAATTTGGATTTGCTGATTATATAGTCTACAAAATTTATTTGCTTGCTAGCTATATTGTTGTCGTCCATTTTTTACTCACTTGATAAATAGGCAAGAGACCTACAAAATCAATAATCTTAAGTTTCTAGGTAATTTATAAAACATAGATCATTCTTTGTTGTGAATTTTCATATTGAAAGGGCCATCAACAACTCGTTCTAACTTAAAAACATATATATACATATTATATTGACTTTCCTGTTTTTTTATCTATGGAAGAAAATCAAGGAGAACATATTATAAGAAAAAAGAACAAATATTAACTAGCCCTAATAAATGGCTGTGATTCTTATTTGAATATGATAGAGGCAGGCATCTATATTTGTTACAAGAAAATTATCAGAGTAAGGGAGAGACATCTACATTTATGGCAAGATGAGACACATCTGGTAGAATAGCGAGTGATTTATATTTATATTAAGAAGAGATATTAACAAAATCTTAGCCATTTCCCATGTTGGGGATAAACCCCGCTCCCACCGAAATCCAGTTTAATGCTTAGCCTAATATAACTGGTAATCATAGAAGAACTTCGATCGAAAATTCTCCAACAACCGAACTCCTTCCGAACTTCTCCTTCAGTCGGATTCCTACAGGAGCCGAACTCCTTCCGGACTTCTCCTTCAATCGAATTCCTCCAGGAGCCAAACTCCTTCTGAACTTCTCCATCAGTCGAACTCCATCCGGATTCCTCCAGTGGATTACTTCCAGATTTCAAGTAGTATTCCTCTCGAATGATCCCCTCTAGCCGTATTCCCTTTAGGAGTTCGAACTCCTCTAGAATTGATATATGTCAAAACTCTTCACCAACCAATGCCTGCTTTCTCCGGACTTCAACTATTAAATCTTAATGAACAGGCAACCCTACTACCGGACAGTTACGACTATCATTATCAGTCTATTACGAGCGACATCTCTCTTCGTAATAAATTCCACGTGGCCCCGAGCGGCCCATGACTGAACAGTTACGATTGTCACTATCAATCTGCTCCAGACTCCGTCTATAAAAGGGACCCTCCAGATACGTTTTCTCTAAACTCTCTTCTCCTTCCCAAAACTCTGCTGAATTCTTGCCTGAGCACTCCATTTCTCTTGGCCAGAAGAGCTGACTTGATCATCAGAGGGTCCTGCCGGAGCCACCACCACCGACTCCGGACGGAACTTTATTTTGTAGATCACCGGCGGCAACTTCTTCTTCCCTAACTCCAGCTCAATCCGGCGTCAATCAGATTCTGCACCAACAGGATTGGCGCTAGAGGAAGGGCACCTCTGTTCCTGAAGTTTTCTTGTTCTTAAAGGAGTGCTCAGCAGCGATCTCTCTTTTTTCTCTCTAGAGTTCTTTCCGAAAAAAATGTCTTCCAGAAAAGCTTCGATCCGACGATCAACGGCCTCTGCAGCCAAATTCCGTCTAGATTTATCAGCTCCCGCTTCAGCTCCGGTAACTCAAGCGCCACCTGCAGCCATGGTGAATGCGGGGCAGTTCAACCTGCTGATCCAGTAGATTCGCGATCTCACAGAGATGATGCAAGCCATACATCGTCAGACTCCGATGCCAATTCGGCTGGAGCAGGCTTCTCCGGAGCCTCATGATCCAATCGGAGGATGGCCGACTTGAGCTAGCCGGCTGGTGACCTTCGAAAAGGAGAAGCAGAGGATGGCGAGCCCTTACTCGGACCATGGCTCGACCCAAAGGGAGCTTTGCCTCCGTCCCACCAGAAAACTCTAAAGATCAATGATCGTGAAAATCTCCTAAATCAAAGGCTCTAGAAAATAAGCCAACAAATCGAAGAGCTCCGTCATACACCCTCCTCACACGATAATAATATTTGCACTGACCCTCCTTTTTCTCAGAGGATTATGTAAGAGCCCGTCCCGCCGAGCTTTAAGCTTCCCTAATTTGAAAGCTATGACGGAACCTTTGATCCGGTGGATCACTTGGAAGCCTTCCGAATCATGATGCTGCTCTATGGTGCATCAGACGCCATCTTATGCCGAGCTTTCCCGTCTACCTTAAAGAAAGCAGCAAGAAACTGATACTCGGCGTTGAAGCCGGGTACGATCTTCTCCTTTGATCAGATGAGCCATCAATTTGCGACTCATTTCATTAGCAGCCGACGTCCGCACCAAGATTCGGATTTTCTAATGAATATCAAGCAGAAGGAAGAAAAATTTATCCGGGCTTATGTCATCCGATTTAATGCTGCTGCATTGGAGGTCCAGAACCTGAACTAGTCTGTTGCAATGGCCGCACTAAAGGGCAGTCTTCAGAAGAATGATTTGCTGTTCTTCCTGAAGAAGTACCCCAAAGACTTTGCTGATCTGCTAGCTCGGACTGAAGGATATGCCTGAGCGAAAAAAACCTTCAAATTGAAGGATGAGGAAGCCGCAGGAGAGCGGCAGGCGGACGAGTCTAATAAATCCGCAGCTGATGGAGGGCCGAATGAAGTTCGGCCACGCTTACGGACTCCCCCCAAGTGCAAGCAAGCCCAAACTCCTCGAGCTCGTCGTCAAAGAAGCCCCGACAGAAGAGCACGAAGAAGTTCTCCCCCCAGAAGGTTTCACAACTACGCCCCTCTCAATGCTCCAAAAATGCAAGTATTGATGGAGATCAAAGAGCAACTGTCGAGGCCTAAAAGAATGCACACTCACCCTGGCAAGCGCAATCCTAACAAATACTATCTCTACCATTGTGACCACGGCTACGATACTGAAGAATACATTCAGCTCCAAGACGAGATCGAGGAGCTCATCAGAAGAGGCCGGCTGGATCGATTCTTTAGACACCGGCCTGAAGCAAGAGAAGATCGGCCGACGGCACTGCCGCAGCTAGAACCACCAAGGAGGGAGGAATAACAAGAAGATCGGCCACCTCTCGGCATCATCAATACTATCTCTAGGAGACTTCGGCGAGAAGAGGCCAGTGAATCTAGGGGATCAGTGAAAAAATGGATGGCTGAAGAACCCATAACCTTCACTAAGGTAGATGCACGAGGAGTACAGTTTCCGCACAATGATGCGGTTGTAATCTCTTTAAATATAGCGGACTATGATGTACATCGCGTTCTGGTTAATAATAAAAGTTTGGCTGACGTCTTGATGCTTTCTCCAAAATGTTAATATCTAATAGTCAGCTTGGACCAATAAACTCCCCTTAGTAGGCTTTGCTGGTGCTGCAATACCAATTGAAGGCGTAATAACTCTGGCTGTGGCTGTTGGGCAATATCCAAAATAATCTAGAGTGCAGGTGGATTTCCTGATAGTAAAGACTCCCTCCGCTTACAACACAATTCTCGGCCGACCTGGTTTAAATGCACTTCGAGCGGTGGTGTCCACTTATTATTTGAAGATGAAGTTCCCAGCAAGTTACAGGATCGGAGAGGTCAGGGGAGATCAAGCTTTGGCAAGGCACTGCTACTCAATTGTCCTGCGAAAGGAAGAACAGTCCGACCCTTGTCCTGTTAACGGACTAGATGCCCGGGACGACCTCGCGGAAGAAAGGAGAGAACCAATAGAAGATCTTGTGATCGTCCCTCTAAATGACGAAAACGCGAAGCATACAGTGCAAATTGGCTCCAATCTGGAAGATGAAGTTCGAAAGCAGCTCATCGCCTTTTTACGGAGGAATGCCGATGTCTTCGCTTGGGTTCCAACGGATATGCCTAGGATTGACGTCGAGGTTATGGAACATCGGCTGGCCGTTGATCCCAAGCATCGATTAGTAAAAGAAAGAGTTCGAGGCCATGCACCAGAAAGACAGAAGGTAATAGCAGAAGAAGTCAACAAGCTTTTCAACATCGGATTTATCTGAGAAGTCAGCTATCCAACTTGGATCTCTAACGTGGTCCTGGTCAAGAAAGCCAACGGCAAATAAAGAATGTGCATCGACTTTAAGAAGCTTAACAAGGCCTGCCCAAAAGATAGTTATCCTTTGCCCAGAATCAATCAACTGGTGGACGCAACTTCAGGCTACGAGCTCCTCACCTTCATGGACGCCTTCTCTGGCTACAACCAAATTCGGATGGTACTAGAGAACGAGGAGAAGACTGCTTTTATTACTAACCGCGGTCTTTACTATTATAGGATCATGCCCTTCGGGCTTAAAAATGTAGGTGCGACTTATCAGCGCTTGGGTCAATAAAATCTTCAAGAAGCAGATCGGCCGCAATATGGAGGTTTACGTCGACGACATGCTGGTCAAAAGTCGAAAGACTGTTAATCATGTCGCCGATCTTGAAGAGGCTTTCGATGCGCTCAGAAAATACAAGATGAAGTTGAACCCAACCAAGTGTGCCTTTGGAATAGCCTCGGAAAGATTTTTGGGATTCATGGTCTCGAGACGAGGAATCGAGGCCAATTCGAAGAAAATTCGAGCTATACAGAAGATGACCGCTCCGAAGTCCATCAAGAAAGTTCAGCGCCTGACCTTGAAGGTGGCGTCTTTGAATTGTTTTGTCTCGAGGTCGGCCGAACGCTACATGCCCTTCTTCCAAATCCTCAGAAAATCGAAAGATTTTCACTGGACTCAGGAATGCCAAAAGACGTTCGACGAGCTCAAGAACTACCTCAGCTCGCCCCCTACTAGCCAAACCCGAATCCGAAGAGGAGCTGTTTCTCTACCTCACGATCTCCCCTGCGGCGCTAACGACAGTTCTGATCAAAAAAGAGGTGAAAGTACAACGATCAGTCTACTACATAAGCCGAATCCTAAAGGATGCTGAGACCAGGTATACAAAGTTGAAAAAATTGACTTATACTATTTTGATTGCAGCAAGAAGACTTCGACCTTACTTCTAGAGACATGCTATAATGCTCCTCACTGACCAGCCGATCAGAGCAATCCTTCATCAAACGGATGCTTCCGGAAGAATTGCAAAATGGGCCATTGAATTAACGAAATTCGACATCAACTACCAACCTCAGCCAGCAATCAAGGTCAAGCACTGGCCGACTTCATAGTTGAGTGTACCATTCCAGATGAAGCCGAGCTTGAGCAAAACGAGACTGGCATCCCGTGGTTGCAACCGAGCCTCCCCAAAGAAAGTCCCGACCTTTCCGAAGGTTTTTGGGTCCTGTTCGTGGATGGTTCGTCCAACTCCGCTGGAGCAGGTGCGGGGTTAGTCTTAGTCAACCTCGAGGGAATCATCGTCGAGTATGCGCTACGCTTCGAATCCCCTATAACTAATAACGGAGCTGAATATGAAGCACTGATCGTCGGATTAAAAATAGCAAGAGAGTTAAAAGTAGATAGGCTTCAAGTCTACAGTGATTCCCATTTGGTGGTCGGCCAAGTTAGTGGCAACTATGAAGCACGGAAGGAAAGTATGATGAAATACCTTAAGAAAGTAAAGAATTTGACTTCGACCTTCGACAGTTTTAGTATTCGATAAATTCCGAAGGCAGAAAATATAAGAGCCGATCTCCTCTCAAAATTGGCCACTTCAGTCTCAGCCGAACTGTCTAAAGAAGTATTTTTTGAAACTCTAAAATGCCCAAGCTTAGAGAAATCGCAGCTTGTTATACAGACGGGACTCGAGCCGAGTTGAATTGATCCGTTAGTTGCCTATCTCAAAGAGGGAATTCTTCCTCATGATCCGAAAGAAGCTCGAAAACTCAAGAATTAAGCATTCCAGTACATTTTGTATGAGGGTAAGTTGTATAAAAGATCGTATTTGCTACCGCTGTTGAAATGTCTCCGACCTTCAGAGGTCGACTTCGCATTATGAAAAGTGCACGAGAAAATTTGTGAAAGTCATGTAGGAGCCAGATCTCTGTCACAAAAACTACTTCGGCAAGGATATTATTGACCGACCTTGTACCATGATTCTATGAAGTATGTCAAGAAATGTGACCGTTGTCAGAGAAATACGAACATACAAAGACAGCCGACCTCCGAGTTTACTCCACTGAGCGCACCTTGGCCATTTGCGCAGTGGGGAATGGATATACTTGGCCCTTTCCCAGTGGCATCCGAACAACGAAAGTTCCTTCTGATTGCGATCGACTACTTCACCAAATGGGTTGAAGCCGAACCACTAGCAAAAATTACTGAGGTCAAAGTACAGAACTTCGTTTGGAAGTCAATCGTCTGCCGATTTGGTCTGCTCCGAACTCTCATAACAGATAACGGACGACAGTTCGCTGGGACGAGGTTCGCTGAGTTCTGCAAAAATCTAAACATCTTCCATCACTTCACATCGGTAGCTCATCCACAAGCAAATGGAAAAGCTGAAGTGACTAACCGGATCCTATTGCAAGGCATCAACAAGACTCGACAGAGCAAAGGAAGCCTAGACGGACGAACTCTACCACGTCCTCTGGGCGTACCAAACTACTCAAAGGCTACTAACTGAAAAAACACCATTCGTCTTGACCTTTGGAACGGAGGCAGTCATCCCAATCGAGCTTAAACTCCCATCAGCACGAGTCGTGGCATTCAATGAGCAGCGTAACTCGTAGGACCTCAGAGTCAACCTCGATCTGCTAGAAAAAAGAGAAGAAGCCCAAATTCGGATGGCGGCCTACAGGCGAAGGGTGACCCAATATTATAACTCCAAAGTCAGAGGTAAAATGTTCAGAGTGGGAGACTTAGTACTTCAGCGAGCTGCTATCTCTCAGCCTCAGAGCCAGGGGAAGCTTGCCCCAAATTGGGAAGGACCCTACGAGGTCACGAAAGTCGTCCGACCCGGGACGTACTACTTGAAGGAACTCGGGGGGCAGACCTGCCTCGACCATGGAATTCGAAAAATCTGCGAATGTATTACCAATAATTTGATTACAATGAAATCCCTCTACTCCAACACCCTAATCTTTGTTGTGTATCGGTGATAAAGGACTACCCCACGAACTTAATTTCACGACAAATACAGCCCATTAGGAACAGGAGGAGAATCTCGTCCTAACGTGAGCAAAGTCGAAGGCCTCGTTCATTTTAGACGAGATGAGGGGAGAGGCCCTAACAACAGTCCTAATGTGCCCCTACAGTCCGTTAGGAACAGGAGGAGAACCTCGTCCTAACGTGAGCAATATCGAAGGACTCTTTCATTTTAAACGAGATGATGGGAGAGGTCCTGACAACGGCGCCTAATGTGCCCCTACAGTCCGTTAGGAACAGGAGGAGAACCTCGTCCTAACGTGAGCAAAAATCGAAGGCCTCGTTCATTTTAGACGAGATGAAGGAGAGGCCCTGACAATGGCCCTAATGTGCCCCGACAGTCCATTAGGAATAGGAAGAAAATCTCGTCCTAACATGAGCAAAGTCGAAAGCCACATTCATTTTAGATGAGATGAGGGGAGAGGCCCTGATAACGGTCCTAATGTGCCCCTACAGCCCATTAAGAACAGGAAGAACCTTGTCCTAACGTGACCAAAGTCGAAAACCTTATTCATTTTAGAGGAGATGAGAGAAAAGATCCTGACAACGGTCCTAATATGCCCCTACAGCCCGTTAGGAACATGAGGAGAATCTCGTCCTAACGTAAGCAAAGTCGAAAGCCTCATTCATTTTAGACGAGATAAGGGGAGAGACCCTGACAACGATCCTAATGTGCCTTACAGCCCATTAGGAACAGGAGGAGAACCTCGTCCTAATGTGAGCAAAGTCGAAGACCTCGTTCATTTTAGATGAGATGAGCGGAGAGACTCCGACAACGGCCCTTATGTGCCCCTGTAATCCATTAGGAACAGGAGGAGAACCTCGTCCTAACGTGAACAAAGTTAAAGACCTCGTTCATTTTAGATGAGGTGAGAAGAGAAGTCCCGACTCGGCTGGAGATAAGATCTCCGAGCTTCAACTTCAATAGAAAATAAGATCTCCTACAATCTCGGTTGGAGATAAGATCTCCCCCAAGCTTCAACAGGAAGATAGAATCTCCTTCAATCTCAATAGGAGATAAGATCTTCTACAAACTCGGCTGGAGATAAGATCTCCTCGAGCTTCAACTTCAACAGGAGATAAGATCTCCTACAACCTTGGCTGGAGATAAGATCTCCGAGCTTCAACAGAAGATAGAATCTCCTTCAACCTCAATAGAAGATAAGATCTCCTACAACCTCGACTGGAGATAAGATCTCTTCCGAGCTTCAACTTCAATAGGAGATGAGATCTCCTACAACCTCGGCTGGAGATAAGATCTCCCCCGAGCTTTAACTTCAATAGGAGATAGGATCTCCTTCAACCTCGACTGGAGATAAGATCTCCTCCGAGCTTCAACTTCAAAAGAAGATAAGATCTCTCTCAACCTCCACAAAAGACAAGATCTCTTTCGAGCTTCAACTTCAATCGAAGATAAGATCTTTCCCGAGCTTCAATCTCAACGGATGCAGAGCCTGAAAAATAATTTCGGCAGTCGTCTTTTTTGTACTCATTTCCTTCGAATTTCGAACTCAGAAGTTGGGGACTAGTGTTGGGGATAAACCCCGCTCCCGCCGAAGTCCAGTCTAACGCTTAGCCTAATATAACCGATAATTATAGAAGAGCTTCGATCGAAAATTCTCCAGCAGCCGAACTCCTTTCAGACTTCTCCTTTAGTCGAATTTCTGCAGGAGCCGAACTCCTTCCGGACTTCTCTTCCAATCGGATTCCTGCAGGAGCCGAACTCCTTTCGTGCCTCTCCTTCAGTCAGATTCCTCCAGAAGCCGAACTCCTTCCGGACCTCTCCTTCAATCGGATTCCTCCAAGAGCCGAACTCCTTCTGGACTTCTCCATCAGTCGAACTCCATCCAGATTCCTCCAGCAGATTACTTTCAGATTTCAAGTAGTATTCCTCTCGGATGATCCTCTCTAGCCGTATTCTCTTTAGGAGTCCGAACTCTTCTGAAATTGATATATGTCAAAACTCTTCACCAACCAACGCCTGCTTCCTCCAGACTTCGACTATTAAATCTTAATGAACAAGCGACCCCACTACCGAACGATTACGACTATTATTTATCAGTCTGCTATAGGCGATCCCACTACCGAACGATTACGACTATCATTATCAGTCTATTACGAGCAACACCTCTCTCCGTAATAAATTCCATATGGCTCCGAACGGCCCATGACCGGATGGTTACGATTGTCACTATCAATCTGCTCTGGACTCCGTCTATAAAAAGAACCCTCCAGATACGTTTTCTCTAAACTCTCTTCTCCTTCCTAAAACTCTGCTGAATTCTTGCCTGAGCACTACATTTCTGTTGGCCAGAAGAGCTGACTTGATCGTTGGAGGATTCTGCCAAAACCACCACCACCAACTCCAAACGGGACTTTGTTTTACAGGTCACCGGCGGCGACCTCTTCTTTCCCAACTCCAGCTCGATCCGACATCAATCAGATTCTGCACCAACACCCCATATTTTATTTATTCTTCAACCTTTTAAATGTCCATAAGGAGAAAAAGACTTGAGAGATATTGCACATGAATTTTTTTGGTCAAAGGTTTTTTTAGGAAAGAAGTGATGGATGGAATATCGAGGAAACATTCCAAAACTCAAACTTTCAGTCTTAAGAATAGTACATATAAATAAACCAATGAATCATTTTTAAAGCTAATAAAAATATTCACCAAATCATTGTATTCAGTTGTCTACTTTTACAAGGTATTGGAGTGAAAATAATTATGTACATTATGGAATGTAAATAACAAGGGTGTCCTTATAAAAGATAAGAGGCCATACGTATGTTCTGAAGCATTTTTGCATTGGTAACAAGTGAAAATACATTCCGCATAACCAATGTTGCCACATATATCACAGACTTTATCCTGCTAGAGAAAAAGAATGTCATTGTACAGTGAAGAAAAGAAATCATATGAAACATCATGGTAATGAAGATGTAGAAAGCAACGTTAACAAAATGTTCTCAAGAAACTAATACTGTAATCTGCAACATGAAATTTATTCAATATATAAAAGCCAATAAAAACTTGAGAAATTCAGAAAAGTCATTTTTTTGAAATATCAATAAGAAAGCTGTCATTCATAGAAGAACCAGAACTAAAGTCGGACACATATATGATAATTATTCACATAACAATGCTAACCAGCTTGGTTATTTCAATTTATGGGACCATCATGTCATGCCCATCCTCGTCCTATTGCTGCTAAGATGCTTTTCAATCAAGAATGTTCAAATATTACAATATTATATAAATATTAACATGTGTTCCACAAAATCTATGGTAGTCATAGCCATGTATTATGTTTTCCATCTCTTTTCATTTTAATACAACTTTTCATACTTAATCAGCAAGAGACCAGTTGAGTATTAACACTTCATGATATTCTGTATTAAAAAAAATCATCCTAGACACTCACTTCCTCACTCACTTCCTAATTAAGGATCACATTGAGGATTTTCAAAATAGAAATAACATGGAGCAAAAAGTGTAGATCAGAGTCTTCCAAAGATCATTGTGGCCATCAAACATATTGTTGAAGATTCTGAAGAGCATGGAGTTCCTTTTAAGCTTCTTAGAGCTAATTAACATAGTAATCAAGATTTTGCATCCCAGCGGGATGGGGGTCATCCCAGCCATCCCATCTCATTCTCATGAGAAAACAGGACCGAAATAGGTTCGGGACTCCAAAACCTATCTATATGGGGAGAGAAGAAGAAAGAGGAGAGGAGGAAAGGAAGGAAAGATGAAGAAAAGGACACAAATGAAAGGAAAGAAGAAAACTGAAAAAGAGAGTAATGGAGAACAAAAAGAAAGGAAAATGATAGGAAGGAAGAGGAAAAGAAAGAAAAAAAAGGAAGAAACAAAAAAAAGAAAAAAAGAAAGGAAAGAAGAAGAGGAGAAAGATGGGATGCATGATCAGGACCGCCGTCGGGACGAGACGAGACAGCAAGGTATCCCATTCCACGGAGAAATTGGGACACTTCCATCCCACAAGATTTAAAACCTTGATAGTAATGACCAGATTCATGATCCCTTTTTCATATTATGGGAGCTGCATGATTGATAAGAACATCAAGCCTTTGAGACCAACACAAAGCAGATGATCATGCCCTTTGACAATGGCATGGTAATTTTTAGTATCTAGTGGCATCAAAATTTCAAAAATTTCCTCACTTATTAAAATATTTTTCTCCCTGAGAGTATAGATCTAAACATTGGCCATTCCGATCATATTTTGCAAGTGATACACGTGCAGTACAGAAATAAGGCTATAAGCTCTAACATGAATCAAATTTCTGTCGGATAGCATATCCAAGCAACCCCAACAGATCTCATGGATGTAAACAATTTTAGGCTTTTCAAATTTGCTCAGACCGTTTAAATGAGCCTGCCTGTGTGGTTGGCTTCTGTATTTATATCTGAATAACTTAAAACAATCATTCTCTGCAAAAACTGTTATAGTAGTTCTGATTCTGGTAGGAGGAATCATCGCTTAGGGTCATAGGGTGCATCGCCCACTTTAGAATCATCCTGGAACACCCAATTCAAAACTATATAATTTAGACTGAAACTATGTGAAATGAAAGAATTTCTGAAAATCTTAGCATTAGTAGGTTGAAATGTGCATGTAAACTAAAATATTCTTATTCTTGATTTGCATCCTTGAGGTCATGGAGTCATGGAGCTAAATATGCTTCTCGCTAACAGTGAAATGGTAAATATCAAGCACTTCCCACCTACATGCGGTTTCAGCATGACAAATTTTTTATTTGCCAATCATCCTTTTATTGATTTCCATGATTGCTCTACAAGCACTTATGTATCGTTCCTCGTGATCTTCTTGAAAGCTTAGGTCACCATCTCCTTCCTAATTCTTCCACACCTCTTCTCTTTGAAGTCTTCTCAAGCAAGATTTGTCGTACCATACCAAATCAGATGGTACTGGGCATACCATATCATATCAATTTGGTACTTGTACGTGGTATGGGTACCTTCCTTCATTCGACACCATAGGAAACGGTCTAAGTTCCGATCTAATGCAAGTTTCCGTTGCCTTGAGTTTCAGTTCCAAGGGCACCGGTTGGATGCCTTAGCTACAACTACAACGAGATCGTAGCGGAATTGCTATTCCTCTAACATGAGGCATGGAACGGAGCCACTACAAAAAAGTTCTAGGAGTTACAAAGGAAGCTTCGGACTCATATTGTTCATGGGTTGAGAATGGGAGTTGGACTCTATAAGGTCAAATCTCCCCTTGTTCCTCAGTAGCTCAATGGTAGAGCAGTTGGCTATTAACTGACTGGTCGTAGGTTCAAATCCTATTCTCACCTAATGACGTCAAATACTTTTTAGAGTCCTGCTTGTGAATCGGGGTTCTCAATAAAGGAGAGCAAGATGATAGATGGAAAGAACCAATATATCTTTGATTCCATAATAAATGTCTTTAAAGACTATCATCCTACGTGATAGAAAAACTCCTTTGAAAACAGATCATCCCACTCATCAATATGTTGTTTGCCAAAATTGACCCTAATCAAAGGAGGTTTCTTTCATTAAAACCCGAATCAAGGTATGGATCTTTCATTTCAGTTGAAGTTCTCAATCCTATGAATGTACTAACACTCAGTACACCGAACTAGCCTATACCGACTCAATAATAGGTTGGCACTAGTATGGGGCCCGATATTGAGACAATCTCAAGTGTTTCTTCAATATGCCTATCAAGGTTTCAAAAGGTGACAACATCATTGTATGCACCACCATACCATGGCATATATGATGCTAGTACACTGTCACTACACCCTCTATATTGAAGGGCTTCCAACCAAGGTTTGCCGTCTCGATACCTTGGTACCATGGAATGCTGTACCGCCACATACCATCCAAAACGGGACATAAAGTACCATACTGGTATGTCATTTCGAAGCGTACCAGTACTACCATACTGTATCGAACCACGCACCGACATTACAGCAGGATTTTATCGGTATGGGGCCCGATACCGAGATGACGAATCTTGATTGGTACCATCTTATTACAGTGTCGATATATAATTTGGTATGATATAAGATAATGTACAGTGTCAGTACGGTATGATATAGCATATGGAGTGTCAGTATAGATTGTACAGTACATGACACTATATGGATACAAGATTGGTATGGTACACCCTGCACCGAGCAACATAGGATGGTGCGGCAAACCTAGCTTCCAACCTTGATGCCCATACCATATCCACCAATTTGCAACTAAGTTGGCATCCTATAACATAATAAGCCCCATCCTTCCAAACTAAATACATGTCAATCTCAAAAGTTCCATCTTTACCATGTTCATCTATAACATTAATATTTACAAACTAGCAAATTTTTTTATGCAATATTTACCTTATTTTCATTTACAAAATTTTTCTTAAAGTCAGATGGTGTTTATCCATCACATAACTTCCCCAAAAAACTTTTCTTTTCATTCATTCTGAATTCTTTGAGATGTGGTTTTCATATTTCACCATTCCTTTGTATCAAATACATCCAAGATTACAAAACCACTCTAATTCATCAAATTTGGTGAATGAAACCTTAGTTTCACGTTCACTTTTGTAAAGAGTTGCAATTTCATAATTTAGGTACTTCAATTGCAAGAGTTTGCTCCAGGACATTTCAACTGGCAATTAATTTTATCCTCATCTCATCAACCAGCATTGTATCATCTCATAAAATAGTATACACCATGACCATGATACATTTTCCGAACGATCAGCAAAGATTTCTCTAGTGACTGGTCTAAAAAGTCACTTTATGTACTACCAAATAAATAATCCAATAACACTGGGCAAAAGTTATTAGTTCTTTTAGATAATAGCAACCATATTTAAGGTACTCCATAATTCTAAAATCTCATTTTCTACAACCATTAATGCTTGAGCAATTGGTTTAATGTTTGCTACATTAACTCAAGGTTTCTGGGTCCAGATCTTATATGCAAAATTGACTAGCGCGTAAGCCCTATCAAGCATGAACTATAATATTGGATAGAGTTATGGCACCATATATACATGCAGTTATGAAAAATCATGAAAAATAGGATATTAGATAAAACAAGAATACAACAAAAGTGGTTACATTTTGCATAATTAATATTATAAATGAATTTTAGAAGTACTGTACTCCTATATTTCCACTGTTCCACCTTTCTACAAGCTCTTTATCTTCTAGAGTAAGGTATGCACAAGGTTGGAAATATAGAGGTATGGTGATGTACCGACAATTGACAAAGGGTGGGTGCAGCATGCGCCTGGATCATCTTGAAAAAAGGAATTAATAGATGTTATAGATAAGACCACTAAGCCCTTGATATGGCCATTTTTCACTTGTAATGTGATGGCCTGGTCCAGCCCACCATAGGTCGGCCCTTGTCCCACCAAAAAAATAAAATAAACAAACAAACGAAGAAGACTCCTATTGGGAGTCTTCTTCCACACAAATACACCAGAGAAGAAACCAAATGTGGGGAGGATTCGGCCTCCTCTTGACCCTATAAATCTTCCCCTCTGCAGCTTTAGCAATCCACGACGAGCTTGGGCCTTCCTCCCTCTTCCTTCTTCTTAATTTCTCTCGTTGAAGCTGTGGGGACCCCACACCAAGCCCATTCAAATTCCTCACCAGAGACCCCACCGAAGCCCGAGGTAAGCTCGACCCATCTTCCTCTCTTCCTCTCCCTTCTTTCCATGTCTTTGTGCACGGCCGCCGGCCATTGAAATTGCTGGAAAAGCCCCAAAAGTAGAGGCTTTATTTTTCTCCTATTTTAACCGAGTTATCCTTCCCTTTTTCCGACCACCGGTGCCATCACCTGTAGTGCCGCACCCTCGGTTCTTGACCCCCGACCTCCCTACCATCTTTTCCTGAGGTGATAGCTGCTGGTGATCGGCCAATGACCAGAAAAATAGAAGAAAAGAGGGTGGATCCCATATTTTTCTGAGATTTTCCTTTATTTTTTGATGACTGGCCACTTGCCACTGGCCATCCTTTGCTCCGCTGCCATCGGCTACCCATGCCATCGCTGGTCTTCAGGCCAAGAACCACCGCCCCTTCCTTCCCTATTCGGCCAAGAAAAGAAAGAAGAAAAGAAAAGAAAGGAGAGAGAGAGAGAGAAGGATTCTCTATCTTCTCTCTCTCTCTCTTGATTCCTTTCTACCCTCTCTCTTTCTGATCCATGAACCTCAATATGAATCTGAGATGAAAATAAGATGATCCGAAACTGCTTTGATATCCATGCTGTATGCCAACCCCACATTGGCCATGTCTAGTATCTTTAATTCCCACTACTGATGAACCCTATGGATCAATCTTTGCCTTGATCTAATATGTGCTTTACGATTCCTTGTTCGAGTCACTTAGATATGCCTTCGACTAGGAGACCCTGAATTGCCTCGGTGCCTAAATAGCCTGTTAAATCGACCACCTAATTTACAGTCTTCTTTTCTTATAATTGAGTTTATTGAATAGTAATTAATTATACTTTTAATATGTTAAATAGGTTCGATAAATTCATCTAGCAAAGTTTGAAGGACTAAAGCAGACGAGGTAAGTAACCCCGATACTTCTTATTTGCTTTTGAATTATCAATTAAAAAAATATTATATTTTCATAAAATAAGGATCGAGCGTACATTATGAAATTCATGATTTAACATAAAATAGTGATTTTATGAATATTTTAATATGAATGACATGTTTATAAAATATGAACTCTATATTTATGAAATTTATGTTTTGTCGTGAAAAGAATGATTTTGAAATTGTTTTACTGTTAATAATTATTTATGGATCATGAGCTCTATAAAATTATCTAATATTTTATTTATACATAATTTAAGAAAATATGATTCGATAAAGTATGATTTAAGAATGCTTGCCTTAAGAAAATATGATTTAAAAGAAATATGACTATGGGCTCTCAGATAGCCATGTATGGCCCTGCCAGTGGGTTACAATAGTTGGCATATGGCCCTCACTAGCAGGTTATGATAGCTCGGCATATGGCTCTAGCTAGCAGGTTATAGTAGCTTGGCACACGACCCTCGCCAATGGGTTATAGTAGCTCAGCATATGGCTCTCATCAGCGGGTTATAGTAGTTGGTACGATTTAATTATGGCCTTGTCATGGGTATAATAGTGACCTTAGCATTTAGTCTGAAAGAATTATTAAAAATTATGATATGGCATAATGATAGATGATTTATGACCTTACTTATAAAGTTGACATGATTTATGAATTTGTTCATATTATGCATTAGAAATTGTCTGTGAAAATTGTATGATTTTTGCATATGCAAGAACATAATTGATTTATGATATACCGTCATTATGAAAGTTTTACCTCCTAATGATAATCATCTTCTCTAAATGATTTACTGATGCATGTATAAACTTATACTTGATCCAGGTAAGATAGTGTAAGGTTTACTTACCGAGCTAGTGTAGCTCATATTTTTTTTATTTTCTTTTTCTTCTACAAAGAAATAAGGTTAGGACCGATGAAGGATACAGACTTGAAGATCTGCATGGCAAGCTTGAAAATTTTGTAGCTGAACTTAGTTTATTAAATGATTATGGACCTGTAGTCAATTATTTTATGAAGTTTAAAATGTGGGTTTAGTATTTGATTATGGATTTAGATGCTTTAAACCAATTTTGATTTGATTATTTGATCAATAATTGACTTGAATCTTCTATTATATTTTAATTATGATGAATTTTAGCTAATTATGATTGATAGGCTTTGTTGGGGATAAACTCCGCTCCTATCGAAGTCCAGTTCGATGCTCAGCTTAACGCAATCGGTAGCCACGGAAGAGCTCCTTCGGACCCCCAGTGGTCGGGCCTTAATCAAATCCCTTCAGCCGACCGAACTCCTTAGCGGTCGAGCTCCTTCGTACTCCCAGCGGCCGGACCTTAGCCGAACCCCTTTAGCCGAACGCCTACAGGAGCCGAACTCCTTCCGAGCTCCTCAGCGGCCGAGCTCCAGTCGGACTCCCATAGGAGTCGAACTCCTTCCGAGCCTCCCCTTTGGCCGAACTCCTCTAGGAGTCCGAACTCTTTTAAAATTGGTATATGCCCGAGTCCACCAACCAACGCCTGCTTCCTCGAGCTACGGCTGTCGGATCCCGGCAGTATGGCCGCCACTACCAGTCTGGCGGCACTTTTTTCTCTGTAACAAGCCCCATGCGGCCCGCAATCGGACAACATAGCCACCACTACTAGCGACGCCACTCTCTCTGTAACCAGCCTCATGAGACCCACAACCCGCCAGTATGGCTGTCATTATCCACCTGACGACGCCTTCCTCTCCGTACCAAACTCCATGCGGCCCTGACGGCTCGCTACCAGACGGTATGGCCGTCACCATCAATCAAGCTCCGCCTATAAAAAGGACCCTCCAGATATGCTAACTCTAAGCTCTAAGCTCTCCTCTTTTTCTCTAAACTCTGCCGAACCCATTCCAGAGCACTCCATATCTTTTGGCCAAAACTGACTTGATCGTCGAAGGGTCCTGCCGGAGCCACCCCCCACCGGCTCCGGACGGAACTTTGTTTTGCAGGTCTCTGACGGCGACCTCATCGACCTCCACTCCAGCTAATTTCGGCGATGACCAGATTCCGCACCAACAGATTTGGCACTAGAAGGAGGGCACCTCTGTTCTTGAGGTGTTCTTGAGGTCCCCTTGTTCTTAAAGGAGTGCTCAACGATGATTTCTCTTTTCCCTCTCGGGAGATCTCTCTGCTTCCTCTCCAGAGTTCTTTCCTAAGAGAAAATGCCTCCCAGGAGAGCTTCGATTCGACGATCGGCGGCCTCTGTGCCAGGTTCATCTGCTTCCATTTCAGCTCCGGCAACCCAGGCTCCACCTGAAACCGCAGTAGATGCGGAGCAGTTCAACCTGCTGGTCCAGCAGGTTCGTGGCCTCACCGAGATGATGCAGACCGTGCGACAGCTTCCGACGGCGACTTTGCCAGCAAATCCGTCAGGAACCGACCTTAAGGAAAAGCATTTGGCCTAACATATCAATCGCCCTTAGGAAGGAGAAACAGAGCAGAAGTTCTCTCCTAGAAGGCTTCACAGGAGGGCGGAATGAAGTTCGACGTGAGCGAAGCCGCCGAACTCTCCCTCGAGCTCGTCATCAAGGAAGCTCCGACAAAGGGGCATGAAGTTCTCCCGCAGAAGGTTTCACAGGAGGTGGAATGAAGTTCGGCCGCGCTCACGACCTCCCCAGCGCAAGCAAGGCCAAACTCTCCCTCAAGCTCGTCGTCAAGGAAGCCCCGACAAATGAGCATGAAGTTCTCCCGCAAAAGATTTCACAGGAAGTTCGACCGCGCTCACGACCTCCCCAGCGCAAACAAGATCCGAACTCGAGCTCGCCACCAAGAAAGCCTCAACAGAAGGGCGCGAAGAAGTCCTCCCCTTGAAAGGTTCCGCGACTACGCCCCCTTCAACGCTCCTCGAACTCAAATTCTCACGGAAGTTAAGAACCAGCTGCCAAGATCAGAAGGATTACGATCTCCCCCAAACAAGTGCGATCGAAACAAGTATTGCCTCTACCATCGCGACCATGGCCACGACGCTGAGGAATGCATTCAGCTCCAAGACGAAATTGAGGAGCTCGTCAGAAAGGGACAGCTGGGTAAATTCCTTCGACGCCAGTCTGAAGCAAGAGAAGATCAGTCAAGGACACTGCTATAACCAAAAACGACAAGGAGGTCAGCCACCTCATGGCGTCATCAACATTACCCCTAGGAGGAGCTTGGTACATCGACGACTCGTCATCTCCCAGCGTCAAAGCCAAGAGAAGCATGCTCCAAATTGAGGAGGCCAGCATGAGATAAAGGAGGTCGTCCGGCCTGGAACTTATCATCTGAAGGAGCTCGAAGGAATAGTGCTTTCCCGACCTTGGAACTCAGAAAATCTGAGGATGTATTACCAGTAGATTTCCTTTAATAAAACTCCTTCGTTCAGCATTATTGTTTTATGGTGCAAGGATTACGTAATGACAGGAAAGAAACGAGCAAAAGTGGCCTATTAGAAATAGGAGGACCTCGTTCTAACACGAGCAAAGTCGAAGGCCTCGTTCACCTTAGACGAGATGGAGGGAGAGGCACGAACGACGATCCATATGTGCCCCCACAGTCCGTTAGGAACAGGAGGAGAACCTCATCCTAACGCAAGCAAAGTCGAAGGCCTCATTCACCTTAGACGAGATGGAGGGAGAGGCACGGACGACGGTCTGTATGTGCCCCCGTCCGTTAGGAACAGGAGGAGAACCTCGTCCTAATGCGAGTAAAGTCGAAGGCCTCATTTACCTTAGATGAGAGGGGGGAGACGCACGAACGACGGTCCGTATGTATCCCACAGCCCGTTAGGAACAGGAGGAAACCTCGTCCTAACATGAGCAAAGTCGAAAGACCTCGCCCACCTTAGACGAGATGGGGGGAGAGGCACGGACGACGGTCCGCATGTGCCCCCACAGCCCGTTAGAAACAGAAGGAGAATCTCGTCCTAACGCGAGCAAAGTCGAAAGCCTCGTTCACCTTAGATGAGATGGGGGGAGAGGCCCTGACAGTGGCCCGTATGTGCCCCCACAGTCCGTCAAGAACAGGAAGAGAACCTCGTCCTAACGCGAGCAAAGTCCAAGTCCGAGCTCCGAAGTCTGCAGGAGTTAAGATCTCTTCCGAGCGCCCGAGCCAACCTCGGCCAGAAATAAGATCGGAGACAACCTCGGCCAGAGATAAGATCTCTCCCGAGTGCCCAAGCCAATCTCGGCTAGAGATAAGATCTCTCCCGAGCAATGGCGACAACCTCGACTGTAGGAGATGAGATCTCCTCCGAGCGCCCGAGTCAACCTCGGCCAGAGATGAGATCTCTCCCGAGCGACCGAGCCAACCTGGGCTAGAGATAAGATCTCTCCCGAGCGTCCGTATTAACCTCGACTGCTATAGACAATATCACTCCCGAGGAGCTCAACCTCCGACCTCGACCGTAGGAGACGAGATCTACTTCAACCTCGGCTGGAGATGAGATCTCCTCCAGACTTCAACTTCAACATCAACTTTGGCTGAAGATGAGATCTCCCTCCCGAGCTTTGACCTGAACCAGCACAGAGCCCAGAAGAGGACTTCGGCAGTCACCTTTTCTGCACTCCCTTCCTTCGAATTTCGAACTCGGAAGTGGAGGGACTATTGTTGGGGATAAACTCCGCTCCTACCGAAGTCCAGTTCGATGCTCAGCTTAACACAATCGATAGCCATGGAAGAGCTCCTTCGGATCCCCAATGGTCGGACCTTAGTCGAACCCCTTCAGCCGGTCGAACTCTTTAGCAGTCGAGCTCCTTCGTACTCCCAACGGCCGAGCCTTAGCCGAACTCCTTCCAAGCACCTTTTTGATCGAACTCCTCAGCGGTTGCGCCCCGACCGAGCTCCAATCGGACTCCCACAGGAGTCGAACTCCTTCCGAGCCTCCCCTTTGGCCGAACTCCTCCAGGAGTCCGAACTCCTTTGAAATTGGTATATGTCCGAGTCCACCAACCAACGCCTGCTTCCTCGAGCTATGGCTGTCGGACCCCGGCAGTATAGCCGCCACTACCAGTCTGGCGGCACCTTTCCCTCCGTAACAAGCTCCATGCGGCCCGCAATCGGACGACATGGCCACCACTACTGGCGACGCCACTCTCTCCGTAACTAGCCTCATGAGACCCACGACCTGTCAGTATGGCTGTCACTATCCACCTGACGACGCCTTCCTCTCCATACCGAACTCCATGCGGTTCCGACGGCTCGCTACTAGGCGGTATGGCCGTCACCATCAATCAAGCTCTGCCTATAAAAAGAACCCTCTGATATGCTAACTCTAAGCTCTAAGCTCTCCTCTTTTTCTCTAAACTCTGTCGAATCCATTCCAGAGCACTCCATATCTGTTGGCCGGAACTGACTTGATCGTCGGAGGGTCCTACCAAAGCCACCCTCCACTGGCTCCGAATGGAACTTTGTTTTGCAGGTCCCCGGCGGCGACCTCATCGGCCTCCACTCCAGCTGATTCTGGCGACGACCAGATTCCGCACCAACAGGCTTCATATTATCAAAGGTGGTATCCCTCAGTAGCAAGGCCATGTTATGTCTCAGATTTGGAGCGTGACATGTAAAGTCTGGGTTTTGATATTTTATCATTTTTTCTTGTCTTAATGCTAAGGTTTTCCAAGAAATAAATGGTAGCATCTGATTATCTAACAATTTACCTCCATTAAAATACTAATTTCACACTATATTTATAAATAGTTAATTTAGAGTCAATTTTAAAAATATGAAATGGTCCCAAAAACAATTTCTAGTTTAGGGCTTGTGTAGATAAGCCCCATGTTGTCAACTGGAATAGATATGATTTTGTCAAGTTGTTTTCATACTTAGAATAATTTTGAGCCTAGGCTTGGATGGAACATAGCATGCCCACATAGCATCTATCTAGCTTCAATTTTGTTAGCATGTGTACATGATCATGAAAACATGCTACCACCTTTTCCCAAATACTAACTATTTATAATTTTTAAAATTCTTTTTATAAAATTAATTTTTAAGAAAATTAATAGTCCATAGGGTACATTCCTTTTATAAAATTAATTTTATAATTTTTTTATAAAATTTCTAAACATATATGGATGGTACTTGGAGATTAACATGTCCATATTTGTTCAAAAGAAAAAGGATAATTAATCACATATGAGCAACATCAAAACTTATTTCAAACAAATGGAAAGAAATTTTTTTAGTGAACATAATTGTGGATGATCCATTATGGCAGTTTCAAACATATATATGAACTTTTTGGGCATAATATAGTTCCATTTTGTTTTATTAAATAAAACTAAGTTGGCATGTTTTCCAGCTTTCTTTGGGTAAAGAGGCTTTCTATTGGTTGTTCACCAATATCCGGATACATGTAGTTATTGAAGCAAACCTAGTTAGATATCAGTCGACCCACTTTCATCTCTATTGTCTACAATGTATCAAAACTCATGCTTGCGCTAACTTATGTCACTATAATTAAAAACAAAAATACAGGGAAAAAATATAGCCAAAGAAAAAAAATGTAATAGATATTGCAGCTCAGCAATCAAAAAATATATATATAATGAAAGAAATTTCTAAAATGCCACGAGATGCAAAACTAGACATCTTGCTCTACAACATAGAAACAGATCCCATGCTCTAAGATTTAGACATGGACCTCCTACCAATTGGATCTCGTTTTGCAGGCTAGTGATTATTGATGAATATAATAAATGGATGATTTTGACTCTTTTTATTTGTAAGGACCCGTGCGAATGTGTATTTAGTCCTACATCAATTATTTACCAGAGAGATCTTGGGTACTTATACAGGACTAATTAACTAAAATAATACATTCAAACTAGCCTTTTTAGGTGAGGTCTTAAGTTGTTTCAAATGATGTAAGAGTGGACCCGGCCCATGACCAATGTGGACTACGGGACATTATAGCATAGGCCCGACAATATGCTCATAGTGGTGTTTGTGAGTGGATTTGAATAGACTTGGACCCTTAGTCTAGCGAGGATACCAGAGATTAAATAGGAGAATATGTGAGGACTTATGCAAGTATATATTTAGCCCCATCTTTATTACTCACCAAGAAAACCTCAGATACTTGTACAAGATTGAGAAATGTAAATAGTACCTTTTAGCTAACCTTTTTGGGTAAGGTCCTGGGTCATTTCATTATTTTTCAGAAATTCATATGGAACAAATAGAAACCACTCCTGACTAGGATGCTAAAAGCATAAATCTATAAATTTAAGAATTATTGCTTTATTGCTTAATCCCTCTTAAAATTAGTCTTTCAATAATTGGGTATATAGCATCTAATTCTTTTCCTATAATCCATAATATGTTGAAACCCACACTTATTGGAACTCAGAAATTTATGTTTTATACAATCAAAATTCATTGAGCTCAATGTAAACCTTAGCTTTTGTAATCAACTACTTCCCATGGAACCTTATAGGTTTAAAATATATGTTCCAACATAGTTGACCGTATGAGTTGGAAAAAGGAACAACAATCGAATTTGCTTTCTGAAAAATGCTTTAGATCTTGCTGCAAGACAAAAGGGGGGATGTAATAAGGATTCACAAAGTTTTTTCCTCGTTAGGTCTTTAGAGGAGTATGCTCTAACTAACCAAGATTTGTTCTATCCCACGAGTAAACCCACTAGGTCCTGCCTAATGAAATCAAAAATATATAATCCATAGAACAAGAATACAAGAATACTTGAGTGTAAAACTAAACCATTGCTTCCTTCAAGCTGTTACTTTCTTTACAGTTCACTTCCTTTGGGGAAGATGAGCCACTGTAACATAATCTGTTAATGGTTGCTTATTAAGAAGTATGAGATTTAGCTTCGGAATATCAAACAATTAATATCCAGTGAAAATATCCTGTGAACAATCACAATGACCATCTTACAACAAAATCGGGCTCAATAATTGCTTCTCCCACTCTCCAATCAATTTCAAATAAAATATCTAAGCATTGCAAAATATAATAAAAGAAAAACATAGAAAAACTCAAAGAATACAAATCAGAAACATTACATGATCGATAAAATAATCACCCATAAAGAAACACGAAGACCCACCAATCAAAAAAGGCTAACATCTGTGAGCAAAAATAGAACCGTCACTGATTTCCTTTTGACCATTATTTGCTTCAAACTTTGCTTCATCACCATGTATAATCATCCAAAACACATATCCAATATCGATCACTTAATGGTGGGAGGGAGACTTTGCAACATCAACCAAATGGTACCAAGTGAAGGTATCCAACCAACAAAAATAGTGACCATATTTGGACAAAAGAAGCATAAAATAATGGTGTAAAAAAGATTTTTCTAGTAAAATCATATCATCCTAGTTTAACAAAATCCTACTCATATTTGCTCAAAACTATCACCCTTCAGTTCATTACAATGAAAACACAATGAATATGGGATTTAGCTTCACTACATCAAACTATCAATACCCAGTGAGAGTATCCTACCGACATACACCAATCTCATCTGCACATAAGAAGAAGAACTGTAACCATCTAAAACAAAAATCCACGCTAAACCATGCGCCATGTCACGAAATCCAGTTCAGGGTCTGCTCAAAACCCTCATCCTCCCTCCCATCTCAAACAAAACACACAAACATTAAGCGGAAACGATCCCAGCCTTCTTTGCATGCCGAATATAGCAAGAAAAACACAATAGAAAGCAAGAAAGGAGAACAAAAACCAAAGAAACCGAGTCTTTGACAGAGAAGAATGGATTCAAGCAAAGCTCCTCACCATTCTGCGCTCCGACCTCGACATCTTGAGACCAGGAGAGATGATGACACAAGATGGATTTCTAGGGTTTTCGGGGGGCAAATATGGGAGGGTGGG